>CAKNXH010000669.1:95966-179521 GCA_932178445.1 Andricus quercusramuli | reverse complement strand
AAGATAGACTTTTATTCTTCAATCCAGAGAATAGTATCTCCTTCGATATACCTTTTTATATTAAATTATTAAATAAACTTCTTGTTTATTTTTTTTTATATATTTTTCATTATATAAAATAGGGTTTTTACCTTCTGAAGCTTTCACAAAAAGTTTAATACCCAGCTCTTAAGCTCACTTCCCCTGGAGCAAGACTTGAATGAGTCACTGAATACATTCCATTTAACGACCACTTTTCACAACAGTTAAAGATAATTACTCCCAGTAGATAGGAAATTACGATTATGATTTATTCATCGTTATTTACCCTGAATATAGTGAAGTATGAAATTAGTAAAATTAAGACCTTCAGCACTATCCAATTTATAAACCACAAGTGTCAGGAAAAATATCAAGGAGAGAAAGCAGGAAGCTCGTAGTTATTATTTATCCCGCAATTTCCATGATTAATGAGTTGCGGAACTCTGCATCGGAGGTGGTGCACCAGCGCCTGCATTATGATTAGCGATTACGTGAATAGCGGGTATAGTGAGCGAAAGGGGTAAGTAACACTTGATGGAAAAATACAATAAAAGCAACATTAATAATGTAGAACGCAAGGCTCGTTATTAAGAGTTTTTCATTGCCTCGTATTTCATTCGTTTGAAAAAAGAGATAAAAGAAAACGAATGTCTCGCTTGTGATGAACAGCGTACAACGTGACTATAGTTTGGCCCGAAAAACAAAAGGAATAAATCACCAAAGATCAGGTCTACAATATCACTTTGAAACATACATATAGGAAGTGTCCTTCAGGAGGACTTGAATCATAATTTATTTTCAGGGTAGTTTAATCATGCCTTAATTATTGAAACCAAGAAATCGATATTTTATACGGCATGACTTACCACAGATTTTCTTATCAACAGATTATTGATCAACAAAATCACTTTAAAACATACATAGGAAGCGTCTTTCAACAGTATTTGCATTAGTATTTATTGTCGGGGACATATAATCAACCCTTATTGATTGAACAAGGACATCGGTATCTTAAACGGGATAAGGCACCAAAGATTTTTCTAATAATACATTATTGATCAACGAAATCACTTTAAAACATACACAGGAAGCGTTTCTTTGCAAGATCAGCGTTTGGATTTATTGTGAGGGTAGTTTAAATATCCCTTGAATATAGAAACAAGGAGATCAACATTTTATACGGATTAAAGCACCATAGATTTTTTTAATAATACATTGTTCAACAATATCACTTTAAAACATACATAGAAAGCGTCTTTTAGCGGAATTTGCATTAAAATTTATCGTCAGGGTCGTCTAATCATCCCCTAAATATTGAAACAAAGAAGTCGATATTTTAAACCGGATAAAGCACCAAAGATTTTTTTATTAATATGAATGTATATGTTTTAAAGTGATTTTATTGATCAATGTATTCATAAGAAAATCTCTGGTGCTTTACCCCGTATAATATATCGATTTTCTTGTTCAATCAATAAGGAATGATTGGATGACCCTGACAATAAATACTAATGTAAATCCTGTTGAAAGATGCTTCCTATGTATGTTTTAAAGTGATTTTGTTAATTAATAGTATGTTGATAAAAACATCTGTTGTGCGTTTTCTTGTATAAAATATGGATTTATTTGGTTCAATAATTAAGGGATGATTAAACTACCCTGAAAATAAATTATAATCCAGGTCCTCCTAAAGGACACTTCATATATGTATGTTTTAAAGCGATATTGTAGGCCTGACTCTTGGTGACTTATTCCTTACGAAAAGATAATTTCTCTGCTTCTCTAAATGAGAGATGATTTAACGACCCTTCAGGAAAATTCGAAGACATCCTTGTCGTCTTCATCTTCCCTATTTACTTTTAATGTGATTCCTATACGCATAGATTAATCAGAAAACTTTTCGTGATTTGAGTCATTAAGAAATGTCGGTATTTCGGATTAAATATTCAAGGGATGATAAAACAACCCTTGCAGTAAATGCATGCTTCCTTCACTTATTTGAAAGTAATTTCATATCCTAGCAGTTGAATAAAAAATATCCAGTGACTTTGGTTACTCAGAAATTATGATTTCCATACTTGTATGTTTAAAGTATGAGCCCCCCCCCCCCCTATAACATGCTGTATACCTAAAAAATCGGTCATATTTCTAGGCCTTAGATATGAAACTTTTGTTTCGGTAAGACTGATAGTCGATATGTTAAACCTTTAGAAAAATGTAACAAAGAGTTTAGGTGGAGTAGAAGAAATTGGAAAAAATAAAGGAAGAAGTAAGGGGAAATCAGGAGAAGGGGACACGGAGAAATGAGAAGAAATTACAGAGAGGAAAGCATGGAAAGTGAAGGAATGTTAGGGGAAGTAGGGAATGTACAGGAAGTGATGTGGAATGAGGAAAGGGAAAGTGTATTCTTTGTGATTGGGTAGAAATCAGAGTGGGGTAATAGCAGAAGTAAGGTGAAGGGGAAGTGAGGGAAAATCAGGGTAGGGAAAGTATGGTAAGTGGGAAAAAATAGTGAGGAGAGGTGAGGCAAGGGAAACTATGGTGAGTGATGAGAAATGAGGAAGGTAGATGGAGTGAGGGAAATGTGGTATAGGGACGTAGGAGAAGGGAAGTGTTAGCTGTGGAAGCGAGGAGCATTGGAAGTAGATTAGTCAGAATTTGCGGAAAGAAAAGTAAGCGAATGTTAAAGCGTTCGAAGGAGAAGTAGGGGAATAGAGTGAAGTGGTAATGAGTTCAGACAAAAGTAGGAGAAGTGGAACGGGGGAGTGTGGGAAAGTGAGGGTAGGTAAAGTAGGTGAAGTAGAGGGAAATTAGTGTGGTATAGAAAGTAAGGGATATGTGAAGCAGGGAAGTAGGAGAATGGAATTGGTTGCTGAGGAAGTAAGAAGAGGGGAGGTAGGTGAGTTAGAAGTTACGGAAGAGAAGAGGAGGGAGAAAAGCAAACGTTGAAGTTTGTAGAAGGAAAGTAGGGTAGGAGGCGGGAGGTAGGGAAATGAGGTTTGATGAAGTGGCAGACGTAGGAGGGGGAGTCTGAGAAGTTGTGTTGTGGTAAACTAGGGGAAGTGAAGGGCAATGAGGAAGGTATAGAAAGTGAGGGAAAATGTGGAGTAGGGAAGTAGAATAAGCTGATTGATAGCTGAGCAAGTAAGAAGTGGGGAAGCAGATGGTTGAGAAGTTAGGAAAGGGAGGAGAAGGGGGAAATAAAAAATAGTAAAGTTTGGTGAGGGAAAGTAGGGGAGGAAATGGGTGATAGGGGAACGTAATAAATGAATAAAAATCTAATAAATGTATTTAAAAAAATGTAATCAAAAAAGGGCCTTAAATGTTGCATGGTGCGTAACGCAATTTGTGTAGACCAGATTTTAAAGTGTTTAGTCCGGAACCAATATGTGCAGTTGAAGATTAATGTTATTCTTCAAGAAAAATTTGCAGTTTTCTAACATAATATTTTTAAAGTTTTGAAACGGAACTTCATTGTTCATGCTAGCTATTTTTTTAGTCTACGAAATATCAAAATTTTTATTTTTTCATTCAGCTCGACAAGGAAATCCAACTATTTTTTGTTGAGCTTATTCTTTTCTTTTAAAAAGTTACTACTATATTTTGGCTTATGAAATCATATTTTTCTATAAAATGATATTATTTAATTATAAATATAATTATTCTGATAAAAATTCACACTTCTCAAAAAATTATCCTTTTTGGGTGAAAATCCAACTATTTGCTGAAAAATGGAACTATTTTGTTAAACACTAACTTTTTTTGTTGAAAATTCTACTATTTTGTATAAAATTTGACAATCAAGTTAAAATCTTTTTGTTTTTTTGACAGACAATTTTTTCTTCGTTGGAAGCTCAACTCCTTCGGTGGAATTTTCATTATTTTGGTCGACAATGTCACTGTTTGCTTGAAAATTAATCAGTTTTGTTTGATAATTCAAGTATGCTGTTGAAAATTCGTCTTTCTGCTTGAATTCAACTGTTTCTGATTTAAGATTTCAAATGTCTTTTAAAAAAATATCAGCTATCACGTTTCTCTGTATAAATTAATTTTTTTGTTGGAGATTCAACTATTCCATTTTTAAATAGAAAAAAAAATTTTCTGGTTGAAAATTCAATTACGTGGTTGAATGTTTAACAACTTTGTTAAAGTATATTTTTTTGTTTGAAGATATACCATTTTGAATGAAGATTAATCAACTCAGTGAAAAACTAAACTATTTTATTTATATTTCTTGAATTCACAATTATTGAAAGTATATAATACAGAAAACTGTACATACAATAAAATTACCAGTATTTTCGTGCTTATAAGAAAATTCTCAATATTCTTCAAATTCAAAATTTTTCACCTCATTTTTGAAAATTTTCCATTTCTGGTTCGTCCTATATTCATTAGTGATAATCCATTGTTACAATTACCCAAACAGAAAAATTATACACAAAAGTGAAATATCACATTTGATTTTCATTAGTTTCCTAAATTTTCTCTATAGAAGAAATGAAAATTAAACATAATTTCTCTCACTCATATAGAACAAATATATATAAATATGTATGTGATTTTTGTTTCCTGGGAATAAATAACCTGCACTTATTATCATAACTATTCCTTGTTGATAATAAATTATAAGTAATGCAAAGTCACAATAATGAATGTCAAAACACTCAAGGAAAGAGACATTTTTCAAATAATTGCATTTTAAATGATTTTAAATTCGAATAATTTAAATTTTGTATGTTACAGATGGAACAACTATATAGGGAAGTTCTTTACACAATTGCAAACAGGGTAGGCGCTAGTACTGGACCATATGCCCAATATAAGGAAGATCTTTACAGATATGCCCAGGAAGCTTTTAGTGTACCTCAAGATCAACATAGGCGATTTTTAAATATTGCTTCCGAAGAAAAGGTGAAATTGAATTCCTTCAAAGTAATCTGAATTACTCCCAAACAACAAATACCATTCAATATTTTAAATAAGAAATTCATATTTTCTATCCCCAATTATTCTACAATGAGGGTTTTACGTTTTTTGTCCGCATTTTTAAATTAGAGAAAGAGGTTGCACGTTGAATGAATATAGTCAGAATTATATTTTCTAATCAGTACAATTTATTTTTCATTCACAGCCGCCAATAGTTGTGCTGAATGTTCTTGTTGTGGAGGCAGAAGGTCTGGAAGCAAAGGATGCAAATGGTGAGTTTTTAACTTTTTATTTCAGAACCGTTTTCTTCATTATTTTTTTCCATTCTTCTGATCAGGTATCTGAGTTTCATTTAGAAAGTGAAACTTCTTCAAGAGGAATCTGAACTTTTCAACAACAGATTCGATAACGTCAGTAGAAACTAAGCCGCTGAGCATATTAAAAAAGCTGCTTGCGAATATAGGATCGATGCAATTAGCAATTTCAGCTTCGCTTGTTCAATGTTTGACGGCAGTGAGCCGGTTGACTTGATGAAATATTTTTATCATCGTAACAGGAAAAACTCTTTGAAAATCAATGCACTGGAAATGTGCAAATTTTCATGAAACAACCTATCTATGCACTGGGTGTAATTTAACTTTCCAAAATTTGCAATCCTTTTCCCAGATTGTATTCTTCATGCTTTTACAGTATTTTTAACACAACAAGGTGTTTTTGATACGTCACGTAATACTTATTGAAATGTAATAATTTATTTTTGAAAAAGTGAAATGATAAAAGAGGGTTGGGAGAGTTAACAAAATGATTCATCAGGAATAATCAGAACCCTTCGTTTGAAAAACTTACTTTATTTTCGTTCCTTTGATTCAAGTTGAAGTTGCATAATTGAAATTCTATTTTTGTTTTGTCAAATTTCTGTTGACGTGATTCAATTTCAGCTTCAAATGAAGATTCCACTTTTTTCCTGCTGGATATGCCAAATCTATTGGTTTAGAAATGGACATATTATTTATTCGTTTTTAGTTATCGTTGATATTGATCCTCCGAATTAGCTAAGAGAACCTCACTTCAAATAATCTTCACATTCAGGTTTTCAGAAAATGCGCTACCCAAACTTGCCTGGTGTTTTACAGAAAATAAAAAGTTCGACGAGAAATTATCATAACGTTTAGTTTCCCAACGATAACATTCTGTTCTTCGATGGTCTCATGATATATTATTGTCGATGAATGACTCGACGATCGGAATCTCACATCTTAATTACTAAATTTAAAATCTAAATTGGTCTCAAACCATGTTGGTTCCTAGTAGTATGAAACATAAAAATAATAAATAAGGAAACATTGGAAGAGTGGTTTTTGTTCATCAACGTTCTTCTTCCATTTTTTGGCTATTATTGTATATTGTTTTCTAACTAGCCAGAAAGGAGGTCGTTGAAAATCTACTCATAATTCAAGAGCGTTTTCGTGTTCTGATTTTGGTGAATAAAATATCTCTTGAGAAGGTAGATTTCATTTTGATCTGAACAAAATTGGTGATATATATTTTTATTGCATTGAAAACACCTGCAGGATTACCCCTTACAAGAGTCTTTTGAGGGTTACTTCAAAATATTTTCTGATTGGACGTAAGGGACCTACTGGAGAGTCTTTTATTTCCTCTGGGGTTAATATGTTAACTGTGCCACTTTGCATGTTTATTTTCACTCATCTACCTTTCCTTCTTTCAGTGATGTACATTCCAGCAAGGTTATTAAATTTCTCCAATATGGCAAAGACGTCACCACCGGATGTTGACATTACAATTTGTTCATGGGTTGGCAAAGGCGTGGGCTCAAAAGTTTGCTGTGGTGATCTCAATGTCATTACTGTATTCACAGGAAAAGTGTATTTTCGAAGTTCGAATATCCGGTGCGGATTCGTGCGGCGAATAAGCCGTATCAGTGGAAGTTGATCAAGATTATGTCCAGGTCCGCTATTAGAAGGAAGTCTGGTGGGTGGAATTATGCGCCTGGTAGAAGAATGACGGTTTGAAGAAAAAGAAGAAGACGAAGAAGAAGACCTGTTTGAAGAGAAATGTCGGACTCGGGAAGATCTGGACCTTAATGTCGCAGGAGAAGACCTTTCAGGACAAGCAGAAGTTCCGCTACGAGGATCACCATCATTATGGCCAAGATTGGATAAAGACTGGAACTGTGAACTTAACTCTGCAATAAGAAACAGAGAATTATTACGATTATTTGTCTACAGGTTCTCGGGTGATACCGGGTTTACATCATCAGACACGGATTGAGTCAAGTCCCTGATGAGATGAGGATGTTATAAATTAATGCAATACGTTTGAAGTTAGCCTTTCACCGCTGTCATACCTACATAGCGGCCGCGAGCGTTGAAGCTGACAATAGTCACCTCTGGATGCTTCCTTCGATCTACCATCAACCTTATTATTATAAAAATGACGAAACTCATTTTTCTCTCAGGCTCGAGATGGTCTCAGCCTAATGTATCCAAAGCTCTTTGATAAGAGTTGTCTCTTTTTAAAGTCTACACGGTGATGTCCCGGTATATATCATCAGTCAAGGACACATTTCTCCAATGCAATCAAGTGATTTGATGAGAGCAGTATATCTTGTTTGACATACTGGGCAAATCCTGATTTTTAACATTGTCATACATGGGTTGGCTGACAGCTAAGTGCATGCCGGGGGGGACCTACAGCTCAATTGAGGTCCAACACACTGGATCCTTGATGAAAAAACATAGAGAAATTAACAGAGGTACTAACTTAAAAATCGAACCGAGGACCTTTAACGTGGACACCGTGGGCCTAACTGCCGGAGCTACCGATTGTCATTATTATCATTATTTCTTCACCTTTCACCCACAGGAAATCATGACCCGGTACTTTGCTACCAAACACGGTCACAAAACGCAGCAAAACTTAGTAGCTTTGCTGATGTCAGTCGCTGTTTCAGAACTCTATATCCAGCTTGCGCATCCGTAATTATTGGCTAAGTAATCCAACAATTAGATTGGAGATTCCGTCTATAGAAATAAGGCATTCATCCTGGAGAGTTTATTTACAGTGATCCAAGATATATATTGGAGAGCCTATTGATAGGGATCCATCTTTCTTTCAAACGTTAATTCCAAAGCCAACGACTGAGACAAACGATTGTGAATATCAATAAGTTAACAGGCAGCGAAAGGTACATAGAACCTTACACACGCACACGAACGGCTTATGCCTATTTTCCTTAAATTTCGAGCACGTTTATCTAACCAGAAGACATCTGAACGATTGTGCATGACTGGGTAGTCAGTCAGAATGATACTGTCCCAGTAAAGGAGATGGTGTCCTTTCTCTGATACTTTAAATAGCCTATATTTGTATTAAGGCTCAAAGCTCTCTAGTGAGTCAGTGTTCAGGGAAATGTATTCATGAATGATACCAGCAACATCATTATGTTTACGCGCGTATTTCTGCAAGACAAGCATTGTACGGCTATTATGATTTGTTCGGTGATCTCATTGGACTCGCCACAAAGGCGGTGCAATATCTGCCAATCACTACCAACATACTGAGAATGTGTTTTTGGTAATTCCTCGTTTTGATCACACTTTCCGGAATGGCAATGACAAATCCATCCGTCCCCAAAAAATGTTCTTTCCGTCTCAATCAGAAGTTAATTCTATCACTATCCACTCAAGGAAGATTTAATGTTGGGGATTGTTGTTTGTGCATCTGCTTATCTCGCCACTGGTCAGCTTGCTGTTCGGTGGACAAATGACCTATGTTTGAGGAAATCAGCAGCTGAAAGTTTCAAGGGGGCATACAGGTCAACTCTATAGATGTAGTCATAGAGCAAGGTGCTCTGTTTCAAAAATATTTGCTACAATTCTTTCTGCAGCTGTCCTCTCATGGTGCATTTGGTTCTTAGACATTTTCACGCTGATGATACTGTTGGAGACTAAACAAAAGAAGTATGTAAGGAGTGGAATGGGATAGGTGTTAATTCCCTTTTTGATGTTCTCCACATTGAGGCCGGATGCCATTTTCCTTTGAGGATAAGCGTCGCTCACTTGATTCTAGCCGGCTGTTAAAAATCTACATGTAATTTTACTTGTTCTTATGAATCCAATTCTTTGATGTGTTTCTAATTCAATTGCATCGAGATAAGTCACTCAAAGACCTGTATATTTCTTCAAATTATTTAATAAACTGACCGCTTTGTTGGGCGTCAGCCTTGTTAAATAAAGTAAATGATGGTGATTTCTTTTTTTGTTCATACCAGTGCAGTATTATCTGTCGAAAAAGAATTGAAAGGTCAAATAAAGTCTATTGCTTTAATTTCAGTCAAAAAACTGGCGATCAAGGAGATTATATGAGAAAAGTAAAGAAGGGCAGTGAACAAAGCGGTATAACGAGGGATGTATAGATTCTTAGATGTATCACGAATTCCCGTGTTGCTTAATTGAATAACACACTTGTAGCTGTCCTGATTCACATCCTCAGCTTCCTTTAGGAACCATTTTCTCTGGTTCTACCTCTGGGTAAAGAAGCCTCAACTATTTTCTAAATTTGATATTTTTTGGCTAAGAATCGTGTTAGGTTGTTAGAATAACGTGATGCAATAATGTTTCATCCATAAGAATATTAAATTCAGATGCTGTAAGTATTTCAAATAATGTTCCTAGTGATATATTGCGATCAGCCAATTTTACATTATTTTCATCACAAAACTTCTTTTTGTATAATGTTTCTTTTGCAACCTGAATTTGTAAAATTTGTGTTTAAGGGAGGATTTTTTTACAAGCATGGATTTATTCAGTTGAAATAAAAAATTAAAGGGTTTTATGAATAAGCCTATTATTTGTAAAAACACCTTAAACCATGGTTGTCGCTTTTCCGGTTTACCCTATCTTCAAAATATAGTGCACAAGTCTTTTTTTGCAATGATACATTTTTATTCTAATTGCTATCACAAATTCTTTATCAGTCCCCATTTTGCATACATTCGAATAGAGTTCAGAACAAAATTGCGACAATAATTTTCTTATTAGCCTGAACCATATGGAAGTTTTTTACCAGGTCTCTTAGAGCAGATCAAATCCATACCTTAATCTTATTCCCTAGGGTTTTGAAGAGTTGAAATGTTTCATGGAAATTTGAGAAGATTTCAGAATAATTCAAAGATTGGAAATAGTTTCCAGGGATACCAACTAAACTCCACAGATTTAAATTAAAATATATTGCGCATTACGTCAGACAAATTGTTATTCACGTAATTCTGAACAAGTGTTCTCCAATCAAAGATATATTCTTATATTATTATATTATTACACTCACCAATAGAATTAAGGATAGCAGCCAATAATAAGCTCAGTGTGAAAAGATTCTTCATTTTTGCCAAAGGAGGAAGAACTTATTATTCTATCAACAGAAATTTGTTGAACAGTGTTATGTATGTTATGAGGTTGTCCTTGTGAGATATTTTTACTTCAGTTATCAGTGTAATTTACGAAATGTGCTTATCTCAACCAATCTTAGATAGTGGCATCGAAACGATTAATTATTTAAAAGAATATTCTTCGGTGTTTAATTAATTTATATTACTTTTGTATTTTAGATTCTGCAGTCTTAATACTCAATTTTAAATAAGTTTCGTTCAAGAGGCTTCTCTGAAATTATGCAGGTTCCAAAGCTTGAATTTGGAATTGTATGTTTTTGAGTATTTTGATGTCTCAATGTTCAAGGCTCAATTTTCAATGTTGAAAAATCAAAAAAATTATTCTTTATTCATGGAAATAGAGCTACCGGTAGGATTTGTGCTGATACAATCATTTCCAATTATTCACGCGACTCTCTTAAAATCAATAAAAGTGATTACATCCGATAAAATGGACATGATGAACCCTATCCAAATTATAAAATTCATATTGTACCTTTATTTCTTACGCCCTCAATTTGATTGAGTGGAATTGATAAAACTGTAACGTTCCTGCATTTTTAAATTGGAAATATGCAAGTTTTCAAGATGTATACAAATTTTCATCAGGGTTTCTTGTATGGCATGTTTCACAATCAAAGAGATGATAGATTTTTATGAAATAAAAAAATTAGATTTCTGTTTGAATAATGTGTCATTTTCACACAATTGGTATACAGTCAGAGCTGCTTAAGTTAGTTGTTCATAGCAATTAAATACATTTTTTCATAGAATTTTCGTCATTTGTAAGTTTTGTCTTGATTAGTTCTGACAAGGAATTTTGAAAAATCATACAGCAGAAAGAAAATTTTTTTTTTTACTGTTTGTAAAAGTATTGTTACACACAAGAACAAATCCAAAAGTTGGCTTCCCTAAGTTTTTGAGGTATCTTATGCAGAGCATTTCTCAAAAACAAAATTTTCAATTGGTTAATCAATGTATCCTGTGGAAAAATTGATTTTCTGAAGACAATTCAGATCCGATTTGAATATATTGAAGAAGAAAAAACGATAATGGAATTGTACAAAGGGCTATAAGTGAAAATTGTTTCTAAATTTTAAAACTGTGAACTTGAACAGTTTTCGAACTATGTAAAAAAAAAAAGGGCACACATAATTGGCTATTCTGAGAACCAATTCGATAAATGAACCTGCATCAGCTACTTCTGTTGAAATTGACAGAAGCTGCGAGCGCATCAATAGTATAACATTGGTTGGGAAACCATGATCATGGCTAACGTTGAGCCACGGATTGATGGTTCCTGATTAGTAATCAATCATTACTGCTGAACTGATAAGAATCTAATAAACTCTCTGCTTCTCTGTTATATGTAAAATGCGTGAACTAATTCATCTCCAAAATTAACGAGCCTTGAATATTCGACCTCCCGGTAGTTGAGGTTATGTTGTTCAATTGCTTTGACGGGAGAGAAAAGCTCCTATGTTTGCCTAGCGTTCAAAGAAAATACAAAGTTCGACGAGAATCAATTATGATGATTGATTTTCCAACGAGCACTATCTATTTGAGGATGGTCTCATGATATTTTATTCTTGATCAATGATTCGACGATTAGAATATTACATTAGAAGAAGTCTAACTTGGTTTTAAAACATATTGGTCCCGAAAATATAAAAAATGCGAAGGAAGAATAAGGAAAGAGTAAGAGGGTGTTTTCAGTCTATTATCTGTTCTTCCACTTGTCTGCTGTTGTATACTGGTTTCTCATGATCCAGAAAGAAGATAGTCGAAAATATAATTTTGGCTTTTGACATTTTTTGTATTCTGAATCCAGTACATAATGTGTTTCATGAGAAGGTAGATTCTATTTCTATCTAAAAGTATTATTTTTACATCTCCTTCATTAAATTAACGATGCGTGGATGATTACACTTTACAAGAGTTTTTCGCGGATTATTTAAAAACATTTTCTGATTGGACGTGTGGAACCTACTGGAGTATCATCCACTTCTTCTGGAGTCAATTTTGTAGCATTACCGCTTTTCATATTTATTTTCACCCGTCTTCGATTTTGTCCTTTTCTAATATACATTTCAGCAAGGGTATTAAATGTTTCAAAAATGGCAAAGATGTCAACATCGGATGTTGAAATAATAATTTGTTCTTTGGTTGGCATAGGCAAACGTAAAAGACTTCTTTGTGGTAATTTCAATGTCATTCCTGTACCAGCAGGACATGTGTATCTTCGAAGTCCGAATATCAGGTGCGGATGAGATTTGGGAATGAGTCGAATAAAATTATGCTGATCAATTCGATGTTCAGGTCCGAAAGGATGAGGAAGCCTGTCGGGTGGAATCATACACCTAGTAGGAAGAATTCTCAAGTGAGCGAAGCTCAAAGATAGCAAAAAACCGTGCTTTTTGCACTTTTAGGTTAGGATATCTCGGAAACCTAGGGTGATGGAGCAATTCTGAGCTCAGATTCGGATTCAGCGCATCAAATTCCTTCGGGTACACTAGGTCCGGTCTGTGGGTGTGAAAATGTGTTGGCCTGTGATTCTTATGGAAATTTTGTTGAAAAAAAAACAGTCCATAGAATTGAATTCCTAAACAATCGTCTACTTATTTGCATAATAATTATTCTGGTGCTTTACCACAATATATATTTTTAGTACATTTTTTATCGCATGAATTGCATGAGCCTTAAGCTTGTTCTTATGGGATATTTATATTTCATAAATCTGTTAACGGAACAAAATTAGTACTTCGATTAGGCTTCGTTTAGGAAAATAAAGAAATTTCTTTATTCGCCCGTATACAAAGTGCGGCCCAGAAGCTTGCTTATTTGTTCTTGGCACCGAGCGGCGAGAAGTGGTCGGTTGAGGGTGGGGAGGGTATCATTCAGTAGGGGACGTCCTGAAGTTTCGTTTCCCCAACAGTCAGTCGACATCATGCATTAAACGGAGGAGCAGCGCGTATTTGCCTGCGAAGCTTACTTTTCCAACGGTCGTTATATCATCGCCACTCAACGTGCCTTCCGTACTCGGTTCATAATTCCTCCTGCAGATCCTGTTTCTGGCCGGCACTCGATTGTTTCGTGTATGGAAACATTCAGGGTTGGACAACTCGAGTCCTGGCCAGGAATGGGACCTGCAGGATAAATGTTGAACCTAATACGGAAGGCAGGTTAAGTCGCGATGATGGAACGATCGTTGGAAAAGTAAGCCCTGCAGGAACATGCGCGCTGCTCCCTTGTCCAATGCATGATGTCGACCGAATGTTGAGAAAACGAAACTTCAGGACGTCTCCTACTGAATGAGACCCTCCCCACCAGCAACCAACCACTCCTCGCTGTTTGGCGCCAAAAACATATCAGCAAGTTTCTGTGCCGCACTCTGTACGCAAATTTTGAAGCCATACCGTAAATTGATTAAACCATTTCCAAATGTCGCAGACATTTTTGTGTTTGTCATGAAGAAATGAGAGCACTCCCACTTCAGTCAGAAAAATCATATGAACTTCAAACGGTACACGTGTTATTTAAAATTGTTTGAAAAGTCACAAAATAGTATCTTATGACCAAATATGAATTCGGAAGAGACAATGAATGTTAATATTTGATTAGAAAGTCTAAAGCTGGTAGTATAAAAAACGTACAAAATTAAAAGAACAGTGAGAGGCCGGTTTTGGTTTACTTAAGTGTTTCTTTCCTTTTGTTGTTGTTGTATGTTGGTTACTAATGAGGCGAAAAGAAAGAAGGGGATACCACTCTACAATAAATAATGACGCTACAGCAGATAATCATTAATTATAAGTACAAATGTGAGCAAAATCATAAATTATAATTCGAATATATTAAGACGTATCGTCTCCTGATGTTTTCCCTAAATTGAAATCTAATTCTGATTTGTGAGCTTCTTTGTGTTATTATTTTAGCACATAAAGTATTTCACAAAAATACAGATTTAATTTCGATCGGAAAGGATTGGTTTTACATTTTTTAAATTAAATTATTAATTCGCGGAATTTTGCGCTCTACACGAATTTTTCACGGATTATTTTAAAATATTTCCTGATTGGACGTGAAGGCCCTACCGGAGTGTCATCTATTTCTTCTGGGGTCAAATCGGTAACCGTGCCAGTTTGAATGTTTATTTTCACCCGCTTTCCTCTTTGTTTAACACTATACATTCCAGCAAGAGTATTGAATGTCTCCAATATGGCAAAAACGTCACCACCGGACGTTGATATAACAATTTGTTCTTGGGTTGGCATAGGCGCAAGTACAAAAACATTCTTTAGTAATTTCAATGTAATTTCTGCATCTACAGGAAAAGTGTATCTTCAAAGTTCGAATATCAGGTGCGCATTAGTTTTGGGAATAAGCCGCATAAGTTTTAACTGATCAAGCCGATGTCCGGGTCCGGTAGGATGAGGAAGCCTGTCGGGTGGAATCATGTACCTGGTAGGAGGAAAAGTACTTGAAGAAGAAGCCTTGTCGAGAGAACATTGTCCGGCAGAAGGAGACCTGGACCTGGACCTCGCAGCAGTAGGAGACTTATCAGGAGACTCAGAAATCTCGATACGAGGCATACCAAGAATAGGGCTACTATTAGATAAAGACTCGGACTGTGAACTCAACTCTGCAACAAGAAAAAGATAATTTTATTTTCATTATATCATTGACCCTATTCCCTTTCGTGGTGAGCGTGAATCACTCGGTTATTGCCAGTGACCAGGTTGATCATACAGGAAAAGTGAGAAAGGGATGTGTACGAGGAGGTATTCGGGGGTGTGGGGATAGACTTTCAGGTGAGTCTCGAATTTCTTTATTATGTATTGAGATAACTCGTTTATTTCGCAACACTGCTCCGACCCATTATCAATCTCTCTGGCAAGTACTTTAGGCAAAGAGTTTCATGAAGTCATTATGAAACACTTCCCACTAAGATCCATTAGTATTCAAGAACTTTTCTTTCAGTGGTCTCTCACTCTGCTGATACTTTTCATCATGCATTCTTTACATAAACAATTTGTCTTGACATACATCTATAGGTTCTTTGATGTTTATGCATTTCTTCAAGCAAGCTCTTGTCTTTCTGTGGCTTTCTAGATCTTTTTGAACGAGGGTCACATTCAAAAAATCCCACCATTCTTTCCTCGGTCGCAAATGCCCCGATAAAGAAGCCTGAAGATATTGTTTGCAAAGACCCCTTTCCCCATAGTTGCCGCTGTCGCAATCTACCCTACCTCCGGAATGTAGTTCACAAGCCTTTTTTCACAATAAATAATCAATCAATTTTATTACTTTGCGATGGTTGTTCTATTTCAATTGAATCAACGGATTAAAAAGCCTCAATGCTGAACATTCTTGATAAAAAATGTCTGAAGCGTTCAATTATTGTCTGATTTGTAATTTATCTTGGAAGTACAGTGCATTCAATTTAGAAGAACCAGCTTTAAAAACAGAGCGGAACTCTGGAAGGAATTACGCTTATAAACAAATATAATCATTTTTGACCGAATCCATTTCAAATCAGGCAGATTCTACACTTGAAGTCGCACAATCTCCCGTGGACAGAATATGCTGTTTTTAAGAGGAAATTAGGCGATACGTATTTTTGCAATTTGTGAAGAAAAAAATTACGAAGTTATGTGTATTTAAATTTTTCATTTTGTTTTCCAAAAAAAATCCCAACTTTTTTTCAACTTATATAACTGTTGACCTAACTGGGATGTTTAAAAAAATGTTCAAAATTAACGAAATGGCGATGGTTTTTCTAAAAATATTAAACGTCGTTTTTCCAAACAAACCCAGTCTTGCATTTTCTGCCAATTTTTTGTAAATTTTCACTATCAAAAGAAAAATACCTTGTGAGTTCTATGCAGACAAAATAACTTTTGTGGTAAGAAGAATTTTTTCCATGAAATCTAATTTCTGCATTTTCCTTCCGAACAACAACAGATACAAGAAAAATGTAAAGAAAATGATTGGCACAGTTAAAAAAGTTTTACAAAAAAACTTTCTGAAAAAAATAAAAAAATAAAATTTCCATAAAGAAAAAAATTCTCTGGACCACAAAACTGGTGAAGGTATTATTTTTACAGCATCAGAATTCAATGTATACGAGGATCTGTATCAATATGAAGAAACAAAAGACTGTCACATTCTTGGGCCATTCTGCTGCAGATAAAATGTATATACCTTTACTTCATTTTATGCAATTTTTAAGGGTTTCACTGTTTCGTAAAAATGTGAAGGGATTCCAAAATAATTCAAAGATTTAGAATTGTTCCCCGGAATTTAAAAACTTTTCCACCGATTAAATGAAAATATATTGCAAATTCATTCTGAAAAATGTTTTTAAATCAAAGATATAATATTATATTATTATATTCACCAATGAAATTGAAGGTAACCGCGAATAAAAGGACGAGCATAGAAAGATTCTGCATTTTTGCCAAAGGAGAAAAAACTGATTCCTGTATTAACAAAAAATTTGTTCAATAGTGTGCATAATTATTATTTGATGCTTCATCACAGCATAGCTTGTTTTTGTCAGATATTTGTATTTCAGTTATCTTATCAGTCGGATTTAGGGAATGCGGTTATCTCAAACATGCTTCGTGTCTGGAAGTAAAAGAATTTCTTCGAATTGCGCATCTATAAAAATGAATGACAAATTTGTTATGAGCCATGGCTGAGAATTGAAAAAAACACTGAAAGAATATCATCCAGTGTTTCAAAACAAGTTTTGCGTTTTATCTTATCTTATGACTACAGATTCCTCCCTCTCAAACTTTCCTGCACCCTCTCACTCGCACTTCAAACAAAGCTTGGATATTTCCGCTTGTTCTGAACATAAAATTTAAGGCGTTTGAGAACGTCTTATTCCCAAATAAATATTTTCAAGTTATTTTATCTCGCGGATAACTAAATACGAATATAAGTTAAATTATCTATATATGATACACATTAAATTTAAGCTGGAAATTTACTCAAGCCTCAAATTACTGATATTTCTTCCATGTCAAAACACTTCTAACGACACTTACATAAAGCAGATAATAACTCGTGTACATGTAGAATTATAAAAATTTAACAAGCACCCTAGTTTTGATATTAATAAACTGTATATTTTTTTCAATTATTCCATGAAAGCTGATGAAAGAAACCGCTTCATGGGCATAAATAAAAGGTAGTTTGTGTTTGCTTCATTAGAAGATGTTTGAAAAAGCATCAAATTTTAATTTGTCCAAACTTTTGATAACTCCTGGAAACAGCATAAAGAATAAAAAGCAAACAAAACGAAACCGGAGTATATACGAGGATATAAAAGGAGATTTAGGTGTGACTAGATAGCTGGACAGGAGCCAGAAGACGGAGGTCGAAAATTACACCAACGTCCTGGAGCGCAATCTGAATGAGAACCTCAAGCTCGTCGAAGAGCTGGCCGACGTGTTGCAGAAGATAAACGAGTGTTGTGTTTCTAAAAAGAATATGTTCATACATATCAGGCATGGAGTAGAAGAAGCACGGAAGCTGGTGAGGAATTGTGAAGTACCGTGACGTTCGCCACATGGTACTTTAAAATTGTGCCACAAGGAATTGGATGCGCTTCCGGAAATAGGTTTAAGGAGTACAAGAAGAAGGCCAACGCGAAGGGGAACACGAGCGAAACTGGGTTGCAAAGGGAAGGATTTGTGAAAACACCCACTCCCCACCTTGAGAAACGTAAGCGGGCGCCCACTGTGAGTCCCGTTGAGGCTAGGGCTTCCGAACTAAGAAGGTACGAAACCTGCAATCAACAACACCGGGAAGTAGAAGAAGGAGGCGCAGAGGTGAGTATGACCCAAGGCTGTTCTCACCAAGCCGGCCGAGTTTTGGACCTACGGTGAAGTCCTCAATGACCTCAAGCCAAAATTGATGCCGGACACTATTGGTGTAGAAATCTCGGGTGTCAGGAAAACTAGGAGCAGAACTATTCTTGTGGGAGTATGATCTGCAGCTGATGGCAGGTCGAAGCTGTCCGCTGCCATAAAAGGAGCTGTCGGTGATGGGATCAGTGTGCGCGAGCTCGTTTCCGCACCGAGTTCTAGGTGCGGGGACCACGTGCGGCAAAATTAAGGTTATCATAACGGAAAAGGCCTTCAGAGGGAACTTTGAGGTGGAAGAGGAACTTTCGGCAAGGCTCTAATGTACATGACACCTGAAGATGGGATGGGTGTCCTGTAGAATAAGAAAGAAGGTTGCCAAGACTTCGGCCATACGGCAGTGAACAGAGAGTGTCGCGGTAGGACGAGGGCCTGCTGGAGGTGTGACGAAGAGGGCCATGGAGCTGCGAAATGCAAAAGTACGCCACAGTGCTACCCCTGAGCCGCAAAAGAAGGAAACGCCCAGGAGATCATCAGTGAAAGACGCTAAGGTGCACGTTTTTTCGTGAGGCCGCCTTGTTGAAGAGGCCACAAGCAAGATAGAGTTAACCAACCAGACCCAACCAAGATTCCGAGGACCGGAAACCCCGATGTGCGAAAATACCACACTACTGAGGACGATGCGTACAATGCGGTTGGGTAGTAAGAGGAAGAAATGCAAAGCAGGCAAGAAAGTGGGAAGCTGAATCACGGCTTACTGGCCTTACCCCTATTTTCCTGAAGTAATGCGAAATCGGTTCCGGGGACATGACTCGGCAGGGAGAGGAGATGAATTCAGTGGGTATTACCGTTTTCAGGCTGTGTCCCACACTCACTTCGTCAATGTTCTTTCAACCTCGGGTACAACCTAAAGGGTTCTGATGGTTGTATGCAAGGCTTCTTCAAAATGATTCAGTTTTTAAAGTTCCAACTTGAAAGTGAATTTTTTTAAATCTAATGATGTGTAAATGTTGCATGTTCAATTTCAAAAAAATGGATTCATTATTCTTCATTCATTAAAATAAGCGCTTGGTTAGTTTAGTGCTAATACAATATTTTTCAGCTATTTGAATGACTCTCTTAATGTCAGCAGAAGTGATTATCTTCAATAGAATAGGAACGAAGAGAACTATCCATACTGCAATGGAAACGAAGTTTCAAATTTGAGAATACATTTTAAAATCATTTTTTAAATCGATTCCTATTCCTATTCACCAGCGAATATCTTACTGATTGAATTCAGCGATATATTCCTAACAATTCAAATCAGGGGGATTGCGTTTTTGAGAAATAAAGTCTCGTATATAAGTATATTACTAAACACTATTTTGAAATGAAACATTCAAAATTTTCAACATTTTAGGAAGTAATCTACAAATAATTCTAAAAAAAACATTACAAGCTTTGATTTTTGATTTTTAGCTTTCGAAGACGAAAAACTCATTTCCAAGTTATAAAAATTAAACTATTCCGATCCAACTGAGGTTAGGCCTATTTTCAGTACTGGGTTAATTTGAACCTGAACTAATTCTGCCAGTTGGTAAAATCTGCGCGTGCATCACGACATAGACGTCGATAGATGAATTGGAAGATAATGAAAACACTGCCCCTCTCTTATTGGATGCGTGAACTAATTCATCTCCAGAATTATCGAGCCTGGTATTCTTGACTTCCCGGTGCTTGAGGTTATGCTGTTCATTTTCATTTATTGGAACAAAATGGCACTTAAGTTTGCCCAGTGTTTGAAGAAACCACAAAGTTCGACGAAAATTAATTACAGTGCTTAATTTCCTTACGACAAGTTAGACGAGTGTGACGTGATATTTTATTTATCAATGATGCGATGATTAAAATTTCACGTCACAATTTTTAAATAAATTTTCGCCATCGAATGGAAAAATTGCTGAAAAAAACTTTTGACGTTGATCCTTATGTTCTTATTGGCAGTTATTATGTGAATTTTAATTACTTAAAGTTTCTATTGTTCATACCAGTAATTTTTTTATGAACAATCTCTGATGAGTAGTGACAAGGAAAGAGTAGTTTATTGATGCTTGGAGGATTTCATTTTACATGAGTCTTTCATGGATTATTCGAAAATGTCTTCTGATTGGTCTAGCGGGACCCACTGGAATGTCATCCATGTCTTCTGGAGTCAATAAGGTAACCCTACCGCTTTCCATGTTTATTTTCACCCGCCTTCCTCCGCTCTTTCCAGTATTGTAAATTCCAGCAAGGTTATTGAAAGTCTGCAATATTGCATACACGTCACCATTGGATGCTGAAATAACAATTTGTTCTTTGGTTGGTAGAGGCACAGGTACAAAAATTTTTTGTTGTGACTTCAATGAAATTTCTGTATTCAAGGGAAATGTGTATCTTCGAAGTTCAAGTATCCTGTGCGGATTCATGCGAGAAATGAGACGGAGATATTTAAGTTGATCAAGTCTATTTCCATGTCCGTTAGTAGAAGGAAGCTTGGTGGGTGGAATCATACACCTGGTAGAAGGACGATGTCTTGAAGAAGATTTGTCAGGAGAGCAATATCTTGCAGAAGGAGACCTTGACCTGGACCTTGCAGGAGGAAGAGACATGTCCAGAGAATCAGAAGTTCCAGTACGAGGAACACCAGGAATGGAGACACTAGTAGATGATGACTTGGACTGTGAACCTACCTCTGTAAAAAGAAGCAGAAGACGTGGTAGTATGCGCATCCCAGAAAATAAGTCTGAATTTTGAAATCAGTCACACAATTTACGCAGTTTAAAATCTTGCATATGACGCGTCTTCGAGCCTTTAAGCTTGGCAAAGCTTCCAGCCAGGAATTAGGATCCATTCATGATTTACAGTGACAAAGAAGTTAATTCTGCCATTTTTCGCAAAGTTTCAGTTTTTAGCTATTTTTTTTCTTTTAGAATTCCAGAAGATTTCAAGGTTTGGAATATTCCGAACGTTTTCAGAGGATTGCAAGGAACAGCGACGGATTTTATGAGATTTTTGTAGAATTTCAGAAGAATTCTCAGCGTTTTGAAGTTTCATCAACAAAAGAAAACAAAATTTCGAAGATTTCGAGGGATCTCAGAGTATTCAAAGTGAATTATTGCATTCTGAAGAATGTCATAACATTTTGAAAGGTATTAAAGTGTTGTAAGAATTTAAAGAAATTTCAACATAATTCAGAGATTGATTATTGTTTCCAGGAATGTGAAAGCATTTCTACTGTTTTAAATTAACACATATTGCGCATTACATAGGAGAAGCGGTTACTTCCGTGATTCTGAAAGACGTTTTCGAATTAGAGATATATTATTATATAGGTATAGTACTTACCAATAGAATTAAGAGTAACTACTAATGATAGAACCAGAGTATAAAGGATCTTCATTTTTATTCAATCAGCAGGAACTGACGACTGTATTAACGAAGAATTCGATGACAGTTCACGTAATTATTTTTCTGGTGCTCTATTAGATTGTGAGATGATTTCTATATTCCTTATCTCATAATTGACGTGTGGCTTGAGCATGTCCTTGTGAGATACGTGTCGTTCAGTATTCTTCCAAATAAACATAATGTGCTTATCTCAACCATGCTTTGTTTGTGTCACACCAAGAGCATATTTTCTTCAATCTCTTAATACAAGTTTTGCTCTTTTTCATCTTCTGAATTTTTGAGTTTGAAATGCTTGATTTATATCATTTTTGTGCTAATAAATATGTAGCTCTAAATGTTTGATTTCAAATAAGTCTTATTTCCAAGAAGGGATCGAAACCCCTAATTCCGAAAAGGTCGAGGGACCTGAATGGTCGAGCATGTGTCTGATCCGAATTTGGTTATATAAGAATTTAAAAGGGTCTGGGCCTGGACCTGGACCCTTGAGAAATTAAAGGGTCCGTTTTTGGATTGATACCCTTGAGAATTGAAAAGTTTCGGGTCCAGTCCTGGACACTCAATAAATTCAAGGAAAATGCGGGCCCAAACCCTGGAGAAATCTTTTAACGTCGAGTCCAACCTTGAAGGTTCTTTGAATCATATTTGTGAAATTTACAAATTACTTGGTGACCATGTGAGACTGGGGGAAAAGAGAGAAAAAAGGTGTAGCAGGTCATAGTCCGGTCAGAATCAGAACACAAATGCTGTGATCAAAACTATAAAATAAAAAAAGCGACATAAGTTTTGAAAAATTTAAATGAATCATCCTGAATTTCCAAAATGTAATTATATTTTGCTTCCTCAAACAGGAAGGTTTGTGATTACCTAAATTTTCAAATATACTTTTTTAACATATTTTGATATCATTCAACCCCAGGGGCCCGGAAATAATTTTTTTTTAATGATCGTGTGGGTTATTCAGGTCTGATATGATTTTGAGCTAGATCGACCATTTAGAAGTATTATTTTTTAGCTTTTTGAATCCTAGTTTTTATTCTAAGAGTCAAAAACTTTCCTCCTTATGACGCTCATAGAAAACAACAAATTAGCTATTATTTCCAAAATTTAGGTTGCTCGTTTCAATTTACACCAAGGAATTGGAAACTAGATTAAGTAACTTTTTACATTTATCTTTATGTTTTCATGTACCGATATTATACGAATTTTAATTATCACCCGTTTTCATTGTTCATACCAGTAGTTTTCTTCCGAATAATCTCTGACAAAAATGTCTAAATTGGCTTCCAAAAATTTGGGTTTCTAATAGTATGAAGAAACGGAGAGAGAATAAGGAAAGACTTTAGAGTGTACTTTTACTAGGCTTTACTTCTTCTTCCTCTCTTTTTTAGTTGTATATTGACTACTTATAAGAAGGAAAGAAGGTAGTGGAACATCTAATTTTGATTCGTGAGCTTTTTTGCGTTCTGCTTCTGGTACATAAAATGTTTCATTCAAAAGTAGATTTTACTTCGATCTGAAAACGAATTTATTTTTCATTTTCTCTTGTATTATTAATGCTTCAAGGATTGCAGTTTACACGAGTTTTTCGCGGATTATTCGAAAACTTTTTCTGATTGGCCTTGTGGGACCCACTGGAATATGAATTATTTCTTCTGCAGTTAATAAGGTAACCGTGCGGCTCTCCATGTTCAGTTTTACCCGCCTTCCTTCCCTTATTTCAGTAATGTACAATCCAGCAAGGGTATTAAAAGTCTCCAGTATTGCAAAGATGTCACCATTGGATGTTGAAATAACAATTTGTTCTTGGGTTGGCAGAGGCACAGATACAAAACTGTTCTGTTGTGATCTTAATGAAATTTCTGTATCCACAGGAAAAGTGTATTTTCGAAGCTCGAATATCCGTTTAGAAGCCGTTTTGGAAATTAGCCGAATATATGGAAGTTGATCAAGTTTATGCCCAGGTCCGTTGTCAGAAGGAAGCCTGGTGGGTGGAATCTTGCACCTGACAGGAGGAGACCTGGTCCTGTACCTCACAGGAGGAAGAGATTTTTCAGAATCATCAGATGTTCCGGTGCAAGGAACACCAAGAATGGTACCAATGTTAGATAAAGATTTGGACTGTGAACTTAATTCTGAAACAAGAAGCAGAGAACACGATATAATGATCATCCCAACAAACATAGTCGACTTTACGATTAACGTAATTCAAATCTTGAATGTGGTGGGACTTCGAACTTGAATTTATAAACCTGGAAAAGCTTCCAGAAAGGAGTAAGGGACCATAAATACTTTACTGTAGCAAGGAATAACTATAACTCCTGTTTTCAGACAGTTTTATATCCAGGAAAGCAGCTTTTCTAGGGATTGAGGCGTCTGGCAGAATAAAACAATTTTTTGGTTCTGTCATGTAGACTTAAAAACAGTCCCATTTCAGCCAGAAAAATTAGACATAGTTTTTGCATGGTGGAAAATTTCATTTATTATTTTCATTGGTCCCATACAGAACATATCTGTTTTCTATCATAACCTAAGCTTGGGAAATTTCAAGATTATTATTGAGATTGAAAAAAATGCATTTAGTTTTGGTTCTATACCCAATTTGTTATATATTGTCTAAGTATTTTCATTAGGACAAATTCCTCATCAATCCTAATTCCGCAAAAACTCAAATAATGTTCAGAAAAAATTTAAATAATACTGATCATTCGGGCAATTGATTGCATAATATTATGTACACTACAGTTCTTGTCTCACGAGTTACGTATGCCTCGAACTTGCCCTTGTGATATTATATATACATTTCATAAATCAGACCAGGGAATAAAATTCGGTTGAGAATATTGCAAAAATTTTCCAAAGTTTGGGCAATTCCTAAAAATTAGTACTCAAATAAATTTGTTAAATAATTTTTTTAGTTACCCAGACCATATGGATGTTTCTTGATTGGCCTTCCAGAGTGAAATTAAACAATTTTTTTAAATAATTTATTTTTCAAAGTTATTGTAACCCAACAATGATGTTAATTATTACACTTCAAACAAAGTTTTAGATTTAGGCTTTCTATGTTCAATTTGAGTTTTCACCAGATTTGAAAATTTGAAATATTCTGAGGGCCAGATACTTGAAAGTATTTTATAAGATTTCAATAAAATTATGACAGATTTTGAAGCATTTCAAAGTATTTCAGCAGTTTTTATAGGATTTATATAATGCTACGAAATCACAACAAATTTCAAGGTATTGTTTTTACAGAAGCGGTATTCAATGCATACGAAAATCTGTATCAATATGAAGAAAAAAAAGACTGTCACATTCGTGGACCATTCTGCTGCAAACAAAATTTATACCTAAACCTCATTTTATAAAATTGCAAATGGCTTCAATATTTTGTAGAAATGTGAATGGATTTTAAAATAGTTCAAAGATTTCAAATTGTTGCTAGGAATGTGTGAACTTTTACACTGATCTAGATAAAAATATCTCGCACATTACGTCGGACGAATAGTTATCTGCGTAATTCTAAGAAATGTTTTTGAATCAGAGATATATTATTATAATCACCAAAAGAATTAAGGATGAACGCCAAAGATATGACCAGTTTAGAAAGATTCTCCATTATTGCCAGAGGAGAGAAAACTGATTACTCTATTAACGAAGAACTTGGTCAACAGTGTACATAAATCTTTGAAGGTGCTTCATAACAAAATATATTAGATTCTGTAATCCTTATCGCATTTATTACATATTCCTCGTCTCTGTCTTCTTAAGACACTTGTATTTCAGTTATCTCAACAGTCTGATTTACGGAATGTGGTAATTTTTGGAATTTTCGCATCTATAAAAATAAATAAAAAATGTGTTATAAGCCATGGCTGAGAATTGAGGAACATTCAAAAAGTATACACAAATGAAATTGATTGAAGAATCAGTCTTCAAAAATCGTTAAAACACCTTCGACCTGGGACCCTGATTTTTTTCTCTTCAACGGCGCTCGTAAAATCCAAAACGGGAAGCAGCAGAGTATCCGAAGAACAACCCTGAAACCCTCGAAGTTCAGCGCCTTCAAAAGATTTCTTCTTTCAAACGAAGCGCCTAACGGGTTTTTCGTTCTCATCCTTTCTGGTCACTCCGTATTTTTCTTGTACTTTGGAAAGAGTGTACCTTGTCAATGCGCTAGTAAATATCCCTATTACAACAGTAATAATGGAAGAACAAAAGCCCACCCCTCGCACATTGACAGAAGCTTTCCTTAGCTGCCTTCAACTAAAATCAACACCAACATTTTGAGTTGATGATAATAATAATTATAGGGTTCAGATTTAACACAGCATATCCTGTGCTAGTTCTTTTTTATAATAGGAATGCCATACTCTGCTACAAATCTTCGGAATCAATAATGCTTGAATATTTTTAAACGATAAGATTATTTATTCATACGATTAAGTGAACACAATTACTTGATTGTTGATGAGCATTTTATTGTATTTCATTTCACCACTTTCCCTTTTATGGGTTTATGAGTTTCGTTCCCCTCACATCTTCTACAATTCCACCTGAGCACTATTCCTTATGCCTAACTTAACCTAACTCAACCTTGAATCGCTTCGCTTTCTGATATTTACTAGCTTCTTCAAACAGTTATTTTCCTCTCATTGACCATTCCCTTTTTTGTGCTCCTTTCAACTTTGCTTCCTTTTTATCCATATTGTTATTACTTTTTTCTACCTCTAATGATACTATTATGGGAAAGTGCCCTGAATCTATCTAATCTCCTACCTATAGTTTCTTGACCTCCTCTCTTATCTTATCGTCCACTTCTAAATAATCAATAAACGTTCCACTTTCTCCTCCTGCGCGTGTATAATTCCCTTCCTCATCTCGCTCTATATTTCCCTTCAAGATAAATCATCCCAACTTCTCCAAGCTCTTTGACAAGTTTTTGTCCTCACCATTCAGTATCTTGTCTTTGGAATTATTCCTATCACTGCTCTTTATTCCCTTCCTCCTCTATATCTTGTTTGCATTGAAATCTCCCCCTATTATAAGCCCAATCTCTTCTTCGTTTTTTCCAATTATTTCTTCCGTCTTATCTGATTTCTCTTGCATATCACCGTTCACATAAACCACACTATCGTCCATTTCTCTCCTATAATCTTTACCTCTTCTGCTATTTATCCTTTCTTTTTGTTTTTTCTGTCATTCTTATCCTTTCCTGTTATACACTCGTTCCTTACTTCCATGAACATTCCTCCCATTGCTCTGCCATTTTTACTCTTTCTCGTTGCATTATCAACTTTGCCATTCGTAACCTCTTGCTGATCCTCCCCTCACTCTTCCCCATCCCTTTTCATCTAGCCACGTCTGCATTATTATTACTGCATTCAATTGTGCCATAAACTCACATCAACATCTCATAAACTCCCTATTCTTTCTCTCCAATCATACTATATTTCAGTAACACATCCTCCATTCTTCCCTACTTTTTTTTCTTGTATTTTTTTGCTTCTTACTATTTCTTATTTTTCTATCTCCGGTTCCGTTCTCTCCTAGTTCTCCGGTACTACAAGCGCTTTCCTTAATTCGTTCCAATCCCACCATATACATTCTATCTGTATTTCCCCATACTTAACCCACGTTTTTTAACCTTACTTCTTCCGCTATTGGCCTTGACTTATACTGCATATTCCTTCATACCCATGATAAATCATCCTCTATACTTCCCGAGTTTCCGTATAACAACCTCTTCTTTGTGATCACTTTTTTCTTACGTTCCCATTTCTTTAGATTCACTAGCACGATTTTTTTTCTCTTCACGTTTCCTTTCCTACACTTCACATGTTCTCTATCTCTGCCTTAGCATCTATCCTTTTTAGCACATCTTTCGATCCTTCCTTCAATTCCTTCCCTTCTAATTTTAGACCTTTTATCACTATGTTTCTTTTCCTTTCATCTCTTTCTCTTATTTGTAATCTTCTTTTTTTCCATTATCCTTTCGCTCTCATCATTCCCACTCCAACCTTCACCAATATCCCGGTTTGATTCATCCATCTTCACTATCTTATCTTCCAACTGTGCTACCTTTTTATTATGCTCATCGTGTTTTTCTTATCTTTTTTCCAAAGTCTGCATCCTTTTTTCCAACTTTTCCCTAACTTCTTCTTATTTTCGCACCTCTTTAACTAAGTTCTGCTATTCCTTTTCTAATTCTTGTTTTATTTCCTTTCCTCTTCCTTCCCGACTTTTTTCGTTCATCTGTATTACCTCTATCATCATTTCCCGCAATTCTGCTCACTTCAATTTTTCAACTTCTATTGGCCCTCTTCTGTTTAACTTTGTTTTTTGTTTTTCCCCCTTGTGTTTTTCCCCCGCTCCATTTTGAACTTTTTTCAGTAATGTCCTAATCATCTTCGGTTTTTTGGGTGTGGATCCTAGTTCTACCTTGTCTTCACTACTTCCTCTTGCCGTCCCATCTCTCTTTCTATTCATGAATGGTTCGATTGAGCCAGAACTGTTCACCCTCAAACTCTCCCTCTCTACTTCAAGACGCCAGTTGATACACCTACCTCCACAATGATATGACACAACCCCCAGGAACAACACCTATTATATTTCACGAACGAAGTCTCAACTGCCTTCAACTCGAATCGCCCAAATACTTTCAAATTAAAAATTATCACCCCATACAACTCTTCAAGATTCTGGTCAATATATTTATTACCACGGTAGTATTATACAAACCCTAGGAATTACTCCTGTTACATTTAGCGAACCAAGTCTCAGCTGCCTTCTACTAAAACCGGCCAAGCAATCTTAAATTGAAAATAATCATCACAGACAAATGTCGAGGACTCCAGTTGATGAACCTACCTCCATGGTAATATAACACAACTCCTAGGAACTACCCCTACCACAAATAAGGAACCAAGTCTCAGCTCCCTTCAACTAAAACCGCCCAAAAACTTCCAAATTGAAAATAATTACCCCAGATAACGTTTCAAGGCTCTGGCTGATATGTCTATCTTCACCGTAATATTACACAATCCCTATAAACTACCCCTATTGCGTTTAGTAAACCACGTTTCAGCTGCCTTCTTCTGAAATCGGCCAACAAATTTAAAATTAAAAATAATCTGACTCTGAGTCAGAAGAAACGAATTTTGCGGAGCTATATATCTGCAGTCTGTAGGCAGGTAACTTTCGAAAAAATGATCAGATAGGATTGAGCTTCAGCACATTTTTTTAAGGTCTAAAAGAAAAGAACAATTCCGTTAGTCAGCCATATGAAAAAGTCAGTCTTTGGTCAGGTACCGCGGTCCTTACAATTCTATGTCGTTCAAAGCAAATGGAGTTATTTTTCCAGTCACAATGCAGCAACAAGTGGAGAAGTTGATTTTTGCTATTTCTCAAAATGGTGGTCCTAAGTCGGCACCCTCTGATCCTGAGTCGGCAGATAATTTGTTCCGTCTAAATTCAGGAAACAGGGCAGGTTATGTAAGTTTTAGGAGGAAATGGACGAATCTACAAAATTTATTGAGAAAAAAAATATGTAGAATATTGTTAAACTTCATTTATGGGATGGAAACATTTCTCCATTACAATAATCGTCAAGCATGCAGTCGAAACACAAACAAACTAAGAAAAACTAAAAAGAGATGAGAGACATGGAATTGAAACCCAATAAAATGAAATAATACACGAACAACAACAAAAGCACAAAAAAAAGGTGACTGAGTACCACCTGTTTGGTGCCGACTCAGGACCGCTAGGAATGTTTAGAAATTTCAAGCAACTACGCAAGTAAATTACATCAACGCCTACCAACCTGTCATACGACAAAATGTTCAGGCCGATACGCGCGCCATCTCTGAAAAACGTGAGGGTGCCGGCTTAAATCGCAGTGCCGACTTTGGACTTATGTTCCTTATTCTCAGACCCACCATTTGGGCTGTTCAATCTAGATAGATAGATAAACGTTTATTTTCCAGCCTGCTGGCCTTAAAAAATTGACTTGCTTACACTTCCATTTTTACAGAAGTTTCTTAAAACTAACCCTTGAAAACTAACATCCATCCATTCCTTATTTCTAATCCGCACGCTCTTATTGCCTTGCCTTCCTCGCTTCGCCTTGCCTCGCTCGCATGTCCCTACTTTTTCGCATTGCCTCGCTTTCCAACCCAACACTCCCTTCACCCATGCTACTGCTTTTTTTCCCCCCTTTTCATGCAACAATGCCTCCATGCTTATCTCACTCCTTTCCGCCTCCACGCACTCCTCCAACCAGTGCTCCACTCTTGCATCCCCCTTTCCACACAGTTCACACATCCTCTTCTCGCGAGAGAGGCAAAACCTATTGAAACCCTCCATGCACCCACACCTCAACCTCGCTATAAGTTCCTGACTTCCTTTCTCTCCTTTCTCACATGAATATTGCGCTTTTGCCCTTGGCATAATCCACACATAGTTCCAGTTAAACCTTGACTCTCTCATCCTTTCTTCTCCTTCTGTCCTCTCTCAATCTCCATGCTGTTTTGCTTAACCAAGTCATAAACCTTTCTTCCTTCCTCGCGCATCCATCTCACTTCATCCATCTGCAGTCCATTCATTCTAAAATACCAACACTCCCTAACCAGCCTACTTCCCCCCTCTTCCAAGAATTTTTCCTCATATTTACACGCCCGGCTCCCTGCTAGAATCCCTACACGCGTTCTCCCCGCATCCCTTCTGACAATATAATTAGGCGTGTTCCTTGCCAGCCCTAGGGTCTAGTTTACATACCTCTTCTGCATTCTGTATACCTCTTCACTTTCCTTCTACCCCCACACTTCTAACCCATGCAACAGCACACTCATCACTAGTGAATCAAACAATTTCATTCTCCTTCCAAAATAATCTGCGAATAACTTCTTTCCCAGCCCCCACACCTGCCTCATCACCACATTTGCTCTCCTCACTCTCTCTCTTATGTGACCATACTCTCCCCCATTCCTCCGAAACACGAAGCCCAGGTACACAAACTCTTTCACCTCCTGCACCTCCTTTCCCTTCCACTTCCACTCCCTTCCCTTATACCTTCCCCCTCCTTTTCTGAACACCATAACCTTGGACTTTTCCGCATCCAGCTCTAACCCCTTCTTATCCAGGTATTTTCTCAACCTCTTCATCATCTCCTTTAAGGCCTCCTCGCTGTTTGCCAGCAACACTATGTCATCTGCATACGCTAGTGACCAAATTCTAACCCCTCCTATCGTGACTGCTCCTACCACCCCGGCCTCAAGATTACTTTCCATAGCCGCAATTAAAATCGCAAAAAGCGTTGGGCTAAGTGGACACCCTTGCCTTAAACCCCTATCCATCCAGAATCCCTCCGAAATCCCCTCCCCTCCTCTCACCTTGTCTTTGGTTTCTTCATATATCGCTGTAAAATCTATCAAAATAGATTGGCGTAACTATAGAAAGGCCCCGATGCTAAAACTAGATACTCATTTGCTGTAAAAATACACAATTAATTGTGTCTGAAAAATTCAATCAGGTTTTCAACAATGCCTACGAGATTTCAGAGACAAATCGCTACACCGTTTTTTCAGATTCAGATAAAAATAGAGTGGTGAAAGAAAGATTGTTGATCTCAATGTCAAATTTCCATATTTTCCTCATTTGCTTTGTCTTCAGTGTTTCAAAAATTATGACAAACACCGCCTACTTTGAATGAAACACAAGTGACTTTTAAGAAATCTAAGTCGACTGCTTTTTCAGCTGACGTCTTGAATAATATACAGGAAAACAAATGATAAATCTATATGAATTTTCGAGATGCTGTCAATTTTTCTTTGAGTATCAATAATGACAGCGTTGAGATTTCACACAACAGATCCTATGTGGGTTCTTCTTTATAATAGGAACGCCATACTTTGCCCAAAATTTTTGGAATAAATGAGGTTTGAATAATTTCAAACGATAAGATTATTTATTTATATGATTAAGTGTACACAATTGCATGATCGTTGATTAATAGTATAGAGGATATAGGGACATAATCAAAAAACTAAATTAATTACAAACAAAGGAATTAGAGGAATAATTGGAATGTAAAGAAAATGAACACACCTTTCAGCGAATAATATTGCAACAGTTCGAATCAAAAATGTGTAGGCCATGCGCGGTTAACAGGTTGACCGTACACTAATCTACCCAATAAGGGCCTACCGACAGGGATTCCATAGTCAACGGGGAAACCGTCAACTATTACATTGTCAAAAGGTTCATCACGGAGTACAGTTTCTTCGAATGTCATAATTGATGAATAGATTTCGCCATTTAGCATCATTACATAAGTCGTGTTTCTGGCTGGAAAAGGATCACTACTTGTTATAATCCTTCGGACACTCGAATTTGGTCGCAGGTAATATTGGAAATTTTCGGCTACCCAATTTTCCGTTCTGAATCTTATTTTAGCGTACATAGGAGTAACTGTGGGATCAGTTTGATGATGAGTTCCAAGCCTAGTATCTACACCAGCAATTTGTCCTTCATAATATATTCCCGAATCATCATTTATGAAAACCGTCAGAGGGACGATTGTCTGTGGCCGAGATTGCATCCAACCAGGTACTATGGTTCTGGTCAATCTTCTGAAACCTCCAACCTTCAGGAAGTCGTTCGTTAATCGCAGACCTATGATGTTTTTTACTGCATCTATTTCTGTAAGAAAAAATTTTAATTTAGCAAGCTTGTTTTATAATGAGTTGGTCTAAAAAAAGGCTTTTTCGAGAGCAGCTTAAAATTACAAAATTCAATGTGAAAGCGTTTGAAATTTTAACACTAATATTGTTCAATTATTTTATTCACCATATCTCACTATGATTTACACATGTATTTTGGCCCACTAAACACAAAAATTACACTGAACATTTTTTTTATCGAAGCATTTCCGAGATATGAATGTTCAATTTTTTTTTTCATTTCCAAAGTTGTTCCGTCGTTTTTGAGTATATTTCAAGTTCTAATTGACCGATTTCCTTAACGAGCACCCAAGTTGAAGGCAACTGAATCATTTAAAACTCTCTGTTTCAAGTTTGCAGATCGGCGTAGTTCAAATGCTAGCAATTCTCATAACTTGGCTAATATTTGCGATTTTTATTTTTCCCAGGACGATAAGTGAATTGTCTTCCTCGATTCTTGCCAACAAATATAACTTGTCCAACTTACTGAATTGGCTAGCATCTGAACTACTGGGCCAATCTAGAATCTTTACAATATTAAAGTCTACATGATTCATTTTCCTTCAATTTGAGCGCTTGCTTAGGGAAATGGGTCAATTAGAACTCGAGATATACTCAAAAACGTCAGAACAACTCTGAAAATGGAAGAAAATGTCCAATATTGATATCTCGAAAACTTTTCCATGAGGAAATTTTTGTATGTCATTTTCGTATTCAGTAGGTTAATTACATCAAAAAAAATTGCATTGAGATATGGTGGGCAGAAAGAAATTTTTATTTTGTAAACTCGTGTGATCTTTATTGTTTAGTCAAAGATAATTTGGATGATTGGCCAATTCATATGTGAACAATTCAAACTTGAAGTTTTTCAAAAACTAATTATGCAAGAGGACGTATATGTAACATTTATTTTATAAATAATAATTATAATGTTATAGTAAACTTGCCTTTAAAATAGAGAAATATCACAAACGTGAGATGTTGCATGACAGAAATAATCTTCATTCTTTTGTCAATCGACACAATGATAGAGCACTGTAGTGTTGTTTTTCAAAATTTTCCTGTGAATAGTGACTCTCAAAAAATAACTGCTAAGTATGCTGCCTTTTATGAAAATGATCTACCGACCGGAGTTGGTTTATTCGCTGAAATTGGGGCAGTCGAATGAGGAAAATTGTTGTTTGCAGATCTGAAAATGTTCCGTTTGTTCTAAATTCATGAAAGAAGTCTAACAGAACCTTTGAAATTTTTGAAGTTAATGACAAACATTTGTTATAGATTGCATGGTTGAGACGGCGAGAACGAAAATTAAATTCACCTTTCTCATCTTATAAGTGTATCTCACAGCTTGAACTTGAATTTCACTTCAAACTATTATTCATTAGTATACACAATTTTTAAATTCCTAATTCATTTATCGCAGGCTTCACAGTCTTTCCGTTTTTAATATTTTTCCCACTTAAATGTAAAAATAAATCATGAGGAAAATACTAACACAACCTGTATTGGAAGTGGATATTCCTCGGTAGCCTCACGCGCTCATGTGAAAAGTTAAGGAGCGTAAGGAGCAGAACGCCAGAAAGGCGCCCGGAAATTTCTTCAGAAGGCTCTGTTCTCTTCCAATCCTTCTCTGCACATGCCTCGCCGAAGACTAAATGGCACAGGGTGTGGTGTTTCTAACGGTGCCACTAGGACACCAGGTCGCCTCCTAGATTACCGAGACCTTACCCCCACATGGGGGGCTCTGCGGGGATGGACCGATGCTTCTCTCGCTACTTTTGGGAACAGCATGGAGACCAAAAGACAAACAAACCAAAACCAGATTATATGTGAGAAGATGGAAGGAGATTTAGATGTGGCGTAAGAGCTGGACATGAGTCAGAAGACGGAGGTCAAAAATCACATTAACATCGGGAAGCGACATCTGAATGAGATCTTCAAGCTCATCAAAAAGCTGGCCGACATGCTACCAAAGATGAAAGAGCTTTGTGACTCTGAAAAGAATATGTTTATACCACCACCGGAAATAAGTTCATGGAATACAAGAAGGCCAACGCGAAATGGGACATTAGCCAAACTGGATCTCAGACGGAAGACACCGTAGAAACTCTCACTCCTTATCATGGGAAAGGAGAGAGGGCGCCCAGTCTGAGTCCCATTGAGGCTAGCGCTTCCAAGCTAAGGAGGACGAAGCCGAGGACCCAAACCGCTGCAGCCGCGGTGACTACGACACCAGGAAAGGAGCACGGAGGAGTGAAACCTGCAACCAACAACACCGGGAAGTAGACGAAGGAGGAGGTTCAAAAAGAAAGAATTGTAAGGAAGGAAAAAAGAAACACAAAGTTTGACGGGAATCAATCATAATGTTTGTTTTCCAACGAGAACGTCCTATTTCACAATAGTATCATGATTTGTTATTCTCGATCAATGATTCGACTATTGAAATGTCACGTCAGAATTTTCATATCAATTCTCACCAAGGAATCGGAAAATAGACCAAATAACTATTCACATTAATCTTTATGTTTTTATTTGCTGTTTCTATACGAATTTAAATTATTACAAGTTCTAACTGTTCATACTAGTAGTATTCTTCTAAATAATCTCTGATGGAAATTTCTAATTTGGCTTCCAAACATTTCGGTTCCTAGAAGTATGAAAAAACGGAGAGAGAATAAAGAACGAGTGAGAGGGTGTTGCCTGACTTTTCTCTTCCTTCCTCTTTTCTGTAGTTATACATTGATTACTCATGAGACAGAAACGAGGTAGTTGAACATCTAATTTCGATTCGTGAGCTTTTTGCATTCTGATTTTGGTACACGAAATGTTTAATACAAAAGTAGATTTCATTTCAATCTGCAAAGAATAAGTTTTTCATTTTTTTGTGGTATTATTAATGCTCAAGGATTGCAGTTTACATAAGTTTATCGCGGATTATTCGGAAATTTTTTCTGATTCGTCTTGGGGGACCCACTGGAATGTTCGTTATTTCTCCTGGAGTCAATAAGGTAACCGTGCCGTTCTCCATGTTCATTTTCACCTGTCTTCCGTCTTCTTTTTCAATAACATACATCCCAGCAAGGGTATTAAAAGTCTTCAATATTGCAACGATGTCACCATTGGATGTTAAAATAACAATTTGTTCTTGGGTCGGCAGAGGCGCAGATACAAAAGTGTTCTGTTGTGATCTCAATGAAATTTCTGTATCCACAGGGAAAGTGTATTTTCGAAGCTCAAATATCCGTTTCGAAGCCGTTTTGGAAATTAGCCGAATATATGGAAGTTGATCAAGTTTATGTCCAGGTCCGTTATCAGAAGGAAGCCTAGTGGGTGGAATATTGCACCTGGCAGGGGGAAGAGGCTTTCAAAAAGAAGACTTTCCGGAAAAACAATGTCTGTCAGGAGGAAAACTGGACCTGTACCTCACAGGAGGAAGAGACCTTTCAGGAGAATCAGATGTTCCGGGGCGAGGAACACCCGGAATAGAACCAAATTTAGATAAGGACTCGGACTGTGAACTCAATTCTAAAATGAGAAGCCGAGAATATGATAGAATGAGCATTCTAAAAAATTTAGTCGACTTTGAAATCGGTTATACTATTAACGCAATTCAAATCTTGAATATGGTGGGACGTCAAACTTGAATTTATGAACCGTACAAAGCTTACTTACAATCAGTTACTTCCTGTGCTAACGTTGGTGGCAAAGGAGTTAATTTCAGAATTAGTTGGAGAATTGATAACTAGTTGCATTTTTCAGAAAGAGGAACAACAACAATCGTTACTTCTTCAATGTGATGAAAATAAGTTTTCTACATGCCTGCAACTTTGCAGCTACTATTTCGCATTGCATAGAAAAACTGTTATTTCCGTAATCCTGGAAATGTTTTTAAATTAGAGGTATATCATTATATTTACCAATAGAATCAAGAGTAACCACCAATGATAGGATTAGAGTAGAAAGGATCTTAATTCTTGTTAAATAAGCAAAAACTGACTACTGTATCAACAAAGAATTTGGTGACAGTTTACGCAATTATTTTTCTGGTGCTTTGTCACAGCATATATTATATAACAGAATCCTTATCGCATTTATTACACATGGCTTGAGCTTGCCCTAGTGAGATATTTATATTCAAGTTATCAGTCTAATTGATGAAATGTGATTATCTCACATATGCTTAGTTCGTGCAAATGGAGCCAATCACTTTAAATAATTTTATTTTCAATTTGTTTTATTGATTGAAACAGGAAACTCATCCATATTTCAGTTTCAAATGAAAATCCTCAATTAGTTGTGACAAAATTCCAGGACAGTGCTTCCTTGCAGTAGCCATCACTTTATCTAAGAGTATATTCACGAGGATGTGACAAGCCCCTGCATATTCCGCCACCAGTACGTGCCCCGTCGAGAGGGGAAACCTGTTCTGCCCAGCCGAACCCGCTCCAGGTGGTCACAACCCGTTCACTTGAAAACATCTTGCAGGTCTTGAAATCATCCGGGAGGATCCGGTGGACCAGCACCCAAAGAAGATGGTTAGCACTCGCCGAAGGTCGCTGTTAAGCAATTAGCCTACCTGTTGGACGTAGAGCAGCTGCGGCCCGATGGGCCGGAAAATCGTGCCATGGCAGCTGGTCGTGGGAAGTAGTGGGAAGTCATCGAGGCACGAGGAAAGGACGGTGAGGCGCAATTTCTGCCTGCGGGCCGAACAGCTCTAGAATTGGGCGGTATATGTGCACACCTACGACCGTGTTGTTATTGGTGGTAGCAGGGAAGAACCTAGGTCCAGGTTGGAACCTTGGGACTCAATTTCAGAGACAGCGATTTTCGCTGCCAAGGTTTACTCGTCGGCGAGCATCAAGCAGGCGGCAATTCTAATCGTCAGCAATGCCGTTGACAGAGCTACCTAGACAAGATCCTAGGACCTCTCGTCTTGGGTGGGCCTGTGGTTCAGATGCGTAGGCTGGTATTCTGGTGTCTATTCCAAGCCCTCGAAGCATGGAACCATGAATCTCCTGTATAAACAGTCCTACTTTTAGATTAGCGTAGGGACGTGAGGGCTCGGTAGCTTGTTGAGGTATAGTTTGATCTTGAGCTGGTGCAAAAGGCACGGCGCGGAGGTGGTTAGCGGCGACGTTTCGCTGGCAGTTATGTCAGTTATGGTTGTCGTCGTATCAGCATCTTATTTTGCAGCTCCTTTTGTGGTCTTAGCGTTGCGATAAGCCAAACTCCGCCTGTGGCACCGCCTCTTCCGGGCAGCTGACCTTATTTTCTCAAGCTGGTCAAAGTTTGTCTACGGGATAGATATTCATCATTAACAGTGCAGTAAAACAAGGGAGGGGATGAGAAACGCGGAATTAATCCAGCAGCTTGGAATGGGCAATCGTGGTATGAATCCATCAGCATGGAAGAGGAGATGGCTGCAGTGCGGATCCAACAGAAAGGCAGAGAAGCTTGCAGGAAAAGGTGATGCTTAACATGCAGTCCTTTGAGACGTCATCCTTGAAGAGTAAAAAATTCCAAAGTAAATTAAAGTTCTATATTTCGCACTGGAAGGTTCACAAGCTAAATTAGTCATCGTAGACAAGGAGATATGACTTAATCGCTATCGAAGGACTTCTTTGAAAGAAAAGCAGCGCCGGAGGGGAAGATGAACCCGTTTTTCTATTACAAATTTGAAAACGGGCCTCCCCTTCCACTCATTGCGGCTTCATGGGTTGGTTAGTACGCCCTGCTTGTCAATCTTGTCCGAGACTCGTTATATTCTTTCTTTCAATTTGGCGTTTTTTAACTTTTCACATTTTAAACTGTGTCCCAGAATTACAGGAAGATTTACATGAATAAATGAAAAATATGAACAAAATCAATATTCAATTTAGAAGTTCTGGAATATAAAAACAATCAAGTTACACCGTGCAGTCGTCAAGGTTGCTAAAAAGTTAGATAAATTAGATGTCAAAACACCGGTAAAAAATATTATGAAATTTTATACTTTTAGTGAAAAAATCAGATGAAGTGTATTACAAAAAGAATTTTCGATTAATTAAACACATTGAGGTTTTTCTTGAAAGGCTTTTTGAGACTAATAAACATTTTTTCATATATGAATATGTATCCAATATGATGAAAAAAACCGAACTAGTGTCTATAGTAAAATTTATGAGTTTATTTTTGTACAACGCAAATCTCTATTGGATAAAAGTTTATGAAAAGAAATTAATTCATTGTGACGAATATTCATATTTTTTGTAGTTGTTGTGTATTGTTTTCGAATGAATAGGAGAGGAGTCTCAGGAAATTTTAGCATCAACTTGTGAGCTTCTCGTTACCTGATTTTGGCACATAAAATGTTTTTCAAAAAAGTAGGTTACACTTTGACCTGAAAAGACATAGTTCTACATTTCTTTATTGAATCAATTGTGCGTGGAGATTTGCGTTTCACACGAGTTTTTCGCGGATTATGTGAAAATATTTTCTGAGTAGACGTTGGGGACCCACTGGAGTGTCATCCATTTCTTCTGGCGTCATTGCGGTAATCGTGCTCCTTTCCATGTTTATTTTTGCACGTTTTATATTTCCTTGAAGTTGGATATATATTCCAGCAAGGGAATTGAAAGTCTCCAAAATGGCGAAGGCGTCACCATCGGATGTTGATATGACAATTTGTTCTTTGGTTGGCATACATTCAAGATGATTATTTCCTGTTCTCAGTTTGATTCGTGTACCGACCGGAAAAGTGTATCTTCGAAGTTCAAATATCCGGTGCCGATTCGTGCGGGGAATAAGTCGAATCAATGGAAGTTGATCGAGTTTGAATCCAGGTCCCTTATAAGAAGGAAGCCTGGTGGGTGGAATCATGCATCTTGTAGAAGGAGAAGGCCTTGCGAAATCATATCTCTCCAGAGAACAATGAATGTCAGGAGGTGACCTGGACCTGGACCTCGCAGAAGGAGGGAACCTGCCAGGCGAATCAGAAGTTCGGGTACGGGAAACATCAGCAGTAGAGACACTATGAGGTGGAGGCTCTGACAGTGAACTTAACCCTACAACAAGAAATAGAAAATTATTTCACACACGACTAAGGCTATTCAATATCTTAAATTTTGTGGGAATTGGAACCTGAATTTATAACCCTAACGAAAGCTTCAGATATAAATTTGGGGCCATACATAAATTACAGTGATGGGAAATAACTAGGGTAGCATATAATTGCTGTGGTTCTTTTATTTCGTGTTCTATAAAAATCGAAACATTTTAGGCTTTTAAAGTTTGATTGTCGGGCTATAATGATAAAGATAAAGATAATGCTACGAGCTTCATACATCAACCAGCGAATATTTCATTACTTTGATTTCAAATTGGATTTCTAGACAATTTTTCTTTCGCAACCTCAATTTTCAAGATATGTGTTTATTCCACCATTTGTTTGACACCTTTCCCTAATGGTTGCCGCTGTCCCTGTTTACTCGACCTTGTTTGTATTCCTCTTGCAACAATTGCAATATTTTCATCGAATGGACGGATGCAAAAGTATTGAAGATAAAAGCTTTATAAAGTTTAAAAACGGTTTTATGATAAGACTGTTAGACAGAGCACATTGGATGAAGAGGCACTTTTTCCATTCAAAAAGCCTCCGCCTTCAAGTTTTGTCTGATATTCAGTTTCTTTTTAATTGAAAATAATGACGCTACAATTTAAGATTCCGTTACTAGTGTCAGAGATACTTTGTTCATCAGGCTTTATTATTTGGCGGGCCCAGCCGGATCTCTCAATCGATATCTACGCAGGCAGTATACTTTATAAATATTTGCAACCAACTTTGACTCTAACCAAGAAGCAAACTACGACTTGTTTCTACGTAAACTACCAAATCTTTTTATTTCTTCATACATGAATTTTACGAACATCTAAAATCAGCACACTTCACCAAAAATGATGAAAAATATATTACGTTTATGAATTTTTCCAACAAATCAGGTGATCAGAGGACATTACATGTTGAGAAAACTAATAAGAATTTGCTTGCAACAAAAACTGCTCACAAGCGCATTCATGGACGATTCTGCTGCAGATCGAATGGATACTTCGAAATGTAGTGTGGTCTTGAAGATATTAGATGACTTTGATATATTTCAGCAAATTTGAAGAGCCTTTCAATATATAGATTGAAATATTTTGTGAGATTTTAGGGTGTTCTAGGTAATTTAGAATGTTTTGGAAGATTTCATAAGATTTCGAAGGTTTTCAGAGTATTGAGATTATTTCAAGGTATTTCAGAATCATTTTAAGGTTTCAAATGATTCCCAGTGATTTGAAGGTATTCCCACGAATTTAAATTCAGATCTTTTTTGCAACATGTTGAAGCAAATTGTCAGTTGCACAATTCTACAAAATGCTTGCAAGTTAAAGATATATTATGAGATTATATCTAACAATAGAATCGAGGAAAACCGCTAATGATAGGACGAGAGTAGTAAGGTTCGTCATTTTTACCAAGTGATGATAAAATGATTACACTGTTATTCGCTATATAACATTCCTTATCTCACGAATTATATATGCCTCGAGCTTGTTCTTGTGAAATACTCGTATTACAAATATCACTCTAATTACCATGCGGCTCTTACAGAAAAAAATTGTTGGTTTGTTAATAAATTTTCCAATTACTCTTTTCTCTAGACAAAGATTGTTGCTATCTGTTGAATGCCTGGTCGTTTTTCAATATAATTTAGCTATAATTCAAGCTAGCATAACGCAGAGATGGGAGTAGTGAGAGGTAAATTGAATTGATCTGATAAAGTTTCGGATAAAGTCCACAATTGCTGGCTACAATAAATGTTTGAGGTTATCAAATGACTCACAAAGTAGATTAATTCACAGTTTATATGAGTGTGAATGGTCATAACGATCATTTAACAGCCGTAGTAAAATCATTTCAGTGAAAATTGATTTGGAGCAAGAAGAATTATTTGAAACAGTTCGAATTGTTATGGTTCCAGAGAAGAGTCACGCCTAAAATCGTTGCTATGTACTCCTCCACAAGTGTGCTCCACTAGCACACAATTGGTTGCGATTTCTGAGTATTTTATCATGGAATCATTTACATAAGTTGTGTCATGTACACGATTAGGCTATGGCCAATGCTTTTAGTCACTTTCAAATAACAAATAAGAACTTCATCCCTTTAAATACATTGCACGTATTTGCCACATCACAATTTGCAAATCAATGTTCACTAACGAGTAGAAAATAAGACCGATTCCTGACCAACTAAAGCAGAGCATCTTGTCCATTGACGACTATATGCGCTGTATCCAGAATGATCCTGTTGTAAAGACATTCGAGATTCAGCAATCTGTGGCTACTTTGACGGCTTGTGATATAAAGGCACGTCATATCTCCTCAGGATTTATGAAGCCACTGCACTCGTCTCTGGTGCTCCGTCTCTTTATTCAGTGGATGCTGGATTTCGAATATGTCTTTCCATGATAGCTCGAACTCCTGTAGTTCAGGTGAGTAGTCCACAATGAATAGATGGTTTCGAAAGAGGCAAGATGGTTAAGAGAAAAATGGTTGATATACTCTGACTCGCCCTTCCCTCTACTCTAGACTCTTCCTAACGTCAGATAGTAACCCTTGTCGATCAACAATCTGCTGCCTGATGGTCAGTAGTTTTGTTAAGTCGTCGATCACACTAAATGCGGGACGCTTACTGCCTTACCCATCCTATCTTAAAGCTGAATTGATGCATATGCATTTTGGTCCTATGATCAGCCGTTGGTTTTGTGTTCTGGTTTGCACTCACCAAAGTTCTCACTGGATCATACAGATCACAATTGATGGCTTAAAGATCAAAATCTTCAGAAAAATCACCACGAGGCGTGTTGTTCACTTGAGCCAGATCTTCGAGCAGGAGTTCTGGCTGTATTAGAGAAGTTACTCCACGTAAAGAACTCCTTTGGTCAAGGTGCACGGCAAGGTTTTGCAGCTTTTGCTGAAAAAAGTGCGAGAGATCTGGGAGCTTCGCACACCACAGAGCTCGTAACCGCGCTATGAGACGGCTTCGTTCTGGGACTATTCTGGTATGGTAGCACTCTAGAAGGTCGTCCCTTGGCCGACTTGTCTACTCAAAACTATTGCGACGTTGCCGGTCAATCGTATTATCTTCATCCTAATTAGCTTCGCCAACTCTAGGTTAGTCATCATTATTGTCTGTACCATTGAATAGAAAAATAATCATTTTTTGTAATTTCCACCTTAAAAATCGCTGCTATTTTCTCTATCATTTTCGCAATCAGCAAGTCAGTATACATGGGTATACGCAGTATTAAATCAATCGGGAGTCAGTACTTTTTGGAAATGCACCCTAAATTTCGCAACATGAGCCACCTGTTTGACAATGTTCTCATGATAAGTTCTTCTCGACCAACTGTTCGACGATGAAAATCTTAAGTCATAATTCTCAAATCAATTTTCACTGGCAAATAAAAAGTTAGGCCAAATGAAGTTTCATGTTATTATTTATATTCTTATTTTCAAGTATGATCTGAATTCCAATTACAGTAAATTTCTATTGTTTTCGCGAGTACTTTTCACATGAAGTCCTGTGTGTCATTTTGATATTTTAAATATCAAAATGACACACAGGACTTCATGTGAAAAGTACTATGACATTTATTAATATTCTGCAGGATTACAAGAATATTTCAAATTATTTTACAAAGTCATAGCTAAGAAAAAAAAAACGAAATCACACCAAAAACATCTGTGATGCACGAAACTCCACCAAGTGAAGTCATTAGTACAGTCAACATGGTTAGTGAAATCAAAGACTTCTAAGTCATTCTAACAGATATCTGAATTTCCTAAATAATTTCAATAGAACGAAATTACTAATCAATCATTTAAATTCAAATAAGAGTGTGGAATAAAATAGCAATGATAAAGATTATTCTGATTCTCAAGCACAGTGTATAATGTACACTATACTCCTCATCTCATGAGTTGTATATGCCTTGAGCTTGTCCATGTGAGATATTTGTAATTCATAAATTAGTTCGAGAAAAACTATTTTTGTGGGTGGGGCTATTACGAAAAATTATTGGCATACATTTCTTAACTAATTTTGCCATCCTCCTAGAGAACATGGATGCACCCGAGCAGAAAAAGCGGTTCAGCAACTTCTGGCAAAGTTTTAGTTCAAAGCTTCCTGTTTTTTAAGTTTTCACCGCATTTAAGGATTTCAATGATTTTGAGAGTGTTAGCTAGATTAAAAGGTACATAAATAAATTTTATAAGATTTCAATACAATTGCGAAAGTCCTCGCAGCGTTCTGAAGTAACTCTAAATGTATTTTTTTTTTTTTGCTATAGCGGTACTTAGTTAATACAGAAAATGTTATAGATATGAAAAAACAAACGCCTGCCATGCTCTTGGACGATACTGTTCCAGACAGAATTCATACTTTCATATTTTAAAAGCTACAACAAGACTTTGGAGGGTTATATAGTGCTGTGAAATTTAAATGGATTTTTAAATAATTCTACGATTTGACATTGTCTCCTTGGATTTCAGAGTATGGAAACAGATTTAAATTAGGATGTATGACTCAGTGCTCTTAAGAAATTGTTATTACCGTAATTCTAAACAATGTGTCTGGAATAAAAATATTTTATTATATTGCTGTATTTACCAATAGAATGAAGGATGACCACCAATGATAGTACCGCAGTAGAAAGGATCATTATTTTGTTCAACTGATAAAAAACTGAGAACTGTATTAATGAAAAATTCAGCTAAAAGTGCAAATAATGATTACTCTGGTGCTGCATTGAAGTGCGTAATATATTCTTTATTCATTATCTCATAAATTTTATATGCCTCGAGCTTGTCCTCATGAGTTATTTATATGTTAATTAGCAGTCCAATTAAAGAAATGTTAATGTCTCAACTATGCAATATCCCAATTGATTTTATAGAAAGAAATGGTGGATTGTTATTATACTGCCCAAATAATTTATTGCTGGACCTAAACAAAAATGTATGATGTCTCTTGGAAGCCAGGTTTTTTCTCCAATATAATTTAGACTTCGAAACAACTTTAGGAGAGTTGTCTAATTTTTAATATATCTTTTATGGAATTCTGTGAAATTCACATAGTTAATTAAGACTGATACCAAATTCATGAAATTAAATCAAAAAATTATCTGACATTACGACCACTTCAGCTCAAGGAAGAGAGGGAATTAGTGAGGAGTAAATTGAATTGCTTTGATAAAGTCCACAATTACTGGTTAATATATATGTTTCAGGTTATTTTATGGTCCACGACTTCACAAAATAGAATGCTTTGCAGTAGATATAAGTTCAAATGGGCATAACAACTATTAAATTGTCGTAGTATGAAACTTAATAAAACATAAATATTTAATTTTTTTAAATTTGTATGACTTCTTATAAGAGTAACGCCCGAAAACGTTGTTATGACCTGTTCTCTGATGAGAATGTCTAAATTGATTTGGAAGCATGTTAATTGTTCAACAAAACCTAATAAACAAATGCAATATTTGGCTATTTTCCAGCATTTAAGCTAATAATTTGATAACGATCTACTATTTTTATTTTCATTAAAAATGTAGTAAACAAATTTCTCTCTGCTGATGCATTCGCAAGCACAAATTTCTTTAATATGGAATATAATTGAAATTACTTAGCAATGATTCCTTGCGAGTAGTTGATAAAAATTGATGATTTATTGAAGAAACCTAATTAATACTTGACTTTTTTTCGGCTAACAGAAATAATCGGCTTATTTTGAAAAAAAAAAACCTAGAATAATATATAATAATATATAATAACCTAAAACTACTAGGATCAAATGATCGGATTCAGTACTAATAAAATGATCAGAGTTAGTACTATCGGGTAGTTTGAAGAAGCATCGCTCTAATTTCTGGAAGAAATGGTCTTTCTGGCTTTGCGGAATCAGTTCTTAAACATGTTATGTACAGATCAGCAGAGAATAAGCGGTAATGCAGTAAGTCAGTATTTGTATCGATATGACTTGTTTTACTAGTGTTGTTCTTCCTGCATGGTTTGAAGTATTTATTCTTAGCTTCTGGTTTTCATGACAATAAATATTATATGCTATACTCCTTATCTTATTTACTATTTATTTCTCGAACTTGCCTTAGTGAGATCATTCTATTTCAAAAATCAGCCTGAGTCACGAAATGTGCTTATCTCAACTATGCTCAGTTTGTGGAAATAAAGCGACTTTTTTCAATAATTCATTCACAAGAATGTATAAAAATTGTTTTGAATGATATCAATTATGTTTTGTGAGCGGCAAATTCGTTTTAAGCACTTAAATTTTTATCATAAATATCTGAGGAATGCCTCAAAAGACAAGAAACAAATTTGCATTCCTTCACTTAACAAGGTCTCAACAAGTTATTGATTTATGACTAACAATATTAGGAATCACCAAAACTGAACAAGTTTAAATATCATTTCTTCAAGAATCATAAGATTCCAAAACAGCATTTAAAGACTTTAAAAATTAAACTGTTTTGGAAATGCGCATTCAAACCTGTAACTTTAAATTGGAATTATGAAATTTTTAAAGATGATCTGAATTTTGATCCGAATTCTGACAACAAACACTATTGATTGTTTCTCTTGTATTTGCTAACAAATTTCAAAATTGAACCAAGTGGATTATTTTTATGATGTTTTAATTTTAAAATTGTTAATGAAGCTAGAAGGTAATCTTCCAAGGTAATTTGAAAGTAAACAAATTTTAACAGTTGGAAATAACTGTGCGCATCGTGTCGGTGAAGTCAATTAGGAGAACATGATGATAGCTAACGTTCATCCACGTAATGATGATATCTGACTGGTGATCAATCATCATTGCCAGATGTATTTGAGGTTTTGCTGTTCATTGTTTTGATAGAGCAGGAGATAAGGTCCTGGAAAGTACTTACCTCCGACTAATTTTCTACTGCTTACCAATGTATTTTGATTTACTAATTACAAAAATGATGGTGAGAATGCTCGAAAATTTTATTTCTACTTTCGACTTCCAAGAAACTAAACAAATTCCACGTTTCTTTTTGTTCATTGCAGTAAATGATGAAAATTTACAACCACGAAAAACTTCGAAGAAAAGTATTATACTTTCGATTCGCCCTCACGAGATGCTGGAAAGGGGAAGGAATGTTACCTACATTATTCTTTTGATCAATCACAGGAACAAAGGCAACGAATTTTTTTTTCTTTTTGGTAACTTCTACTTTTTCGTTCGAAATAAAAGAGCTAAAAAAATTGAAACACAAGAAATTAATGGAAGGAACAATAAAATACAAGAAGCAAATAATAGTATTGATTTTGAAGATCAAACTCTGACCTTTTGTAGGCGAAGTGCGTAAGTAGGCAATACCGAAACTAATAGAGTTTTAGCAGAATGTAATTCTTGGAACATTGTCCCATTCTTCACGAAAAATAATCAATTTAAGTGTGACACTGTGGTTCTGACTGTTTATCCTTTTTCTTCCTCTTTGTTGATGTTATTGTACGTTGGATTTTGATGAGCGAGAAAGGAGGTAGTTGGAAATCACACGAGTTTCTCGCGGATTATTTGAAAATTTTTTCTGATTAGACGAGCGGAACCTACTGGAACGTCTTTGACTTCTTCTGGTGTCAATATGGTAACACTGCTGCTTTCCATATTTATTTTTGCCCGTACATCATTTGTTTTATGGATGACATATATTCCAGCCAGGAAATTGGTACTCTCCAATATAGCAAATATATCACCATCAGATGTTGATATCACAATTTGTTGTTGTGTGGGCATCAGCTCATAAATATTTTGACGTGTTCTCAATCGCAGTTGCGTATCCGAAGGAAAAGTGTATCTTCGGAACTCGAATACCTGACGCAGATTTGTGCAGGGAATGAGTCGAATGAAATTAAGTTGTTCAATTTTATATCCAAGTCCGTTTTGAGAAGGTAGCCGGGTGGGTGGAAACATGCACCTTGTAGGAACATGAGGCCTTGCAGAAGGAGGTCTGCCTGGAGAACGATTTCTGAAATCAGGTGACCTGGACCTGGACCTGACAGGAGGAGACCTGTCGGCAGAATCAGATGTTCCGGTGCGAGAAACACCTGGAGTGGCGTCGCTATTAGGTAGAGACGCTAAAATTAATTCTGCAACAAGGAACGAATGATTTCATTCTTTTAACGTACATTAGGCAAGACAGAAATCATATTTCAGAGAATTTGACCGATTTCTGGAACTATTCAGACGATTAACACAATTCAAAATCTTAAATGTAGCGGAAGCTCGAACCTAAATGAATAATCCTGGTTACGGTTTAGGCAGAAAATTAGGGGCCATCTTCTTTTGGTTACAATAGTGGTAATGAAGTTATTTTTATAAACAGTTGACGAATCGTTAACTAGTTGAATTTGTCAGTAACATTTACTACAAAATTGTTACTTTTTTAATAATTATACACCAGGGCAGCGTCTGTTGAAAATTTCGATTTTGATTGTTTTTCGAATCAGAAAAAACTTCTTTTACTTGAAATTTTGTATGATCATTGTCACGTTCTTTATTTTTTAATTATTTATTGAGTTTGAACGCAGGAAATTCTAGGTATAATTTTGTATCTGAATTGGAAGAGGAAATTTTTGTAGTTTTGACATTGTTAGTAAGTTAAATGAGGTAAAATTATGTGCTTACAATATTTGACTTGGGATGAAAGGCTTGAATCTTCAAGTTTATTTAGTTTTTCTAATTTTTATTCTTGGAAGCTTGCATTCAAAAATGGGGAATCTAAAAGGTTTTAACGTTTTTATTTTTCTTTCGCTAAATTTTCTTTAATTTGTAATTGGAAACCTGACAAATTGAAAATTTTCAAAACAGTTGGATTCGAATTTGAAGAATTCCACATTCAAGTAATAAAATTGTATATACTTCCTATTATCCCTCAGCATTGCAAAAATGAAGTTGAAAGATTTTGTGCTGATAAAATTTTTTTCAGCGATTTATATCACTATCTCAATACAAACAAAAATGATTATGGTCAATAGAAACATCATGAAGAACCCTGTAGATACTGTAGCAAAAAACAACATTATACATTTTAAAATTAGACTGGTATCAAAATAGTACTAATGATATTTCTATTTTCTAAAATGAAGGTTATAAAACAAATAAACGAAGATTTCATTCAAGTTTGAAAAAGTCCAAATATAAATATTTGGCACCAAAAACTAATTATAACAGTTATTTTTATTAACTTTTCAAAACTTTGGTCAATAAATAAAATTTGTTTATGAATACGAAGCACTTCTGGCAAAACGAACATTTTTTGAGTAATAATAATATTTAATAACACAGTGAATCCTCAAGATATTATTTATCTGAAATTGAATAAGAATTAACTCGAACGAATAATTTATTTTTTAAATAATTTGAATGTTTTATTAGTACCATATCATTCAATTAAAATTTTCATGTCATTTCTGTAATTTAATTCAGAATAAAAAGAGTGGATAAGTTCACTTGAATTAAACAAAACTTAATTTTCTATACGACCGATTTACATCTACCAATTTCCTTATCTCTGAATTTACACTTTTTTTACGAAATACCTAATTAATAATAATGATGATAAGAGTGATGATAGAATGGAACATGTTTTGAAGTAAAAATCAAGGAAATGGTAAAATGAAAGAAAACAAAAACATTTAACGGGGTCAAATTCGGGAAGGAACGTACTTTAATGAATGAAAATAATAATTCTTATATTTTGAAAATAACATTCATCAATATTTGTTAGGGCATGCTAAATTATTTTATAGTACTAGGGCTACGAAACTGCAGAAATACAGAATTGCACCAGAAACATCTACGATGAGAAAAATTCCAACAAGTGAAAAGTTATCAGTAAAATCAACATGGTTAGTGAAATGAAAAATTGTCAAGCGATTCTAAAATATATCTCAATTTTAGTTGCATTTAATTGCGGAAATGAATCTAATTTTGAGAGAGGAAGAAATTCAATCTTTCCGAGTTTCCCTCTTTTCTTTATTAATGATGATCTTGTCAAGCTTCTCTTTTCTCACATTTAATACATTCTAAAAATTTTTTCATTTTTTTTTCAATTTAATAAATATTAAAATTCAAAATAATGAAATATTATACAGAGGGAACCATATTAAAAAAAAAAGAGCAATTCCTTGAAAATATTGTACGAGTCTACTTAATGGTGTAATGATTATTCTGGTGCTTCATCAAAGTCTATTATATTTAGCAATGTTCCAATCTCTTGAATTGTATGAGCCCTGAGCTTGTGATTGTAAGATATTTGTATTTCATCAATTAGTCCATGAAAAAAATTTGATAAGATCATCCAGGCTTTTTTAAGGAAAATAATAACATTTTTTTATAATATAAACTTTTGAAACCATTTGAAAATGTTGTGAACATGGTGGAAACAATTATCTATGATTTTTACTTGTTTTATAAAAAAATATAGGAAACTATAAATTATATCATACATGTTTGACTCTGTGAATAGTTTTTCCGCTTGAGATAACATTTCCGTAGATGGGACTATTATTAAAGTAATTATTTGTTAGCTTCAAATATTTTCAATAATTTTTTCTTGTCCCTAAACAACACGAAATCGCGAGTTAACAAAAAAATGAGTTATGCGATTCTTGACGAAGTTTCAGTTTTAAGCTTTCTTTTTCTGTTTCTAATTTTCACCAGCATTCAAGATTTTGAATATTTTGAGGGATTTCAGTAGATTAAAATGTGTTGCGGTTTTAGGAATTCGATAAGATTTTATTGTATTCCAACGGATTGCAAGAGATTTTGGATATTAAATTTTTAAGATTAAAAAAAAAAAGCCAGAGTATGTAAAATAAATTCTAAAATGTTGAAAGGATTTCATTAAATTCTCAAAGGCTTCACAGGTTCGTAAAATCGGAAGAGATGCAAAAATAATTCAAAGCTTTGAAACTGTTTCTAGGGATTTGAAAGTATTTTCACAGATGCTAATTAGGATCTATTGTTTATTAATAAGGACAAGTTGTAACTCGCGCAATTCTATAAATATGTTATTTTCAAAAGATATATTATTATGTCATTATATTTACCAATATAATCAAGTGAAACCGCCAATAGTAGGACTCGAGTAGAAAATTTCTTCATTTTTTCTAAATGACGAAAAACTTATTCCTGCATTAACGAAGAATTCCGTTAAGAGTATACCTCATCATTATTTTGGTTCTTTATTACAACAAATATTATTCGATGTGATCGTTTTTACATTGATTACCTTTTTCTTGAGATATCTCTAGTAAGAATTATCTATTTTGATCATCAGTCGAGATAACAAAATGTTCTTGTCTCAAACATGATCAGTTTGTGAAGGTGAAGCCATTTTTTTTCAATCACGCATCTACACAAATGAATGAAGAATCATTTCAAATAATATCAATTATGATTTTCATTCCTCCATTTCACAAATATAATTTTAGGGCAATAATATGAAAATAATTCAATTGATGAATTGATTCAACTTTCAATAATATTGAACCAATCACTTCAGTCGTTCTTTAGGAATTGTCACATAAAATTATTGAAATTCTATTGAGTTTTATTTGAAATTCATTAGAGTTTGAAAAGTTTCATTTTGTCTGGATTACAAAAGGGAAGTTATTTATAATAAAGTTTTTCATTCAGTTGCAAGGGTAGGAATTTTGATATTTTTTTCTAAATTGGAAAAGAGTCTTTTCGTTTCAAACATTCTCATAATTATTTTAACTTTAATTTTGATATGTTTACTAAGATGAAAATGGGGAAACTCAAAACAATAACATGTTACAAGCGGAGCAGGGAACATTATCCCGCCAGAGTAATCACATGCTTATAACAAAGTGATGTTTGGAAACGCAACGTGCAATGACAGCTTAACCTCAAAATATACAGCGTTTCGGAATTATAATTAATTACACTCTTGTAAAAATTTTGGAAAGGGACATAATTAAATGATGAATGATTTCCAGGAAAGTGAAATAATATGTGAACATATCTTTTATAAAGGAAATACCAAGATTTATCAGCTGAACCCTTACGAAAAAGAAATTACGGTAGAGGTTAGAACCAAAGTCTATATGTTTAAATAAAAATTAAATATTAAATTTCAAATAATTAAGTGAAAAAATATTTGTATTCTGATAAATTCTTTCTATACAAAAAAAGTGTAATTAGTACCGCGTTCAATCATAGATTAACCTCAAAATATACAGCGTTTCGGAATAAAAATTATTAATACTGTTGCAAAAATGTTAGAATGGGACAATTAGGAATTGTGAAAGGTTTTAAAAAAAGTTTTCGAGATTCCCAGGGGAATGAAAAATTATTTTTTAGTTTGAAAAATTAATTGTAAGACAAAATTTCGTAGGATTTCAAATTTGAAATTTGAAAAGATTTCAGAAAATTTTAAACAAGATGTAGATTTTTGTAGATTTCGGAACAAAATGTTGAAGTATTTTAAAGGGTTTTGAAATAAAATGTTTAAGTTTTTTTTTAAAGGATTCTGAAAGGTTTTAAGGTAATCACATTTTTTTCTTGATATTCCTCGAAAAATTATTTTTTATTTAAAAAAAAAATAATTTACAGGGAATATTTAAAAATATTTCAAAGCGAAGACAAATTTTTGTGTATGAATAAGAATTGAACAGAAATTCAATCAGTCATTAATATTTATTTGAAACCACTGGAAATATGATGTACTTTCTAATTTAAACTTGAATTTGAAAAGTGTTCAGTTAAAAATAATGTTGATCGTTCATCTCTTTAATGTTTCTAGCTTAAGATTGCTTCAAATGATATAATTTAGATCATTTATAAATTTATTAATTCATTCTTCAATTTACAGCTATGAAAACGATAAGATGGATTTATATTTTTTTGATTGAATCTGAATCATTAAACTGTACAATTTATAAAAGTTAAACAAATTTTTTTTCGCAGTATAAGTGCCTTTAATCAAAATTTTGGTAATTAAAAAGTGTTAATAGCTTTCATTTCATACTTTCAAATAATTCAGCGTTTAAATGAACAATTTTAATTTCAATGTTAAAAGTTTACAATTCAACAGTTTTTCAATTTTATTGAAAAAAACTAGAAAATTTTAATGAAATTCTATTTTATTACAGGATTTTACAAAATTTAGGGAAAAAGGGGGTCAGTTTAAAGGTAATTTAGGACTTCTCAATGTTTAGAAGACCTTAAAATTATCTGATAAATTTTCAGATACCTTTTAAGTTTAGAATATTTTTAATCTCTTGAAAAATTCTAAAATTCCTAATTATATTTGAAACTGAATCTTGGAAAAATCTTTCAAAATCAATAAAATTGCCTTAAAATCTGCCACATTTTTTTCGATATTTTTAGAAACCTTTTGAAATTTGTTGGAATTTTCTTTAAAAATAAATTTTAGAATTAAAAAAATTATTTCACATTTTTCCAGGAATCTTAAGAAGTTTTTTTGTATAGTCTTGAAACCTTTCACAATTCTTGAAAAGCTTCTATTTTTTTTTCTAAATCTTCCTGAATCTAAAATCATATTGTTAAAAATTTTTCGGAAAATTTCCTAACTTAAAATTAGTTGTGAACTTCCTAAAACTTGTACACCTAAATATTTTTTTAAATGATTCGATTCTTTTTTTAAGTTTTGCAAAATTAAAAAAATTGCCTCAATATATTCCAGATGCTTTTTTGACAATTTTTGAAATTTTTTAAAATGTTTCAAGTTCTTTTATTATAATTATCTGAAAATTAATTTTTCCAAATAAAAATCATCTGAAGTTTTGCTAACATATTTCGAAATTTTTTTACTCTTTTAAAAGTTTTAAAAATTCTCAAGATGTAAATTTTTTTCCAATATTTTCAAAACCTCTAAATATCTGTTAAAACAATTTGTTTTTCCGAAAAATTTTTAAAATTATGCAAAATTGAAAAAATTGTCCTATCATTTTTCAGGTTCCTTTTCGACATAATTTGAAATTTTCAAAAGTCAAAACTTAAAGTTAACTTTTCAAGAGAAAACCGAAATCATTAAAAAAATTTCCACAACTATTATTGTCAGTAGCAGTAATTTTTTGTTTGTCGCTACCAGTGAGGTAGCAAAATCTTAAAAAGAGAATTATTTCCCAATTTGAATAGGCCATTTACAATAAAATGTTTCTCTTTTAATAATACTGCCTAGGAACGTTTAGGAATCAATTTTATTTTTCAAGTTACTTTTAGTCCACAATATTATAATATTAAATCTCTCGATTTTAAATTACAAATCTTTTTATTTAAAATGATTTAGATTTAAAATCTGGCTCTGTTATAAATTACACTTATTACACTAAATTATATTAAACTAATTGAAAAAATTGTAAAATATTATAGACTATAAAAACATTTTGAACTATTGTGTTGCTTGAATGAAAAAAATTGATTTGGTTTGATTTAATTTCCACTGATGTGAAATGAACGTGTTCAATTAAAAAAAAATACATCTTGAAACTAGTTTAATTAAAAAAGTTGATATTGTCAAACTTAGAAACTTATTAGTTTTCAAATTTTCAAGGTGTATGTATTAGCAACGTTTAGTTTTTGTACCATTTTGAAGGAGTTTTAGTATTCAATCTTTTAATTTTAAATTATTCAGATTCGAAATTTGGTGCTTTCAGAAATTACACTTATTACAACCAATTTGATTACACTAATTTGAAAAAAAAAATTTGATATAGAAGACTACAAAAACATTTTTAATTTTCTAATTAGTTTTCAAACAATAAATTGGATTTTATTTCATTCTGACTGATTTAAAATGTTGGTATTTAATTTCAAACATTTACAATTTGAAACCAGCTTTATGTAAAAATGTGATACTGTTTAATGTAAAAACTTGCCAAATTCCAACATTCAAGGAATATTTTATCTACAACTTTTATTTTTTTACAATATTTTCATTTTGAATCTTCCAATTTTATATTCGTCAGACTCAAAATTTTGAGCTTTACAAATTAGACTGATCAGCCTTTTACTTTTTCAGAAAATTATAAATGAATAATAAATTTAATATCGTCTTGAGATTCGAAACCCCTGTTATTGAACATATCTACATATAGCAATTACTTTAACTCATATCAGAAAAGTGCCTTTTTTCATTATCAGATTTTTTAATACAAAAGCCTATTAGAACAAAAAAATTCATAATAAAATAATTTTATCTTATATTTGAAAGTCACATTCAATAGTCGACTTGAATCGAACGATTGTTTTAAGTTTCTTGAAAATTGGCCAAATGCTGTAATTTAGTACGCATATTATCATCAGTACTTACTACATTAGTGATTTTTTATTGATAAGAGATCACAATTACTGTAAACCTAGCAAATTTCTACAAAAAATAAGCACAAGACAAAGATTAAGGGAATAATTACAAATTATAAATTTAATAATTTTCCCATTACTCTTCATTATTTTAAAAATATCTTATTATAACATTGACCAGCACCTTGTACTTATTTTTCGTAATAAGTTAATTTTATAAAATAACAATTACTGTTAATTACGAAGATATTCTGTACTAATTTTTAAATTAATGAATTTTTTGTGTAATTTAGATAATCTAAACGCTGATTATAATTTTAAAAACGTATGTACTACATGCAAAAATGAAACATGTTTTGTTATTGCAACATTAACGTCAAAGCTATTTAAGTTTTCACTTCGAAATTATGCGGGAAATCACGGAGCCAATGAATGCTTATTCCTTGCGCATGCGCACGAAGTTTAAGATCGTTGCCGGCTGTTACTACCATGTTACTAGTTTGGCAGGTAACGGAGGCAAACAAGCCTCCCTAGTAAACTACGGTGATTATCCCGTTACCAGCTAGGAAGCTGACATACAAGTAACAATTCCTCTCATAACATGTGATCACTTAGGAACTTTTCACGCTAGTAACAGGTTAGCTGGGAATTTTCTAGTTTTTGTTTTAAATAATTAGAAGCTGGAAATTCTTCGCTTAGAACATATTTATTAATTTAAAAGGCGGAAAACTTTGGACAGGAAATTGGTTTCTAAATTTGAAGGAGGAATTTTTCACTTTTTAAATTATTGTCGAGATAAATGAGGTAAAATTTTGTAGTTTTATTATTTGTCTTGAATAGAAACGGGGAAGTTTTAAGTTGAACTTGTTTGAAGTTTTGAGTTTGAAATGTTTGATTCACATAATTTTTATGTTCAAAATTCTCTAGTTTCGAATAACTTATTTTATACAAGTATTAAACGTGTATAAACTTTCCACCATTCATGATCAATTTAAAAGAAAAATTTTGATGTTTACAACTGAAGATGATAAAGAACTCACAATTTTGTTGTACATGGGGTCCTTTTTTTTCGTCTGATAGTAATGTTAGATTTTATCTTTGAAAAATACGTTCATGTTGAAAAATGGTCATATTCTTCATTCATAAAAATAAGCGTTTGGTAGTTTTTGTGCGATTACAATTTTTTCCAAACAATTTACATGACTTTTTTATATCGATTGGAATGAGTATGTTGAATAGAAAGGGCACAAAGAAATATATGAACTTATTCAAGTGGAAAAGTTGAACATTATAGTCAAACATTTATAATATGGTATGGTGTTGACTAGCATCCGAATATAATGTTGAGATGTAACTAAGTAAAAACGTGTTGATTAATAGTCAGAATTGGATGTAATTAGTGTTTCATTATAGGACAATATGCAGACCCGTGTGACAAAAATAACTTGTAAACATACAAATGCAAGGAAGATAAACTGTATGTGGAGAGTTTTCAATATTATGTCAGAAAAACTGAATAGAATAAATTATTACATATTAGAGCAAGAGCCAATGTGCGTGAGGTGTCACCAGAATACAAAATAATAACATAAGAATTATGTAGTTTTCACCTGGTTATCGTTTAGGCGTAAGAATATTTAAAGAGCTTATATAAATGATGAATTTCGACTCTGTCTGCTAGACGGACATATTTACAAATTCGAGAAGGATGTAGACATACATAAACTCGATTGTTCTCATACCGTTCAGGAACGAGGCTATTATGATTGATGCTCATATTATTAAAGTCTGTTCTAAAATTAACATTATTCGTATTTTTAACTACGTCAAACATTTCCAGAAACATACCTTTGAAATAATATGCTTCTTTAGCAAGAATAGTAACATTGTCAATATCAAAGGAATGTTTGTTTAAAGATGCATGTTTTGCAATAGCATTGTTGGGTCTGTTGTTATCACAATCTCTCGTATACTCATCACACTATTTATCAAATTTGAAAGTTTTTTCAAAATAAAAGCTTTTCAAATTTCAAAAAGATTTGTATGATTGAATTTTTTTCAATGTTTCGAAATTTGCTATTCAAGAACAAAGTTTATTTTTTCTAACTTCTCTCAAGTGCTATTCCTTTTAAGACATTCAGATTGATCAACGGAGGTCTTAAAATAGTGTTGAAACTATATGATGATAATTGCCAGTTGTTAAGAATTAAATGTTTGATTACAATGAATCAAGAAAGGATGCTTCTTGGTGATTGTTCAAACAATTTTTATAAAGAAATTCACAGGTTGGCGACTTTTCAATGAATAGGCTCAATTTTTGTTCACGAAATCAACTAGGTATGTCTTTTCGATTAGTCTTTACTATAATACTTTGCAAATTGGAAACAATTATTCATCATTCAAACAATTTTTGTAAAAAATTCACAGTTCGGTCACTTTTTGATGAATAGGCTTCATTGTCATTCACGGAATCAACTAGGGATGTATTTCCGATCACTCTTTGTTAGCATACTTTGCAAATTGACAACAATTATTTACTATTCGTCCAATCGTTTTAAACAAATTCATTTTGTGTCTTTTTTTGCCGATTTACAGCCTCAATTGTTTCTTAGTCCAATGAATTTACTGAAAGTGACGAAAATTTACAATCATGTAGGCTTAATCGTGGATGTTGTGAAGAAGGGATTCACAGTGAAAGCTTCCATAAGATCCCACCAGCAGTGTATAAGATTCTAGATCATGAAGCAAATACCATTAATTCTTTTATCATACCAACTGGTAGATTATCTAAAGAGGCTCAGGAAGCGCAAAATAGAGAGCTGAGGAGAGGTCGAAATAATAATGCAAGGAAATAGTCTCCAATAAAGGTGCACGGAAACATGTTGAGCTCTTTGTTGTGTTCACCTGATCGGCTCTCCTCGGCTTGAAAACAAGGTCCGGCAGGAAGAGACCTGGACCTGGACCTCACAGGAGGAGTAGGAGACCTGTTGGGAGAATTAGAAGTTCCGGTACGAGGAACACCAGGAATAGGGCCACCATTAGGGAAAGGCTCGGTAGCTGAACTTATCTCTGCAACAAGAAAGAGATAATAAATTTTTCTGAAGAACGTGAGGCAAAATAGAATGCGCATTCCGGAAAATTTGTCCGGTTTTGGAAGTCAGTCACACAATTGATACAATTCAAAATCCGGAATAAGATGAGGGTTCAAACCTATAATTATAGCCCTGGCGGAAGCTTGAGATAGAAATGTAAGAATATACATTAATTAAAGTTATGAGAAAGAACTATAGTTTGATTTAACTAATTGACCACATTTAAATAATAGCCTTTGAACTGATGTATTGAAAAACAAGAGGCATTTTTTTAATAAACGATCTTGGCAGCCTGGATAAACCTTTGTTGTCATTGATACTCTGCATTCGTCAACGTATTTGAAGTGCACTGCTTCCTTGATGGAAAGGCCTCAACGATTTCCTAATTCAATACATTTTCTACAAGAATATGATTGAATTTTCAGCATTATCTGGCGGAATAATGTCTCATCTATCAAATTATTGAATTTGCATGGTGTAAGCATTTCGAATAATGTTACAAGTGTTTTCTTCCGAGCAGCGAATCTTCCATTATTTTGAAGTCAAGACTGTTTTTCATACAAATATTCTGTTTTATCTAGTATTTTTATGGTTTGTTATCTTAGCACCATTTTTCTGATCGAATAGATTTATTGAGTGCAAAAAACAATCAAAATGTTCAATAAATAAATAACGATATTATTTCTAAAGACGCCTTAAGCCTGTGGTTTTCGCTGCCACAGTCTATCCTACTTTCGACATGTAGTTGATAAGTCTTCTAATCAATACATTTTATTGATTTTACAACGATTTTCCAATTTCTAATCGGCAAATGAAAAAATTCCAAAGCTGAACGCTTTTGAAATTTGACGGAATTGTTGACAATAACACAGCCTAGAAGCGCACTGAGAGAAATGAATTTTTTTCGTTTGAAAACTCTGAATCCTTCATTTTTTGTTTGTTTCTCAAGTTTTCGAAATGATTGACAACAAACATTAAAGAATTTCATGAGATTTTAATATAATTACAAAGGATTTCACAGCGTTCTAAAGTATTTCAAAAGTGTTTATAGGAATTCTACAAGTATATGGGAACAATTCTATAATTTTAAATACTTAATTTGAAATCGGTTCCTCCTGAAAGTCTTCTCTAAAATTTTTCAGTTTTCAAAGCTCAGATTTGAAGGTTTGAAATTAAAAATTTGTGACTCTCTGGATTGAGCATTTGGTTGAAATATAATTCCAGCAAAAATGTATTTATTCACACTTCTTCATGAAAAATTAGTTTTATTTTCATCGTTTAAAGTTGAAGGAGTTTAAACTGTAAAGCTATTAAGTTTCATCATTCTGGAAGGTATGAAACTGGAATGATATCGAATCGGAAGACTTTATATGAAAACCCACGTATAAAAACTTTGCAAACAATTGTGAAAGACATTCTTCAACACATAAAACTACCAATTTTGCAACGTTTTAATGATATATAATAACTTGATTCCACAGAAAAATCTACGAGTACATTTTGTTGCAGGTAATTTCGTATTTTCACTCGCTGGTGTAAGTAGAATATAAATATTACTTATGGTGGGAGTAATATGTCTGCTATTACCTGCTCTGATAGGTAAACAGAGAGTATTACCGTGAGTTGAGAATAACTATCATTGCTTCTTGGCATAACCCAACAAATTAGTCTTGACAAGTGAAAAGGCGAGTGTTTACATTTGCAATATGTTTAACTTTTTTGAATATTTGCGCTCTAGGACAATTTAATCATTAATCAATTATGCAAATATAGCTCTTTGTGACAATAAATGTGACAGCTCTCAAAAGTCGCCACGGCCCTTGAAGTAGAAGGTATTCTCTCTGGGTTAGATTTCCGATGATTGATTAGCCACGTGAAAATATTCTACAAAAAGCGTTCTACGGGAATTCCATACGGAAATTCTACAAACATTTCTACAAACTAATTTTGGAATAAGTTTGCTTCCGGTGATGAACTGTGCTCGCAGAAATCACACTCCGGACATCACACTCCTGTACCAGGTATGCGAACAAAATATTCTTCAAAAAATTATGCCAAGACATAAGATTGCACCAATGCCCCTTGTGTAAAAAACATATCTTCTCCGGGAAAGTCTGGGTTTTACCGTACTTTAGGGTCCCTGGAGTAAGTTCCTCGACGACACGAGATCCAAAAAATGCCCTAGGTGTAAAAAACACATCTTCTACTGGGAAGTCTGGCTTTAAATATTATATGCTATACTCCTTATCTTATTTACTATTCCTTTCTCGAACTTGCCTTAGTGAGATCATTCTATTTCATTTATCAGCCTGAGTCACGAAATGTACTTATCTAAACTATGCTCAGTTTGCGGAAATAAAGCGACTTGTTTTAACAACTCATTCATAAGGATGACTGAAAAATTATTTTGAATAATATCAATCATGTTTTGTGAGCGGAAAATTCGTTTTGAGCACTCAAATTCTTAATATAAATATCAGAAGGATGCCTCAAAAGATAAGAAAAAAAATCTCATTCCTCCATTTAACAAGGTCTGAACAAGTTATTGACTTATGACTGAACAATATTAGAAATCACCAAAACTCAGCAAGTTTGAATATCATTCCTTCAAGAATCATTAGACTCCAAAAAAGCCTTTGAAGACTTTAAGAATTAAACTGTTTTGGAAATGCGCATTCAAAACTGCCCCTTTAAATTGGAATTATGAAATTTCTAAAGATGATCTGAATTTTCATCCGAATTCTGAAAACAAACACTATTGATTGTTCTTCTTGTATTTGCTGACAAATTTCAAAATTGAACCAAGTGGATTATTTTTATGATGTTTTAATTTTTAAATTGTTCATGAATCTAGAAGGTAACCTTCCAAGGTAATTTGAACGTAATCAAATTTTAACAGTTGGAAATAACTGTGCGCATCGTGTCGGTGAAGTTAATTAGGAGAACATGACGATAGCTAACGTTGATCCACGCAATGATGATATCGGACTGGTGATCAATCATTATTGCTAGATGTATTTGAGGTTTTGCTGTTCATTGTTTTGATAGAGCAGGAGATAAGATCCTGGAAAGTACTTACCTCCGACTAATTTTCTACTGCTTACCAATGTATTTTGATTTACTAATTACAAAAATGATGGTGAGAATGCTCGAAAATTTTATTTCTACAGTCGAACTTCCAAGAAAATAAATAAATTTCAGGTTTTTTCCGTTCATTGCAGTAAATAATGTAGATTTATAACCACAAAAAACTTCCAAGAAAAGTATTGGACTTTAGATTCGCCCTCACGAGACGCTGGAGAGGGGAAGAAATGTTACCTACATTATTCTTGTGATCAATCACAGGAACAAAGGCAACTAATTTTTCTTCTTCTTTTTCGTAACTTCTACTTTTGTCGTTCGAAATACAAGAGCTAAAAAAAATTAAAATACAAGAAATTAATGAAAAAAACAATCAAATACAAGAAGCAAAAAATAGTATTGACTTTGAATATCAAACTCTGATCTTTCGTAGGCGAAGTGCGTAAGTAGGTAATACTGAAACTAATGGAATTTTAGCGGAATGTAACTCTTGGAACATTATGCCATTCTCCACGAAAAATAATGAATTTAGACGATAAACTCATATTGTCAAAATACATAGGTATACGTAGTTTCAAATCAATCAGTAGTAAGTACTTTTTGGAATTGCACCCTTACTTTCCCAAGGACAGGTTTCTGTTTATCGATGGTCCCATAATAAGTTATTCTCGACCAGTCACTTCTGAAGTGGATTCGAAACATGTTGATCCCTGGTAATATATGTAGTTAGTTAGTTAGTTTGTAATGTAGGCGGGGAGGGCTCCATGAGGTCCCAACCCCTGGCGCTCAAGCTAAGAAGCCTATTGTGCCACACCCGTGTTTATTCTCAAGGCAGTACTCCGAACCCGGCCATCCTTCGCCGAGTGTTTTTGGATCTCGGTGGTTTTCGTTGTTATCAACTTCCTGAGATTCTACCTCTCAGGTGCCAGGCATACCTATCGCACAGTAAACGACGTCCTCATTTGTTGATCAGGCAAAGTGATCCTCACTCACTCTGCCATTCGGCAGCCTTCCTAGCAGACTAGGCTGTATGAAGCGATCCCTCTGAGGTCATCAGGTAGATGCACAGATTCGAAGCACTGTCCTGGTGTGTTATGTCAGTGTATGTGTGTGTGTTCATTACTCGAAATTGACCAGCGACCATCGACCATGGTGCCTCCTATAGAAGCTCCCAAGCGCAAGATGAACGCTGACTCATTTTCGAGTCTTCACAGAATCGGCTTCGACCCCCAAGGCTATTCCCCTCGACATGGGGCCCCACCTTGGTACGATACCAGCTTTTTATGAGGGGACCTACAGTTTAAGGTGGGTTCCGAACCACCGAAGCCCCGGTAGAAGTACATAGAAAAATTTCCATTGGTACCCGGCTCAGGGATCGAACCCCGGACCTCCTGCATGGAAGTCCGACGCGCTATCCTCTAAGCCACCGAGGCCTCTGGTAATATATGTAAAAAATACGGAAAATGAATTAGGCAAGTGTGACACTGTGGTTCGGGTTGACTTTCCTTTTTCTTCCTCTTTGTTGATGTAGTTGTTGTACGTTGGATTTTGATGAGCGAGAAAGGAGGTACTTGGAAATCTAATTTTGATTTGTGAGCTTTTTTGTGTTTTGATTTGTGTACAAAAATGTTTTATAAGAGTATGGACTTTATATAGATCAAAGAAATTCAGTTTCACATTTTATTTATTGAACTGATAGTGCGTGAAGAATTGCTGTTCACAAGAGTTTCTCGCGGATTATTTGAAAATTTTTCCTGATTAGACGAGCGGAACCTACTGGAACCTCTTTGACTTCTTCTGGTGTCAATATGGTAACACTGTTGCTTTCCATATTCATTTTCGCCCGTACACCATTTGTTCTATGAAAGACATATATTCCAGCCAGGAAATTGGTACTCTCCAATATAGCAAATACGTCACCATCAGATGTTGATATCACAATTTGTTGTTGTGTGGGCATAAGCTCATAAATATTTTGTCGTGTTCTCAATTGCAGTTGTGTATCCAAAGGAAAAGTGTATCTTCGAAACTCGAATACCTGACGCGGATTTGTGCAGGGAATGAGTCGAATGAAATCAAGTTGTTCAATTTTATATCCAAGTCCGTTTTGAGAAGGTAGCCGGGTGGGTGGAAACATGCACCTTGTAGGAACATGAGGCCTTGCAGAAGGAGGTCTGCCTGGAGAACGAAGTCTGAAATCAGGTGACCTGGACCTGGACCTCACAGGAGGAGACCTGTCGGCAGAATCAGATGTTCCGGTGCGAGAAACACCAGGAGTGGAGTCGCTATTAGGTAGAGACGCAAAACTTAATTCTGCAACAAGAAACAAATGATTTCATTTTTCTAAAGTACATAAGGCAAAGGCAGAACGCATATTTCAGAAAATTTGACCGATTTTCAAAACCATTCAGAAGACTAACACAAAATCCAAAATCTTAAATGTAGTGGAAGCTCGAACCCAAATGTATAATCCTGGCGACACTTGAGGTTGGGAATGAGGGGTCACCATCTATTACCTTCAATAGTGGCAATGAAGTTATTTTTGTAAATAATTGAGGAATCTTTAACTAGTTGCATTCCAGTAACAGTAACTAGAAAATCGTTACTTTTTTAATAATTGTACACCAAGGCAGCGTCTGTTAAAAGTTTTGATTTTTATTGTTTTCCGAATTAGAACAAACTTTTTTTACTTGAAATTTGCTAGGATCATTGTAACCTCAATCATCACATATTTTCTGGGACAAAATGAGGGAAAATTTTCACTTCTGGATTTATTTTTTATTCTTTTTGACATTTTTGTTGAGTTGGAACGCAGGAAATTTTGGTTATAAAATTTTGCTTCAATTGGAAGAGAACATTCCTGTAGTTTTGACATTGTTTGTAAGTTGAATTAGGCAAAATTATTTGTTCACAATATCTGACTTGGAATGGAAAGGTGGATTCTTCAAGCTTATTTTTTGTCTTCAAATTTTGATTTATTTTTTAAAGCTTTAATTTGAAAATGTCGAATCTGAAAGGTTTTCAAGTTTTGATTTTTCCTTCCTGAAATTTTCTTCAATTTTTAATTCAAAACCTGAAAAATTGAACTGTTTTGAAACAATTGCATTCAAATTTGAAGAATCCCGCATCCAAGTATCACAAGTGTATATACTTCCTATCACCCATAAGCATTACAAGCATCAAAGAAATAAACAAAGATTTCTTTTGAGTTGAAGAAAGCTCAAACGTAAGTATTTGGCCCTAAAAACTCATTATAACCGTCATTATTATTCGCTTTCTAATACCTTTTGTCAATAAACGTATTTTTTCATGAAAACGAAGCACTTCTAGCAAAATAAACATTTTTCAGGAATAATAATAGTAAATAACATAGTGAATACCCAAGATATTATTCATCTGAAATTGGATAAGAACGTTGCAAGCAATTGAGAACTACAATTATCCGACGAGGGATGATTATTATTCGCCTTGTGATAAAAATTATCTGGCGTCGGATAATTGTACTTTGCAATTGTTTGCAGCGTTTTTATCTAACTTCAGATACATAATATCTCGGCGATTTACTGTGAAATTCTTAATCAGTAATGTTAACAACAATTCAATGAATAAATAAACAAGGTACGCTCAATTAATCTAAATTAAATTACTAGGTTACTGAATATAGAAAATGAAATGAATTGTCGGGATGTTTTCTGACGAAAATCAATTAACTTGGTCATATAATTTATTTTTCAATCAATTTAAAATTTTCATTAGTACCATATCAATCATTTGGAATTTTTATGTGATTTTTGTAATATAATTCGAAATAGAAAGAGTGAGGAAGTTCACTTGACTTTATAGCCGAAACTTAATTTTGTATCCGACCGATTTACATCAAATTCAGATGAGAAATCTAAAGCAACATATTGTCGAATTCTCGATTTCCATAATAGTTTTCAAAAGTCTACCAGTTTCCTCATCTCTGAATTTTCATTTTTTTTTTACTAAACACTTAATTAATGATAATGATAATAATGATAATAATAATATTAATGATAAAATAAAACATGTGTAGAAGTTAGAATCAAGAAAGTGGTAAAACGAATGGAAGAAACGTACTTAAACGAAAGAAAATAATAATTTTTTATATTTTGAGGATAACATTAATTATTGTTTTATAGGAGCATGAAACCAGAAACAACTGTGCACGGGTGCCCTGAGGTTAATTTTTTTTCAAAAGTCTTGTCACTTCAGAAATCATTGCAGATCTTCATTCTAGAACATGTTTTACGTTCAAACACGCAATGACGGAAATCGCAGATAGTGCCGTTTTTTTTTAAGGCCACTTTGAAAAAAAAATTGTTCGTTTACTTATTTCTACATACAAACAGTACAGGGAAAATAATTTTTACAACGTTCTGTTTACAAAGTAGTATTGTTTAATATACGTATACAGTCAATGTATATTTTTAGAGTAATAATTAGGAACAAAAATTTTTCTAACAAAAAATAAAAATATTACGTCACACATGATTACTATTGTAAGAACATATGGCTTTGAGTAATTGTTGATCATATTGAGCATGATTTGGTGAAACTTTATATCTACTCCGCGTCGACAGAAAATCAAAATGGACTGATTCCATAGCTTGCTCACTATAAAATCCGAGACCTTTTTTGGTTACGGAACAAAAATCAACGACGTGGTAAAATAGTGCGTGCACTTTTGGAGTAACTGTAATGTTTAAATCCAAGTAACTGGTTTTAAATTTCTGAATGGATTGTTCATACTCTGCATGTAGTGCACTTCCAAAACAACCTTCAACAACATTCTTGAAACTACTTAATGCAAAAACGTATTTGAGACATTCTAGGTTACTTTTCGCTCGGAGAACATCAATTTTATTCAGCAAAATTTTGCAAGAATTTCCATTGAAGCCTGTACCACCGTGAGTAACTTCTCGTTTAACATTGCTCTCTTTGATCCAGTCGTTCGTTACTGACTCACATTCTGCTGACATTTTGTCAATCAGTGTGTTGACAACCCCGAGCATCAAATGCAATTCGGGTGGTGGAATCATATCCAAAATTCTAGTATTTTCATCGCCAGAAAATATTGGTGGGTGTATACAACTTTTGAAATCCTTGGCGTCTTTTTTGTTATTACCTTTTTCGGACCATGCTTGATAATTACTTAAACAGTTACCGATTGTGCGAAACTCGCCACGTTCTTTCAATCCGTTGTTTTTTTTATTAGCAAAACACCAAGTGCATGGATACATACTAGAGTGAGACATTAAACCTGCTAATATATTAGCCAACTTTAAATCCGTCGCAATCGTGATGTATGTACATTGATTTATACTGAGCATGTTCCACAATTGACACACATTTTCATAATTTTCTTGTGCACAGGGCGCTAAAGCTAAAATGAACACCTTTTTTACACCAGAATCTTTGAAGTTCTTGTTTCCAATGCCTTCTTGAAGTTTGCGGCGTTTACTTCTACTTTCTAAATTAACTGTTTGAGTATCAAGATCTTGTATCGATAAACAAACTTTCAGGAATCCACCGCCCCCATCAATACCGATTTTCAAATGAACGTTAGAAACATCTCTCTTTTCTTTGATGTAACAAACAAAGTCAGATAAATTTGTGCAATGAATAATTATTTGATCCGTGCGCGCTAGAACATTGTTTTTCGTTTTGTTAAATGTTACTTTTGCAATTTTGAAAAATTCATCCACGCTATGATTTTTTTCAACGAGAATTCTTGTAAGACCTGGTTCAATAAGACTTCGTTTGCGAGTTGCTGCTCGAAGGTCCGCTGCAATTTCGATAGTTTTTTTGTTACTTAAATTGTGTTTTAATTTTAATTTGACCATGTCATCAGTAGTTATATCATACGTTTTGGAATTATGACTTTTATTCAGCGACTTTGCTGAACTATCATCTACACTTCTCGATAGAGTAGATATCAATCGCTGCTTTTGTTTTGTGTCTAGTTTATTATTTATTTCTTGCAAATTGTCCAACAAAATAGATTTAGTACAAATATGATGAATACCTTTTCGTATTTCACTGAAGCATTCTGTACATCGCTGAATTTTACCTGCTTTACTTTTTTTACACTTTGAGTAAGTAGCCTCATGTTTTTTCGTATGTAGGGTCCTAGCTAAATTACATAAATAGCACTTGCAATTTTGATCTTGTTTCTGTGGTTTCACTTGAGAACTTTGAAAAATCTGGCAGTTGAAGATGCACTTTTCTGTTACAAGACTCTGACGTTAAAAAATAAATTTTCCTCTTACATGAACTACATAATGCACATGGCAAATGATCTTCAATTGAAATGTCAGTTTTAAGAGCACTGTTTAATTTTTGCAGTAATGCATCGTCAATTTTGAACATTTTATCAGTTTTACCAAAGCACAGTAAACAAATTTTATGTCTGTTTTCATCGTGCGTAGCAAGATGATCTTTAGAAAAAGTACACTGCATTTCATTACTTTTAATGCATAGAGATTAAGCAAGAAAAATTCACTTGACACACTATTCATCGACGTGAAACTCGTTGTTATTAGTTCGGTAAAACAAATGATACTAAATTTTAGAATGAAATAGCATGCAAAAGGACACGAGCGCAACTCTTTAAGTGTATTCTGTATGTTTTGATTTTTCACCTATATGTGAAAAAAAATTTTTTTTGGAAGTGGCCTTAAAAAAAAACGGCACTATCTGCGATTTCCGTCATTGCATGTTTGAACGTAAAACATGTTCTAGAATCAAGATCTGCAATGATTTCTGAAGTGACAAGACTTTTGAAAAAAATTAACCTCAGGGCACCCGTGTGTGATGAGAAAAATTCCAGCAAGTAAAAAGTTATCAGAACAATCAACATGTTTAGGGAAATAAAAAATTGTCAAGTGATTCTAAAATATATGTGAATTTCAGATGAATTCAATTGTAAAAATGAAGCTAATTTTGAGAGAGAAAGAAATAAAATCTTCCCGAGATTCTCTCTTTTCTTTATTACTGATAATCGTGCCAAGTTCTTATTTTTTTTCTCTTGTAATACATTCTGAAAATTTATGTCGTTTTTTTAAATTTAATAAATTTGAAAATTCAAAATAATCAAATATAATACTGACGAAACTAAATTGAAAAAAAGCACAGCAATTATTCTGGTGTTTCATCACAGTATATAATATTTAGCAAAGTTCTTATCTCTTAAATTATATGAGCTCTGAGCTGAGCTGAGCTCTCATTGTGATATTTGTATTTCAACAATCAGTCCATGGAACAAACGTTTTATAAAAAAAATGTTTAAACAAAATATTTTATTATTTATGTATAATATATGTATAATATATGTATATATGTTTATGTATGTAGGTTCTCCGCCTGTGGATGGGATAATATTCCTGTGGATGGGACTATTATTAAAAAAATTATTCCTTACATAAGAATATTCTTGATTATTTTTTCGGTGCCCGAATCACGCGTAATAATTGCGATATAACAAAAAAATGACTTCTGCCTTTCTTGACAAAGTTTCAATAGTTTCGATAGGTTTCTACAATTTCACGGAATTTCAGTAAATCTGAATTAATATAAAAAATAAAAGACTATCATTATTAAGAATCATTTTGCTGCAGATCAAATGCATGCCTTAAATTGTGTTGTGATTTTGAAAATTCGGTAAGATTTTATTATATTTCAACGGATTCCAAGAGATTTTGGATATGAAATTTTCAAGATTTCAAGAAGTGTTAGAGTATGTAAAATAAATTATAAAATATTAAAGGATTTCATGAAATCGTCAAAGGCTTCACAAGTTTGTCAAATCGGAAGAGATTTAAAAATAATGCAAAGCTTTGAAACTGTTTCCAGGGATTTGAAAGTATTTTCACAGATTCTAATTGGGATCTATTGCTCATTAATTAGGACAAGTTTTTACTTCCGCAATTCTATTAAAAAAAAACTTTTAATTAAAGATATATTATTATGTCATTATATTCACCAATATAATTAAGTATAACCGTCGATAATAGGACTCGAAAAGAAAATATCTTCATTTTTGCTAAATGACGATGAACTAATTTCTGTTTTAATAAAGAATTCCGTTAAGATGATAACTCTCCCTTTAGGTTTGTGGATGTGTGTGTGTGCCAGTAACCATGGCGGATAGAGGAAAGGCTTCTTCAGGTAAAGGAAAGGAAAAGCGGGGAACGGGGGGCGAATGAGAGAGGAAAGAATGAGAAGGAAGGCGATAGCTGTTCCGGTTTGCGGGGGAACAGCGTGGATTCTGGCACAAGTGGCTAGCCAGGCGTCGAACTGGTGCATATCACGCTGGACGTGGCGTTGGCTAACGGGCGGGGGTAGATAGACCCTCTACGGGAGGTGGCCCAGAGGCCGTGAGTTGGTCAGGAGCCCAGAAACCGCAGGTTGTGGCGAAGCTAAGAGTGACGGCGAAAACATTTCGGGAGTGTGATCGGCACACAATAAAAGTAAATCGTCCCCAGAACCGGGGGTGGTGTTCGAACGAGATCGGTCTGCGAAGGGAGTACCAGCGGGTGGAAGGTCAACTCCCCTGACGGAAGGTACCGCCTCCAGAACGTCTGGAGAGACATCCCGGGCTTCTGCCGCGATTCGAGGAGACTCCGAAAGCGATGCGCTCTTCCGAACTCGGCTGCCCGACGAACTCGCTCATCCTCGGCGACCTGACGCGCCCGCTCGGCTTCCGCGGCGATCCTGCGAGTCCGTCTCCCGGCTTTCCCGCGCGTCCGTCTTTACGTGATACGACGCACCCGTTCTAGCTCGCGCTCTTGAACTCGAGTAACCGACTTTCCATACCGAAGTTCCCATGGACTTTAAAACAACAAGTAGGTGTGTACCGGCTTCCATAAACACCTGCACTAGAGTGGTGCCGACTGGGATCGGCCAGAAACTTCACTAGTACAGGATATCTCCCTCCGGAGCCTGGGGACCCACTTTCGTGGGCTAATCTGGTTCGGCTCGGAAAAAGCCTACACCTCCACCATTCGCACAAAAGAAAATCGCGAACCGGTTTACTACACTAAACCTAATCCCGGCCATCAGAGTTGCCAAAACCTCCCGGAGCTCAAAACCTTACGTGTTTTTCTTTTTCTTTCTCTTGTTTTACGCGGAACGAAAAAAAAAACTGACCGGCGAAGTGGACAACGTGGCTGCAAAATTTCCCCACGCGAACGAAAGACTAATCCGTAAGGTGAACACCGTAACTGCAGAAAATTTTCCGACGCGAAAAGATAAATTCATATTCCCAGAAGGCACTTTAACACCGAATACCATTCACTGTCGATGAGCCGAAAAGCGCAAGCGGTACCAATGGCGTGAAGAATTGAAAAAAAAATTCCGAAAGACCGTTGAGAGTAGAATTCAAGAAAAACATCTAAGTGTTGATTTGACTGCTGGACAATTTATTTTTTAACTTGCTGGATACAGAGGAAGAGGACAGAGCCGGAGCAGCTGACCTCTTGTAAAATCGACTGACTGCTAGACAGTCTCTCCACTTTCGGCAGCCCGGGTACGGAGGTTTCGAAAGCAGTGAGAGCGGCAGCGAACCCGCCGATTGGCTGAGACGCGACACTGGAGTCGCAGCCAAGCGGTGGGGACGGCTACCCAGGCCTACTACTCGAGCCTTCGCGCGCCGTCAGCCATGATAAACCGAAAACTAACTTATTGATAGGAATCTTTAAATTATAATTAAAAATAGTAAATATTTATAAAAATTGCTAAAATTGAAAATTTTACTTATAACCATACCTACTTCAATTCCGCGCAAACAGGAACTCGCTACGTGTCTTAGAACGATTGTTCGGGTACTTTTATTTATAGTTTTTATTCATGAACTCATTTTAATTACTTAAAAATGAGAAACTACTTCCCGAATAATCGTTCCAACCTAATCCTACAGGAAATTAAGCCAACTTAAGTATTAGTCCTTTAATCATATATGATTAATCCATATTTAGAAAATGTTTTTGGTCGATATCTGGGTATGTAAATGAATGCATATCCATATATCGACCCTCACTAATAATGTTAAGTAATCAGAGGGGGGAGGGGTATTTGAAGATTTAAATTTCAATTACGTGGATAGAGTTTTTCTGTAGATATTTTTGGCTGAAATAACTATTCCTTATGTCCCTTCTTTTCCTTGACTATTAAATAACAATAAAAGAATGTGGAGGGGTAGTCAATTATTTGCATGACTTTGATGAAGTTCCCGTAGTTTGCCACTTGAATATTATCTTCGTCGCTTGAGATCCGTTGTGCCTTGTGTCAGTAAAGGTTTTCGCACAAAAAAATTCGTTGCAGTGCGCTGGAGACTTCTCACGCACGTGCCGTTCGCGCGCGACACATAACGCCAATTAATCGCGTGCAACCTGCCGTGCTGCTACGGTCCGTGACAGCACTCACTCAAGTGCGATGCGAACTAGCGTAAGTAGCAACATGCATGTGTGCGTCACAGCTCGGACCGCAGCAGCACGAAAGGTTGCACGCGATTTGTTGGCGTAATGTGTCGCGCGCGAACGGCACGTCAGTGAGACGTCTCTAGCGCACTGCAAGGGATTTTCTTGTGCGAACACCTTAAGTGAAAGGAAGAGGTTAAGAGGAAGGAAGAAGATGGAGGCTTATTGAAAGGAAAGTAGTTGCGCGCATAGGAGTGTGTGAGAGAGAGAGAGAAAGAGAGAGAGCGAGAGAGAGAGAGCGCTCCGGCGTACGCGACTAGGCAAGGCTTCAACCTACTAACGAAGCGTGGCACGAGATGAAAACGTGACCCTCCACTTGCCAGCTGCCTTCACGGGGTCAGATAGCTACGATACGAGTCAAAAGTTTCATAAGAAAATGTTATTTGTTTCGGTCTGGAAAGTATTAGGTTTACATTTTTCTAATGAGTAAATGGTGCATACATGATTGCGTTTCACACAAATTTTTCAAGTTTTATATGGAAACATTTTCTGATTAGACGTGTGGGACCTACTGGCGTATCGTCCATTTCTCCTGGAGTCAATGCGGTAACTAAGCTACTTTCCATGTTTATTTTAGCCCGACTTGTATTATTGTGTTGATAAATATACATTCCAGCAAGAACATTAAAACTCTCCAGTATTGCAAAAACGTTCCCATCAAGTGTTGACATCACAATTTGTTCTTGGGTTGGCATACGCTCAAGATGATTACCTCCGGTTCTAAATCTAAGTCGTGTGTCGGCAGGAAAAGTGTATCTTTGAAGTTCGAATATCCGGTGCGGATTCGTGCGAGGAGTAAGCCTAATCAAGTGAAGTTTATCAAGACTATTTCCAGGTCCTTTATACGAAGGAAGTCTGGTAGGTGGAATCATGCACCTTGTAGGAAGAAGAGGCCTTGGCGCAGAAGACTCGGCTTGAGAACGAGGTCCGGCAGGAGGAGACCTGGACCTGGACCTCACAGGAGGAGAAGGAGACCTGCCGGGAGAATTCGAAGTTCCAGTACGAGGAACACCAGGAATAGGGCCACTATTAGGAAAAGGCTCGGAAGCTGAACTTATCTCTGCAACGAGAAACAGATAATGAATTTTTCTGAAGAACGTGCGGCAAAATAGAATGCACATTCCGGAAAATTTGTCCGGTTTCGGAAGTCAGTCACACAATTGATACAATTCAAAATCCTGGATAAGATGAGGGTTCAAACCTATAATTATAGCTCTGGCGGAAGCTGGAGATAGAAATTTCAGAATATACATTAATTAAAGTTATGAGAAAGAACTAAAGTTTGATTTAACTAATTGATCACATTCAAATAATAGCCTTTGAAATGATATAGTATGCAACAAGAGGCATTTTTTTTATTGAACGATCTTGGCAGCCTCGGTAAAACTTTGTAGTCATTGATACTCTGCATTCGTCAACGAATTTGAAGGGCACTGCTTCCATGATGAAAAAACTCAACGATTTCCTAACTCAATACATTTTCGACAAGAAAATGATTGAATTTTCAGAATTATGTGACTGAATAATATTTCATCTATCAAAATATCAAATTTATTGGTGTAAGCATTTCGAATAATGTTACAAGTGTTTTCTTCCGAACAGTGAATCTTCCATTATTTTGAAGTCAAGACTGTTTTTTCATACAAATATTCTGTTTTATCTAGTATTTTCAAGGTTTGTTATCTTAGCACCATTTTTCTGATCATATAGATCCATTGAGTGCAAAGAGCAATTAAAATGTGCAATAAATAAATAACGATATTATTTCTAAAGACGCCTTAACCCTGTGGTTTCCGCTTACAGTCTATCCTACTTTCGACATGTAGTTGATAAGTGTTTCAATCAATATATTTTATTGATTTTATAAAGTTTTTACCATTTCTAATCGGCAAATGAAAAAGTCTCAAAGCTAAACGCTTTTCAAATCTGACGGAATTGTTCATAATAACACAGCCTAGGTGCGCACAGCGAGAGAAATACACTTTCTTCGTTTAAAAACTCTGAATCCTTCATTTTTTGTCTGATTCTCAAGTTTTTAAAACGAAAATGCTTTAGATTTTGAGGAGCCTTCCAATCGAATCTTTCGTATTCTACATTGTTTTTTTTACGACATTTTGTCCTATAATTTGAATGACTTTTTAATTATAAAATAGCTTTGCTCAACTGACTTCCTGGCTAAGATTTATAACAGTTTTCAATCGATGCATGGGAATCACAGAATACAAATAATTTGCCTACTGATCTATTCAATCGTTATGTACACATTTGATAGATGAATTGGCAAATCGTACTATTATATGTAAAAGAAAATTTTCCTCTCGCTAAAACTGCTTTGTATCGATTCGAGCAGGACATTCAATATAAAAAAAATAGTTGAAAAGTTAACAATAACCGTGGCTGAACACAGTTTCTGTCGCAAAATGTTCAAATCAAATATATTATTCAATTCAAATTTTGATTAGATTCTTCAATTCTAATTATAAATAGAAAGAGTGTCAAGGTTCGCTGAACGTAACTGATATTTGATTGGCTTTAACATTTTATAGCACTACATTTTGTTCTCATAATGAAAAAATTTCTTAACGATTGTAAAGAAGGTAAATGTCTTTAGTAGCATATTTTCCATAACGGATGTGGACTCATGTTATAATAGTAATAAATTAAAATAAAAATTTTCCGGAAATATAAATCAATAAAATGGTAAAGTAAAAGTATCACCTCATCCACCCAGAGCTTCAAAATTGAAAAAAGGGAAGAAAACGATGTCAAATTGCAGATAAACTGTCTCATAAGCCCAGAGCTACAATACTAAAGAAATTAGAAATTGCACCTGTAACACCTACGATGCGAAAAATTCCATTAAGTACAAAGTAGTCAATGTAATTAATATGGTCAGTGAAATTGAAGATTGCCAAGTAATTTTAAATGGTATAGGAATTTTTTGATTCATTCAATTTTAAGAACTAAGGAAATTCAGACAGAGGAAATTTAACGAAATCTTCCCGAGATTTTCTGTTTTGTGTATTATTAATATTAATCTCGTCAAGTTTTCCTTCTATCCAACTTTTAATACATTCCGAAAATTTTACTAGATTATACAATTTAATGAATTCATAAATTCAGATATCCTCAGACTTATTTGTCAAACTTGATTTTATTAAAAAATTTATTCATTGAAAGAACTGTCCAACTAAACTGAATTTCTAAACAATCGTTCGTGAATAAAAAAGTGAAGAGTCGTGAAATATAATACTGATGAAACAAACTTAAAAAAAACAAAAATGATGTATTAAAAATTTTGCTCGATTGTGTTTTATAGTTTAATGATCATTCTGGTGCTTCACTACAATATGTGTATACTATATAATACAGTATAGTTCTTATCTCGTGAATAAGAGGATCCTTGAACCTATTCTTGCTAGACATTTACATTTTATAAATCAGGCCATAAAAAAAAATTAGGTTTCCTCAACCAGGCTTCATTTTGGAAGAAAGCGATTTCTTCATTCTTATTGTAATATCTGAAACTAGCCTTGAAGCAATACTTTGTTTTTACAGTCACGAAAAATTTGTGTCTTTTTATTTTGTTTGTATTTCATAAATCAGATCAAGGAATAAAATGTTGTTTAAAAATGTTGCGGAAATTTTCACCGAGGTGTCTGCTAAGATCAAAAAACTCTTTTGATTCCTTTAGACTTGAAAATAAGTATGAAATAATATTCTCTGCTAATTTTGACGAAGTTTTAGTTCCAAGAATACTTTTTCATTTTAAATTTTCACTAGATTTTAAGACTTCGAAGATTTCAGGGGTTTTCAAAAGATGACAACGAACATGAAAGAATTTCTTGAGATTTTAATATAACTACAAAAGGTTTCACAGCGTTTTGAAGTATTTCAAAAGTGTTTATGGGATTTCTAAAATTCTATAGGAGACAATGAATCTGAAGGTATGGATTTTACTGCAGCGGTGTTAAAAAAAATCTAAATCAATATGAAGAAACATAAGACTATCACCTTGTTGAAACATTCTGCTGCAGATATGATTCATTCCTTAGAATTGAGCATGATTCCAGAGATATGAAAAGATTGAAAAATATTCAACAGGTTTCTAGAGATCTTAAATTTAATATTGTAAAGGTTTCGAAAAATGTAATTTGATATAAAGTAATTTATAGCATTCCCAATGTTAACATACGATTTTAATTGAAACTATGTCCATGGACTGAAGTCAAGATACATTGCGCATTACGTCGGAGAATTTCTTATTTAGATAATTCTAATAGGTTTTTTCAAATTCAAGATATATTATTATATTAATATACTCACGAGTGAAATTCAGGATAACCGGCAATGCTAGGACCAGTGTAGAAAGGAACTTCATTTTTGCACAATAAGAAAAAAAATGATTATTCTATTAACGAAGAATTCGGTTGAAAGTGTACCTCAATACTTCTTCTGGTCTTTCAATGCAACATATATTACGTATTACAATTCTTATCTCATTTACTATCTATGCTTAGAGCTTACTCTTATGATATATTTACATTTTAAACATCAGTCTTAGTGGCTGTCAAATTCCGAATATAAATATTTGAGCGTTTCCTGTAAAAAAATATAACTTTTTTTCTCAGTTAACAAATATATTTCCAGGTTATCTATATGTAAGAATTTCAATTTATGAATTCCTTGACCTCTCCAAAATGTTTTTGTTTTTCATAATTAGAAGACGAACATTCTTTACTTAGATTTTTTGTTTTGTTTTTTAAGGTGGGTTGGTGAGTTGAATCAGGTTCCTGTTTAAAGTTAAAGGAGTTTAAACTGCGGATATTAAGTTTAATCATTCGGAAAGATATGAAACTGGAATGATATCGAATTGGAAGAATTTAAATAAAAAAACCATGTATGAAAACGTTGCAAACAATTGATAACAAATCTTAAAACGGCCTCATTCAAAATTGACAATTTTTAAATTCAGTATCATGATTTGTAAAATTCGTGTTGAAAAACTCGATGCTGAAGATGATTTTATAAGAGTTCAATCCAATGTAGAATGTGACATTGACATGTTAGATAAAGTCGTGAGACCGATTTTCTTGTATTTTTTACAAAAATAATTATACAGGAAGCTGTTCTCATAATGATTCAGATTTTTCATTTTTTAATGATTCGATGAGCATTAAAATAAAACTTTCTCAATTTTATTACTGTGAATGAGATTTCGGAAAATTTCGTTTTTGATAAACGAAAATTTATATTGTTCAATCAGTATTCTGATGAGTGTGAAAAAAAAAATATTAAAATATATTGGGTCCAGTTTCAAGTATTCTCCTTGGTATAATGGATTCTAGAGAAATTGACAGAAACTAGGACATCTGAAATGGGATATATTGTCAAAAGAATTTTTGAATAAATGCAAAATGTATGGAGCTTTTCTTCGAAATATTTTTGAAGCTAATTAACACATTTCTTCTAATTAATACGCATATATATTCTATATGATAAACCAGACCAAAGGGAAAAGGTCAATGGTAGTGAAATTTTAAACATTATCTGAATTTAGTTATTATTAAATTTCTTGTGGATACATACATGGAATTCCCAAAATGACAATTGTGTACTAAATTATAACGATTTCAATTTGAAAGAATAAACATCAAAGGGTGCATTTGCAATATCATTTTTTGCTATAATATTCAAGGTCAGAGCCAGCAAGAATATTCAAAAAATGTTCTCCATCAAGAAGGCGCATACTGTTTTAGATTTTGCAAATTCTATAACTCTGATACGCTTTGGATCAAAAAAATTCGTGAGGATAAGTTGTTCAGATTTTTTAGTACTACGAATTGTCTTGAATAGAATTCTGAAGTTTGAAGAAAAATGATTTAAAAATTTTTTTAAATTCTCTAACTTTTTGAATTTTCATCAAAAATAGCTGGTGTAACGTGGTGGTTTGCCACTCGTTGCTGATCCTCCCCCCAGACCTAACAATCGGTACAAAAATATTCACGGCCGGCACTGACTCGAAATGATTTAATTAAGGAATGAGAATGAGAGAATCTGTATTGTAGGCATGAATGGAAAAGAGGTTGGATAGGTCAGGGATTAGGTATAGTTAGTTAGTTACTTTTATTTTTTAGATAAATGTACGTTTGAACCAGGTCAGTTTAGAAACCGAGGAAAAGTTAATCTGAGGATTTTTCATCCTACCTTGAATCTGGGAGTTAGAAAATGAGAATCTACAATGGTAATCCTGAGAAGAAAGAAGAACTGCTGTCAAACTGTCACTCCACCTCACCCAAACCCCCCACGGAACACTACAACAAGTTTTGCCGCACTGCTGATTTTAACACTGCACTTTTGGGACACACTGCTATCCAATAACGGGCCCGTCCAACAATACCTTCCGGCTCGAGTCAAATAATCCATACTCATTAGGATAAAACCACTACTCACGATGTACCGGATAATATTCTTTCCGGCACACGTCAAAAACAAACTGGCGCAGCCATCTTGCCAAAAGTATCGAGCCGGCTTACCACCAGGGGGACACCCAACCGGATGCCCAACCGGGGAACAACCGGATGCAGAGAAAGAGGGAGGCATCTGACGAGAGTGAAATTCTGGCGGGACTGATGGAAGTGGGGAGACCGAGAGCAGCGGAACGCTCGACAGACCAGTGTCGACCGTCGACGGGATACTTTGTTATCGAATTTTATCGAACCTTCGCCACGGAGCAAGAGAAGGAGGATTTGTCGGATTAAAGAGTACTTCTTGGATTCAAGGTAGGCGTCACAGACGTTTGGTCTATTCTTACCTCCAGATTTTCTTTTGTTTCTCGTCATGAGCCGCGGTCGAATTTAGTATTCCTTTTTTTGTTTTTGAGGATTAGCAATTATTCTTGTTTGACTTCTTGAGAGTAAATATGTGTGAGAGAGTTAATGATTTGTGTCAGTTCTGAAATTATGGATCTTAGTAAGCAAATTCTAGTTTTCTTGTTAAGCAAATTTCTGTGTTATAATTAAGCAAATTTCAGTGTTCTTGTCAAGCAAATTTTAGTGTCCTAGTTAAGCAAATTTTGGTGTTTGAATAAACCTACTATTTAAAGTGTTTGTTTTCAAAAGGAGAGTGTCATGATGTTTTCTCGGCCCCACTAATCCCTCTACCCTTCTGGCCAGGGACCTTTCTTTTGAGTTTACAGTTTAACATTTAATTGCTTTCTTTTGAATGACGCTATAAGAGCGTATGGCGCGTGACAAGGTAGGTGATGTAAATTAGTTAAATTGCACTACCTAAGACGCCAGTTTGTCCACTAATTTCCCTTTTTGTCGCTTACGAATGGATTAGTGTTGCACTGGTTAACGAACTTGTTTTTTTTTTTAGGGAATAAAAAAAGGTGTCAAAGCTCAATTAAATCCGACCATTTTTTGAAAAGTTATCTTGCCTACAGATCGATGAAAACCGACTAAGTCAAATTTTACATAAAACTAAAACCTTCTCATTAGGATGAGAATTTAAACAAAAATGGAAGCAATGTCAGATTCTGGAAGAACGTACTTCGACGAATGAAAATAATAATAATTCATATACGATGCGAACAATTTCATCAAGTCGAAAGTTACCAGTACACTTAACATATTAAAAGAAATCAAAGCTTGCAAAGTAATTCTAGAAGATATCTCAATTTTCAAACTAATGCAATTGAAAAAATGCAAAACATTTTGAAACCGGCGGAACTGATCTCTGGCCAGCATTTTCTTTTTTTATTACTAATAATCTCATCGATTTTCCCTTTCAACAATGTATACATAGTGGAGAAAGTTATATATGTTTTTCATGTGTCCGATACAACACATGTATAAATCGAATGATCTATACCTAAAACCAAATTTCCAGGAAACATAAACAGAAATTCAAGAATTTTAAATCAGACTAAAATCAAATTCAAAATCCCATTTAACGAATAAATTTGGACAAAGACCACAAAATGCTCCTATTGCAATTCCTAGGAAACAAAATAAAAAAATTTGTTTCTTTGAACAAAAATAAAAAAGAGGAAAGAAAAATGAGAAGGCAACCAACCACATCCCCTTCCTTCTCTTTTTTATTTCTTTCGTCTTTTTTATTTTTATTATTATCAAATCACAATGCAAAGATTGTAGGGATTTTTAGTTTTAGGGATTTGGGGATTTTTCAAAACCTTACAGCATTTTATAAGACTTCAATAATGTGCAAAGGATTTCTACAATTTGGCACACTTTTGTACAATCATTCGATACAAAAATTCATACCTTCAAATTTAGTGTAATTTAAAAATATTTCAACGAATTTCCAGAGATTTTGAATTTGAAATGTATTAATTGAAATATTTCTGATTGTTTACATATGTTTGAAAGAATGTCCACGGACTTGAATTATTTGTTCCTTGCGTCGTTCTGATGAATATTTTCAAATTAAAGCTATATTTTTATATTATCATGCTCACCAATAGAATTAAGGATAACCGCTGATGGCAGGGCCTGACAGAAAAGAAACTTAATTTCTCCTGAATGAGAAAAAAACTGATTACTGTATTGACGACGAATTTGATCAACAGTTTACCCAATTTATTATGTTTCTGTCGCCTTATCACATACTCTATTATATGCTATACGCCTTATCTCATTGATTATTAATACCTCAAGCCTCGCCTCGTGATATGTTTGTATTTATATGATCTGAAAAAACATCACAATCTGTAAATTTTTAAATATTTCTATCTTTACTGTTTAAAGATAATGAAGGTAAAAGTGTAAATCTTTTAAGTTTACTCATTCTAAGACGTATGCAACTGATATGATATCAAATCAGAACATTTCATATGGAAAACCATTTATAAAAACGTTGCAAATAATTGTCAACGACATGAATTCACAAATAAAAACTACCAATTGCGGAACAATTCAATCAGATTGTATAGCTTAATTTGAGACTTGAGCTTTTCGCGTAAAAAGTGAGTGAATTCAAACCTAGAACGTTAAAACTTAAACAGATATAAATATTGTTCATGAGTTGAAGTATTTTTGTACTAGGATACTGGAACTAACTCACTGATAATCGATAATTTGTAAATTTAGTATCACAACTTGTAAAATTCTTGGTGAAAAACTTCATGTTGAAGATAATTTTGTAAGAGTTTGATCTAATATATGCTAGTAAATTTTTACATTGAAATGATGAGTAAAGTCGCAAGAACAATTTTCTGATATTTTCCCCAAAATTTGAAAATTATAAATAAAAATATGTTTTAAGTGATTTAATTTTTGAATTTTTTTACGTCTCAATCTGCAATAAAATAGAACTTTCTTAATTTTTGCAACCTTTAGAAGTTTCTAATTTTTATGGTTCTTGAGCGTTCTTTTCGGAATGACGGATTTAAGAGAAATCGAAAAAAACTGGGAAAATAGGATGGTTGTAATTGGAAGACCGGTAACAAATATTATGGAGTTTTATGTAATGAGTAAACAACTGAAATGAAATGTATCATCAAAAGGATTTTTGATTGATTGCAAAATGTGTGGCGCTTTTCTTCAAAACATTTTTCAAACATATATACATATGTTTATAGTCGTATATATATATATTCAATATGATAAAGCAGACAAAAAATATCAATCATAGTGAAATTTAAATGTTTATTTTTATTCAGACATGAAAAAATTTCTTGAGGATACATACATAGAAAGCCCAAAATTACAATTGTGTACTGAATTGCAATGTTCCCAATTTCAAAAAAAGAAATGTTATCAAAAATAAAGAATTCCATTTTCCAGAAAAACTATGCGAGATGCGGAAAAGATATTAGGAATGAAAATTGTTTATCTCAGATATATCATCCATGATTATTTTTTGGCAAGACTCATATTTTTTGTTTCAATCAGGATATAAGTTTAAAAAAGTTAAAAATTGCATTTTTCGGCCAAACTGTGGTAGACAAGGAAGAATATTTATAAGCAAAATTTTTGACCTCGAAAATGTATACAAATTTATTCTGAATCATTTTTGAAGAAGACGTATCGTTTCTTTTAATCTTGAGAATGAAAATACGTATGTTTTAATACCAATGCATATTATGAATTGTAAATGTACATTTATTTAAATGATACATTCTTCAGGGTAGCTGAGGATAAAAATTATTGCAAAATAAGGAGCTATTATGTCTGAATAAGCAATACCACACCGAAGTACAATAATTAATAGAAGATGGCGGATTGCTCTTCACACTCGTCGTTCGCGAGTTATTCGATAGTATCTATTAATAAGACGCTGGGAACCTACTGGAGTGTCGTTTATTTCACCTCGGGTCAATTGAGTAACTGAACCACTTTCCATGTTTATTTTGGCCCGTTTTGTACTACTTCGAGCAAAGATATAAATTCCAGCAAGAACATTCGTACTCTCCAATATTGCAAAAACATCACCATCAGATGTAGATATAACAATTTGTTCTTGAGTTGGTGCGCCCTCAACATGACTTCTTCCTGTTCTAACTTTAAGTTTTGTATTATCAGGAAAAGTGTATCTACGAAGTTCGAATATCAGACGTGAATTTGTGCGAGGAATTAGACGAATCAGGTCAAGTTGGTCAAGTCTATTTCCATGTCCGTTAGCAGAAGGAAGCCTGGTGGGTGGAATCATACACCTGGTAAGAAGAAGAGGCCTTGGCGTAGAAGACTCGGCCGGAGAACGAGTTCTGGCAGGAGGAGACCTGGTCCTGGACCTCACAGGAAGAGAAGGAGACCTGGCAGGAGAATTGGAAGTTCCGGCACGAGAAACACCAGGAGTTGGTTCACTGTTAGGTGATGAATCTAACTGTGAACTTAACTCTGTAACAAGAAAAAAAAAGGTTACATTTTTCTGAAGTCAGCTGAATGAACATGAAGCGAAAGGGTTCTCGTGCTACCCCAGATAGCAAGCGTACGACGCACTTCACTCGCACTGCACGCGAGGCACGCCATGCGTGCCGAAACGGAGCGTTCTCGCTCGCACTTCGTGCAGGCACATCTGTGCGAGGCATGTGAGTCGCATATCGTGATAGATGTATTTTTGAATTATAATAATATAAATTATTATTACTGTGAAACTACTACAAATTTCAACCATTTTCCTTCTATTAAACAGATGTATAATATAAATTTTAATTTTAAAAACATAATTGTAAATTTATTGGAGCGACAATTCATAAATTAACAAAAAGAAACCAATTTTTGCAAGTTCGATATTAGACAACTATGTGTTTGTTATTTCTATTATTGAAACAAATTATTTTCGATTTATTTTACCCTTTTTATTCTATATTCACGGATCAGGTTTTAAATAAAAGCAGATCCAAGTTCCCGCCTGATCACGTGGCAAGAAACATCCATACAACATGGCGTTTCTTTCGGCTGCGGTGGTTAGGGTAGGTCGTTTATCGAGTCGCTATTGAATGTTGACAAACGCAGTCTTCTTGTTCGTGGGCACTTAGATATATTTTATAATTTGTATATACGTAAAATTTATTCCAGAGTGCAAACGGTTTTTCTGTTCAGCTTATTTTGTATTTTGATACTTATATTTTTTAATGTATCGATTGGCTCATTTTGACTCGCAATGTATTTTTTCGTTAATTTTTTTCAAGTGAAAAGAGAGAAATAATTTTTAAACAGTGCTATATGTTTATCGAAAAGGGTATAGCAAATTAGACAAGATTTTATTTTGAAATTGAGATAATCGAGTCGAGTTACGCGACATTCTGAAAATCTTGAATAACTGCATAACCCCAATTTCTGGCGCAGTAAACCAAATATCGCCGTAGATTGCACTTTTCAAAAATAAATGAGTAGAAAATATATATTGAACAGACTGAAAAATTTCCCTACTATACATTCTCCCGATTATGGAAGAAAACGTGCACTTTCTGAAGTTATAAAGAGATTTATGAAAAAGTGGTTAAAGAGTATTTTGTTTTTTCCTATTGTTCCCGCAACGAAATTCTTGTTTTAAAATGTTTTCATACAACATTTTTTTT
>CAKNXH010000669.1:0-95566 GCA_932178445.1 Andricus quercusramuli | reverse complement strand
TGGCGTCAAAAATTCAGTTCTAAAGTTTTTATTTAATTGATCCTTAGGATCAAATGCTAATTAAGTAATGATAGGATTTGAAATATTTTAGATTATTTTAAAAGATTAAAAATACATTTTTAATGGATTCTAGTAATTTAATGGGATTTTGGAAGATTCAAAATATTTGAGGGTATTGTAAAAGATTCGCGGGCACTTTCAAGAGCTTTGAGAAGTTTCAAGGCATTTCAAAACATATCAAAGAATTTGAAATATTTTTGGAAATTTCAAAAGATTCTTAGAATTTTTCTAATCCATCTTAATACTTTATAGAAATTGCAAAGACTTTGAATTATTTTAGGATATTTTGAGAGATAACAAAGCATTTTCAAAAAATTTAAACAATTTCAAGGGATTTCCGATTATGTTGATAATTTTAAGAGATTCAAAAAACTTGCATGCTATTTCAAAGAATTTTGGAAGATACAGAAGAATTTTAAAGGGCCTTTCAGATTATAGGATGTTTTAAAAGATTCCAAGGGTTTTTATATGGTTGATACTTAATTTCGATTAATCATATTATTATATTTACAAAGCAAAGCAATTTTATTTCTATAGTCAAAATCTTATTTATTCAATGAATGAAAAAGAATTTTTTTTACATCCAGCATATATATTCTATAATACTACTTCTCATTTGTTGAAATTTAATTGCATTCTTTTACTTTATTGGGGAATAATTCTAGTCAGAAGAGAGATGGAAAATAGGTGCGAGGTCAAAAGGCTCCACAAGCCTTCCAAATGAATTTGTAGCGTGAATACTTTCATAAGTTCTTGTTTTCTCTGTTGTAAAAAAAAGAATCAAAAACTCAAGTCGAATCTTCGAAATTCAACTTGTTCAAATATCCAAAATAAGTCGAATTTCAAATATTCGACCTAAGTTTCAGAGTAATTTATTTTAAAAAAAAAAAGATAGAAATTTTAATAGCTTAAGAAAATCAAACCTGTTTGATGTACATTAAAATTTTCTTCTATTTCAAAAAATACAACTTTCCAGGCGTGTCTGAATTGGTATTATAAATTCGAGTGAACGAGTACACACCTCTAATTTGTATAGTCACTTTCAAAGAAATACCATTAACGAAAATTTTCATCTTTGGCAACACTCAAGTTAATTGAAAGTTATTTTTCGAAGTCTTTAACCCGCATAGCACACTTCCGAAAAACTCAAGCCTGTCCCAGGTTTTTTCGGAAAAAGCATATGTCTAAACCTGGGACAGACCCTAATTTCTTTTTCTGCATATAAGCTTTTTTTTGGAATCAGCTAAAGAAATTTTACCAAGCTGTCGCATTCTATTTTGCAAATATAAGTGAGAGATTTAGGCAGAAACTTCTTTCCCATGTTCTGCACAAGAAAAGTGAAACTTGAGTTTAGACAAGTCATTCAAGACTAAGTCAAAAACATGACTCTGCTTGCAATGCAGAGAAAATGAGTTTTGGATTGACTTTATAAAATCGAAGAGTTCAAAATTCGGGTGCTGGAGATTATAATTTTGATCTAAAGTGATTCATTTTACCACTGGATGATTAGTTTTGATTTGACCTACATTTTTGTTGATTGCAGAATAAAGTAGTGCAGATTTGTATTTCATTTTCGAAACATCTCTTACTTTCCCATACCATGGAGATTTCTTGATCCTAATAGAACCACACAGAACCGGACTAGTTACGCTGGACACGAATGAAATATACCCTTACAGTATAATAATAATGATGATAATGATAACATTACATTATATATTCAGAAACAGACATCGATAACATTTCCAACTCAACGGAATCTGACTCTTCTATATTTCTGGCTTTGTATTAAATGTTATTCATAAATATAATAGCGTGAAAGTATCATTTGATCGCATCAGAGCTTGATGACTAAAAACTAATCATCAGTATAATCAATATGCTAAGTGAAATCAAAGCTTGCCAAGTAATTCTAAAAGACATTTCAATTTTTTACTGAATTCAATTGATAAAATTCAAAAAATTTCCCTCCTCTTTATTATTATAATCTTGCCAAGATTTTCTTTTCGCTCACTTTTTCCATAAAAAGTGACAAACCTTGTGATGTAGATCTGAGGGAATTTGTATTTCGTAAATCAGTTCATAAAAAAAATCTCGTTACCTGATCAGCCTTCGTTTGAGAGGAAAGCGTTTTCTTTCATTTTCGCATCAACAAAAATCTGAATTTTCAGCGTCATTTTTTCGAAAAATTTAGCTATGTCACATATTTTTGAAGCCGCCTGCTTACGCGAAACCGAAAATTTCGTTTCAGTCCTGGAGGTTCAAAAACTATCCCATGGCAGTCCTATGCTTGTTCCAAGATAGGTGGAATGATTTTTCCTTAGTTCATGAACACATGAACGTACAATATTTATCAGGATTCGAAAGTGTTTTGAAAATTTGAAGAGATTGCAAAATAATTCAAATATTTCATACTACTTCCAGGGATTGGAAAGTATTCCCACCGATTTGAGTTAGCATATGTCGCTCATTCCGTCAAACAAATGTTCATTTGCTGAGAACTTTAAAACGCTTTGGAGAAGGAAGAGGTTTTTTCATTCTTATAGTAATACCTGAAACTAGCCCTGAAACAACACTTTTTTTTGACAGTCTGTGTCCCTGCGAAAATTCAATTCTCTTCGTGAATGATTTGAATAATCACAAATGTCGCAAACAGCATTCTAAAGACGTCTGTTAAGACCCAAGAAAAATTTTTTGTTTTAGTTGCGTAAACTCAAAAATAGTCTCATCCCAAGCAGAAAAATGGTAAATAGTTCATACATAGTGAAAAATATCATTTATAACTTTCATTTGTTTTATGCAAAACATCTGTTCCTAATTATAAGAATAATATCGAGATTTAAATAAAAAGAATATAATTCATTTTTGGTTTAATTGCCTTTGTCTTTGCCACTGTATTTGTGAGATATTTGTATTTCATTAATCAGACCAAGGAATAAAATGTTGGTTAAAAATGTTGCGGAAATTTTCACCAAGGTTTCTGATAAGATCAAAGAACTCGTTTGATTCCTTTAAACTTAAAGATAAGTATCAAATAATATTCGCGTTTGTGGGGCTACATAAACAAACATGGAAGAATTCCATGAGATTTCAATAGAATTAAAAAGATTTCACAACGTTTTTCGGTACTTCAAAATTGTTCATAGGATCTCTACAATTCTATGGGATCACAGTAAATTTAAAGGCATTGATTTCACTGCAGCGTTATTTAAAAAAAATCTAACCCAATATGAAGAAACGAAAGACTAAAACCTAGTTGGAAAATTCTGCTGCAGATATATTTCATGCCTTAGAATTTAGCATTATTTCAAAGATATTAAAAGATTAAAAAATATTCAGAAGATTTCTAGAGATCTTAAATTTAATTTTGTGAATGTTTCGAAAAATGAAATAGAATATAAAGTAAATTATAGCATTTCCATGGATTACATACGATTTAAATTGAAAGTATGTTCATGGATTTAAATCAAGATACATTGCGCATTACGTCATACAGTTTATTATTTAGATATTTCTAATAGGTTATTTCAAATTCAAGATACATTATTATATTATTATACTTACGAATAGAATTTATGATAACCGAAAATGCTAGGGCCAGTGTAGAAAGGAACTTCATTTTTGCTAAGTAAGGAAAAAAATGATTACTCTATTAACAGAAAATTTGGTTAAAGGTGTACCTCATTACTGTTTCTGGTGTTTCAATACAGTATATATTATATGTTATAATCCTTATCTCATTTATTATCTATGCTTAGAGTTTACTCTCATAATATATTCACATTTTAATCATCAATCTAATTAACGAAATGTGCTTATTCCGAAAATTCTTGGCTTGTGAAAACAGAAAGTATCTTAATCACCCATATACGATGTGTCCCATTTTAATAAATCCACGTAGATAACTTATGAATTTGACTTTTTCGGAAAATATAATGTAACAAAAGTTATTGGGTTTGAAGGGGGACATCTGATGATTACATCAAAATTGATCTTGAACTTGACCTTGAAGTGTTCTTTCAAGGTCAGCTATGTTTTTAAAAAATAATAATCCCTATTTTTCACACCGGATTCGAAAATAGTGGAACATTTTACGTCTGAAATGATATTTCAAAGTTTGTTTTCGTGGCCTTGATAAGATCTATTCAAGGTCAAATGATAAAAAACTGCCTGGTAGCTGTTTATATAAGTTTTCTGGGGGAATTAACGTTTTGAAGATACCTTAAGTGTAACAACGACCTCAACAAAGTTAACCTTGATGATTTTTCCAGTTCATTCAAAGGTGAGAATGGTTCTGCAATGGGAAATTTAACGTGAAAATGTGAGAACAACCTTGACCTATTGATCAATATCCAATGTCATTTGAAGGCCGCATTTTTTCAGTTCGAAGGTCACAAAATCCAAGCCCACAAACCCCAATATAACAAAGATTGTGTGGTACAGCCAGCATTAGCATTACCCGATACTCTATCGACATTGCGATCAAAAATATATGCACCTACCAAATATCCATTAATGATACGACACCAAACAGTTACACTCCAGCGATGTTGATGGTCAATATTTCGCATCCAATGCATATCTTGCATCCAATATAATACTCCAGTACTTTTAAACGTAGCCTTGTCACTGAAGTGAATGTATTCAAAAATATTATTGCCATTATTAATTTGTTGTACTGCCCCCTCACAAAATCTCATTCTGCGAAGATTATCTTCTTCAACTAAAGCTTGGTTGAGAGTTATGTGATATGGATTAAACCCTGCAGACCGTAAATATCTACTTGCAGTAGCTCTAGGAACACCCGAATTTCTTTCAATTTCCCGTAAACTTATTTGGGGACCTGAATGAACCGTAGCTAGTACAGCAATAAATTAAAAATTATTTTGATGATCTTGTTCTTTTCGTTTTTTCCTTAGTCGAAGGAAATTTCCTTGACGACTACGAATATCAAAATTACGTATTACACCATGATTAGTTTGTTGTCGGTCAGGAAATCGTTTACAATATAATGCAGCTGCTCTTCGGTAATGTCGTTGACATTCATCTAAAACGAACAGAATGTCAACAATTTCGTTAGGAGTATAGTCCGCCATTTTCTTGAAATGATTGATTTTACAGTTAATTCAAGGTTCATGACGAAACATACGATGTGAGAAACTAAATGATCGATCGTTTTCTGTTCTCGGATCTTTCTGAAAATAGCAGAAATCGTCATTTGTTTATCAAGGACCCCGCAGGGAATAGAATTTACTACGTCCACGGTGTACGAGTATTAAATTTGATTCATTAATTTTCTGAAAGAAAATTTTCCAGGTAGTGGATAGGTAGAGGAGGCTCCGTTGAATGGCCGTCAAGGTCAACTGACCTTGCGTCACTCGATTTTTATTTGTGGGATTATCTATGAGATAAAGCTCACCGCACAAGACCTACTACTAGAGAAATCATGATTGAAAGAATTAGGACAGCGTGCTTACACATTCCACGTCAGGTATGATTAAACACCATAAGACATTTCCATCGATGAATCGAACTTTGTCAACAAATAAATGGTGCTACTTTCGGACATCTTATGGATTGAGTAAGATTACACGAAACCAGCCCTTTTCAGGGCTAAATGATACTCGAAATCCGACCAAGCAACCTCCTCGTGGTGAGTATCGGGTAATGATAATGCTGGCGGTATAACATAATGTTTGTCATATTAGGGTTTGTGGGCTTGGGGTTTGTGACCTTGAAACTGACCTCGAGAGTTCTCCCGGTGTGACGATGGTCTTACGATAAGTTATCCTGCACAAATGGTTCGACGAATGAGTTCTCACGTTTGAATTTTCGAATAGCTTTCCACAAAATAATGAAAATTAGACCAAAAATTGTCTTCGAAACATGTTGGTCCCCAACAGTATAAAAAATAATAGGAAGGAACATGGAATGAGTAATAGGGTGGTTTTCGTTTGCTTTACTTTCCCTTCCTCTTGTATTTTGATGTCGTATATTGATTTCTAATGAACAGGTAAAGAGGTATATGGAAATCTGATTTTGATTAGTCAGCCTTCTTGTGTTGAAATTTTGGGACATAAAATTTTTCATAAGAAAGTAGATTTTATTTTTGTCTCCAAAGAATGAGATTTACATTTTTGTATTGAATCGATAGTGCATAAATGATTGCGGTTTAAATGAGTTTTTCACGTTTTATTCGAAAATTTTTCCTGATGAGATGTGTGGGGCCTACCGGAGTGTCAGTGATTTCTTCTGGGGTCATTGGGGTAACAGTATCACTTTCCATGTTTATTTTAGCCCTTCGTGTACTTTTTTTCTGGTAAATATACATTCCAGCAAGAACATTAGTACTCTCCAGTATTGCAAAAATATCCCCATCGGGTGTTGATATAACAATTTGTTCTTGGAATGGCATAGGCTCAAGATTATTACCTCCTGTTCTAAATCTAAGCCGGGTGTTGGAGGGAAAAGTGTATCTTCGAAGTTCCAATATCCGGTTCGAAGCCGTTTTGGGAATCAGCCGAATGAATGGCAGTTGATCAAGATTATGTCCAGGTCCATTATCAGAAGGGAGCCTCTTGGGTGGATACATGCACCTGGTAGGAATAGGTGGCCTGGAACCAGAAGACCTGTCTGGAGAATGAGGTCTGGCATGAGGAGACCTGGACCTGGACCTCACAGGAGGAGGAGACCTGTCAGGAGAATCAGAAGTTCCAATACGAGGAGCATAGGAAATAGGGTCATTATTTGATGCATACTCCGACTGTGAACTTGTCTCTGTAACAAAAAACAGAGAATTAGATTTTTGCAAAGTACGTAAGGTACGATAGAATTTCGCATTCCGGAAAATTTGTCAGAGTTCCAAAATCAAGCATTCGATTAACGAAATTTGAAATCCTAAATGATATGGAAGATCAAACCTAAAATAGCCCTGGCAGAAGCTGGTATGGAGAAGAATTTCAAGAAGAATATGGTTGAGATTGAAATAAAATTAATTGAGTTCATTTCTGGTTTCGTTACTCATATTCTTTACAATGCCTAAGTAATTTGATGATGGAAAATTCCTTAGTATTCGTTATTTTGTACAAATTAAAATATAATTGAGAAAATAGCAACAATGAGGATAATTTCGCTTCTTGATTGCATTATATAATATATACTTTAGTTCTTATCTCATGATTTATATATGCCCTGAGCTTCTGCTTACGAGATTTTTGTATTTCGTAAATCAGACCAAAGAATAAAATCTAATAAGACAAAGAAATTTTTTTGTATCATATAGAGTTGAAAAAATCCCCGAATAAATTCGTGGCTGAGGCTAATCAAGAGAAGTTATTTGAATATATTTGTTAAATACTTTTTGCATTTGCCAAGACCACAAAATTAAAACTATTCATTTTTAAAGAAATTGCGCCTTAACAAAAAAGTGTGTTCTGCCACTTTTGACGAAGTTTCAGTTTTAAGCTCTTCTATTTTATCTTAAATTTTTACCAGATTTGAGGATTCCGATGATTTCTAGGGTTTCTAGTAGATGACAAGATTCTTGAAAGTATTTTATAAGATTTTAATAGAATTGAAAATTATTTCGCAGCATTTTGTGGTATTCCAACAGTTTTCATATGATTTCTACAATTTCAAAAATTCTCAGTACATGCTAAAGTATTGTTTTCGCTGATTTAATTCATAGCCTAAAATTTTTTGCGATTTCAAATGTTTGAGATGATTTCAATATATTTTACCGCATTGCAAGATATTTTGAATTAAAATTTTGAATTTACCATGCAGGTATTTGAAACATTTTAATTGAGTTTCAATTGATTTGAAGCGGATTCCAACATTGGAAATCATTTTCAGGGATTTGAAAGTATTTCCCTGATTTAAATAAGGATCTATTGTTCATTCAATCGGAAAATTTTCTATTTGCGTGGTTCTTAAAATTTTTTCATATTGAAAATATATTATCATATTATCATATTCACCAATCGAATTAAGGATAACCACCAATGATAGAACCAGAGTAGAAAGAATCTTCATTTTTACTAAATATGAAAAAACTGATTCCTGTATTAACGGCGAATTTGATTACCAGTGTACCTAATTACATTTTTGTCACTTTATTGCAACTCATATTATAGGCTATATTCCTTATCTCATTTATTATCTATGCTTCGAGCTTGTCCTCGTAATATTTTTGCATTTCAATCATTAGTATAATTAAATACATTTTCTTACTTATTTTTTGAAATTAAAGGAATTTTTTTTTCAACCATACATCAGTAAAAATAAGAATAAAATTAATGTTAATAATGCCAATTATGATTTTTGTGCGAGATGTTTCTTTTTGGCATTCAAATTCCTAATATAAATTACTCAGCGTTATCTGACCACACGCATACTTTTCCATAATGCTCTGACTAAAGGTAATCAAGTTTTGCAATTTTTTGAATTATCTTTAAATTAACTCTTCCAGCAGCAGACATTTTTTTCAAATTTATATAATTTGACTCTAACCTCCCAAATTTTCTTCTACTATTATTTTTAATTTTTAGAAATAATTAAAGATATCCAAGAATTTCCCTTAATTTTGTTTGGATCCTTGGTGAAAATATCGAACAGATTTTTAAAAATTCCTATTATTCTACGCAACAAAAAACTGACGTGTCCTGCTAAATTTTTTAACGTTGGAAAAGTTTTAAACCTTTATTGAACCTTAGCTTGCAAAAAAATTAGTCTGCAAGCATTATTTTCTTTTTCTTAAGCTGGTTTCTGATGCATTTTATGAAAGAACGTTACAATGTCAAAATAAAGTACATAAAATTCCTTGTGAATCTGAAATTGAGCAAAATGTTCTAGCTCTAATAATGTAGAAGATATGGTCTGCAGAAGCTCATTTTGAATGTATGCTGTATCACATCTAAGCAGACTTGATGCTCTGAAAAAGTAAACAAAAAACAATGTTTGAGCCATACTAGATCCTCAGTTGTTTCTTCCTGAAATTGAGCAATTTTTTATTAATTCTTTTCAAACGCCTAGTTTCTGCAGATATCTTGTTTCCTTGAACCCCTATACTTTATTTCAAGATCAACAGAAATCCGATGAAGTCTCTGTTCCTCTGTTATAGGATGTGTAACCTTATTCATCTTCCGAATTCGCGATCCTGGTACTTATGACTGCCCGGTAGTTGAGGTTATGCTTCGAATTATTTTATTGGGTCTGGATGGCCCTCAAGTTTGCCTAGTGTCCAACAGAGAATACAAAGTTTGACGAGAATTAATTTCCATTTGAGATTTAGAACGAGAACTTCCTGTTTAGCGTAGGTCTCCGGACGAGTTATTTTCCTTATTTTTTGCAATAAAGTAGTTTTTAACTGATTTAAATTTTCACTCCTTTATTCTACGTCACTCAGCTTTATTCATCTATCTATCAAACCTTGAATCAGACCAACATTTGTATGAAAGGAATGGTACGAATTAAAATTAAGTATCTGCCTGACCGAGAGTTTATTGAGTTATTTTCTTCCAATTCATGAATGAATTGAATTGAGGACTCTATGGAATTAAAAATATTGACAAAATCAAACACTTTGGTCGTTGGAATTATAGTTGAAATGTGTTCCACATAACGCTTATGAAGAATCGGTGTGAAATTCAATGACGGAAAGGCTCTATTTTCCACATTTTCTAACACCAAATTTGAAATAACTGGAGACAAAGGTGACCCCATAGGGCATCGCGATAATTGTAATATTTATTGTTGAAAGAGAAAACCATATTGCTAAACACAATCCGTGTAGCTACTAAAATTTCACTTTTTGTTATCCTAGTTAAATTTTTGTTTTAATTTGATTTCACTTCTCTGCGATCCAGAACAAGGTCTAACGAAATACTGTCGAACATAGAAATTACGTCCAATGATAATAATGAATGATCTAACGGAACCAGAATTTTTTTTAAATTTTCTTTCAAATCCCAACTATCTATCTGAACGTCTGAGGGTTTTTTTCCGCAAATATAATATAAACGTGTATTTTAACAATGTTTTTTCTTTAGATGAATTTTTAAATAATAAAAAGAAGATTTCGATAGTATTGATTGTTTGTCGGGTGTCATTTATTGTATCGCTTGTAAGGGCTGCAAAAAGTTTTATATTGGTGAAACCGGCAGGAGGTTAAGAGATAGGATAGCTGAACATAAAAGAGATTTTTTAATGGGTAATAAAAGTACAGGTTTGTCACAACGTGCCTGGAATTTTGATCATCATTTTCATTTCGAATTTAAAAACACTAAAATTTTGTCAAGGGGAAAAAAACAATTAAAAAGATGTATTTTAGGGTCCATTTTCACGAATAAATTTCACAAAAAATCATCAAATTTACAAATTGAAGCAGGTTTGACTTGCCGCAGAGGGACTTGCCGCAAGTGACATGGTATGTCCCCCTGTGGTTATTCATTAACATGGACCATTCTTTCGATTAACCTGGATAAAGTCAAAATTACTTCTCAGAGGAAATTTGAAAAATAATTATCTTGACTTTCAAACTTAGCTCTACGGATATCAAATAAAATGATTGGATTAAATTCATGAACTTTAATTAAAAATAAAATTTCAAGAAAACAATACAAAAGTGATTAATAAAATATTAAGTTAGAACTACACTGAACATTCGACAGGACTTTCAATGCACTTTTTAGTAATTATTCCTTAAAATAATTCGAGGTTCAAAAATGAAAATGATATTGTTTACTAGTTTGTATTTCTATTGATCCTAATAATTCTTCCGAAATTCGATTGCAAGACCATGATGATAGTTGAAGCTCATCCACTAATTAGAGGTTTCCATTCGGTATCCTATCATTATTGCTAGATCTACTAAAATTCAATAAAGTCTCTGCTCCTCTGTTATATGATTCATGAACTAATCCATCTCCAGAATTATTGAGCCTGGTATTTACGAATTTCTGGAAGTTGATGTTATGTTGTCCATTGTATTCATGGTTCGGAAGGTCACGTGAGTTTGCCTTGTTTTGAGCAAAAAATACCTGTTGTTGTATATTGGCTTTCAATGAGCCGTCGAGAAGGTCGTCGGGAATCTAATTCTTATTCGTGAGTTTTTTTGTCATTATTTTTGTACATACGTTTTTTCATGAGAAAGTAGTTTTTATTTCCATTTCAGAAGAATTAGGTTAACATTTTTGTATTGAATCAATAATGCATTTGGGATTGCGGTTTATACAGGTTTTTCACGAATTACTCTAAAATTTTTTCTGATTAGGTGATAGGGACCTACTGGAGCATCATTGCTTTCTTCTGTGGTCAATATAGCAACCTTGCTGCTTTGCATATTTATCTTCGCCCGAACTACATTTTTTTTATCTTGAATATACATTCCAGCAAGGGAATTAACACTCTCGAGTATTGCAAAGACATCACCATCGGTTGTTGACATAACGATTTGTTCTTGTGTTGGCATAGGCACACGTACAAAAGTCCTCTGTGGTAGTCTTAATGAAATTGGTGTGTCTACAGGAAAAGCGTATCTTCGAAGTTCGAATATCCGGTTCGGGTTCGTGTTAGGAATAAGCCGAATGAATTGAAGTTGATCAAGTGTATGTCCACGTCCGATACGAGAAGGAAGCATGGTGGGTGGAACCATGCACCTGGTACGAGGAGGAAACCTTGAAGCAGAAGAACTGCCTGTCAACCAAGGTCTGGTAGTTGGAGACCTGGACCTGGACCTCACAGGAGGAGAACTTCTATCAGGAGAATCAGAACTTCCGGCACGAGGAACATCAGGAGTAAAGTCAGAATTAGATAAGGACTCGGACTGTAAACATATCTCTGCAACAAGAAACACAGAATTACAGTTTTGTGAAAAACGTAAGGTGCGATAGAATGCGCGTTTTCCAATATTTGTCGGAATTGCGAAATCAATCATTCAATTATAGCAATTGAAAATCTCTTATGAGGTGGGAGTTAGAACTTAAATTTATAACCTGAGTGAAAGTTAGTTGCTATGGTCCTGCTCTACCCATTTTCCGAAATCTAATGAAATTTTCAAAACTTAAGCCTGATTTGTCAATGTTCTCTCCAAAATTCGTATTGCTCAATAACTTCCCACTTACTGACTTCCATGGAAATTTACCAAGAGCCTTGAGCTTCTCCTTGTGAGATATTTGTATTGAGTAAATCAGACCAAGTGCTAAAACATGGTTAAAAATGTTGCGCACGTCTTTCCGAAGCTGCCTAATAGAATGAATGAATTTGGTTGACTTGAAAATATTCAATTTTTGTCACCGTCAGTGAGGCTACTATGAAAATTAATTGAGAACGTTTGTTAGATAATTTTTTCATTGGCATAGACTACATTGTTAGAACTATTCATTTTTAAAGAAATTGCGCGCCAGCAAAAAAGTGAGTTCTGCCACTTTAGATGAAGGTTCAGTTTCAAGCTTTCTGATTTTGCTTCACAGTACCAGACCTGAACATTTCAAAGATTTTGGGGGTTTTCTTGCAGATGTGTTCATAGGATTTTTATAATTTTAGGAATTCGGAGTTAATCTGGAGGTACTCTTTTTGCTGCAGTGGTATTCACTTATACGAAAATCAGCATCAGCATGATGAAACAAAACAATGTGTCATTATTGGACCATTCTGCTGCAGATCAAATTCATACCTCGAAATTTAATGTGATTTTGAAGATTCGAAAAGATTTCAATATATTTCGACAGATCACAAGAAATTTTTAATTTGACATCCCCCAAGTATTTCAGTGAATTTCAGAGTATTCAAAATAAATCAAAGCAGTTCAGAAGATTTCAAAGTATTGTAAGAATTGGAACTGATTCTCAGAAAATTGAAACATTTAAAATGATTTTCAGGGATTTGAGAGTATTTTCACGGATTGTTTGATTCTAATTCCTTTATTTGAAGTAAAGATATGTTATTATATTATCATATTCACCAATAGAGTTAAAGATAACCGCTAATGATAAGGCCACAGAAGACGGGATCTTCATTTTTTCTAAATGAGCAGAAACCAATTGCTGTATCAATGATGAATTTGAATAGCAATGTACTGAATTTCTGCCGCTTCATTACAACCTTTATTATAGGCTATGATTCTTCTCTTATTTATTTTTTATTTGTGATATATTGGCATTGGAATTATCAGTCTCATTAACGAAATGTTCTTATCTCAAACATGCTCTCATTGTAAAAATAATGATTTTTCCAACACGCGTCTACAAAACGAACGGAAACATTATGTTAAATAATATCAATAATGATTTTTGCTCAAGAAGTTTCTTACTGGGCAGCCAATAACAAATCTTTTTCCAGGTGACCAATATTTAGGAATTTGTGATTTATGATTTCATCAAATTTTTGGCAATTTTAAAATAGAATCTCTGTAAATATCCTTTTGCTGATATCACATCAAATTATTAAATTTGTATTTTGTGTTGTAAGTAAATTGAGTGGAGTAAAATTTGTTATTTTCAATATCTCATTTGGTATCATCCTAATCCGATGAAAGAAATTCCCTATTTTTTCCTTATTTTAACAAGTTTTGGTTTTTTCTTGAAGCTTCCCATGTATCCAGCGATGAATTCAATGTGTCAGACTTCATAGACATTAGAAGAGGTGACACTTTTTTTACTCCTTCCTCAATATTCCCTTTTTGGATTTGATAGCTACTGCGAGTACAATTTTATCTTTGCCAGAATGATTCACAAGAATTCTTCCTAAAGCCCATCACAGCGGAGGTGGGTTCTTATTTTTCAAGACGGCTGATGAGCCCAGTTTATTTAAAACAGGCTGTATGGTATCCCAGTTGTTTCAGAAATTCAATTCTGCTAAATATTCATCATGTCATTCTTTCATGCCAATCAGTTTTTGGAACTTTCTTGAACGGAAGGCCTATTAGAAAATGCGCTGGAAATCAAACTCAAAACTTGATCGAATTTGATGACATGACAGTAAGTCGTATAGAATTTATAATTGCTTGGATCTTACTCAAAGAAGTGGTCAATTCATCATAACTGAATGAAGAGTCACGTACAGTTTGTCTCATATGATATTTAATGGACTTAAAAAACGCTCCCAGATTTTTCCAAAAATGAGGTGAGAAACTTTATTCAATACATCCATCACTGAGAAAATTAGCAGTTTTATCACTGCACTCTTCCAATTGGAGAAGGCTGTAAGTTTCCTTCATTTCATTGTATACACCTACCAAATTTTTACCGTTGTCATAGTACATATATTTAGCTTCACCTCTGCGAGCAAAACGTCTTTTCGAGTAAACTCGGAAAGCTTACTATTATAAGTCTCCCACTAATTCTCAATGAAACACCTTCATTGATGAGCATAGAAGAACTGCTCAATATGCTTTGATTCTGCTCCTATTTTCATATACATGATCCTTTATAAAGAAAGCTGCGCAATGGATTTGTGACAATACTATTGGTATTTTTTTGTCAAATCCTACATCAGCATTGCTGATTCTACTCTCGACAGGCGCAAATCCCCCCTTCAATGCAGGAGACAATCTCTTCATTTCTGGCCTCGCTGCTTTCTCTTTCTTTTTTGACAGCCTTCCAATATTTTTGTTGAATTCTTCATACTGAATCACATTATAGTTGACCAGATAGCTCCATAGTCTTCCGTTGATCATTCACTGTTCGAAGACAGTGAGCCATGAATCTCAGCAGATTCGTTTGCGATAAATATTGCTTTCAGAGTCTGCTGGAATCTCTTCTGCAGAAACATGAAACCAGTATTCGGCTTTTGATAATTAACTCCTTAATTTCCGCCTTTTCATTTTGTTAGAATATTTTTGGGCGATAGGTACCTTGGTAAATTCAACCACTTTTTATCTATGAATTTGAAAGAAGTATTTCCAGTGACCTTGGGTAGATTCAAGAAATTGAGGCTAGATTCGAAATGTGTGCTCTTCGATTTAAAATAGACGCTAGTCCATTCAGCACAAAATATTTTGATGTCTTCAACTACTACCTCTCATTGCACATTTGCAAAATATTGGACTAAATGCTCACTTGCTTGCGTGCGATAGTCCCTAGATTTATTACCAGGCTCATTCAATTTATTTTCAGATTAAAGTTTCTAATTCATTGATTCGAGAATTCGACAGCGTTTTTAAAAAAAATTATTTCTCCACTTATCCCACTTATCTGTTGGTTCTCCCAATGCTGAGAACGCGCGAATGTGTCTTAGAGGATCGTTCAATAGATTTCTCAAAGAAGATGCAAAATCTTTCAAGCATCCATGATGCTTTATTATTGCCTTCAGTTTTGTCCTAATCATCAATTACTTGTGGTACTCCATCTTTTGAGAAGGATCTTGGATATCGTAATCTGGAAAACTTCGGAACGTTGGCGTTATGATGCATTATTGCAGAAAAGGTCCGTTTGAATGCAAGCCACTCTTTGTATACCTTCGGAAGAGGTAGGAAAATTCAGTTACGTGCGCTCCATGCATCTACTCTATTTGCAAGACTTCTCGTCATAGGTCCTAAACTGGCTGTTGATTCAGATAATGATTTGCTAATGTTACATTTCTGTAATTGAATTCTTTGTTCTAATCTTCTAAGGTTCGAAACTTTGAGTCGACCATAGCATTTCTAAACTGCTTAGTGTCTGGATAAAGTGAAAACTAGTTTTTAGAGGAAGTTTAAATAATAATAATGATCTTGACCCTGAAATTCAGCTGCACTGATATAAAATGAGATCAAATGATTGAATTATATTTAAAAATTTTATGTAAGAATAAAATTCTGAAAAAACGATATAAAAGTGATTGTTACAATATCAAGTGAGATAAACCTTTCACACTGCACATACGACCGGCTTCTTGATGCACTTTTTAGTTATTATTCCTTCGAATACTGCAAGGTTAAAACATTAAAATGATATTGTTTATTAGTTTTTATTTGTCACTTTTATTGATCGTCATTTTTTTTTCAAGAATTTGATGAGGAGACGATGAAAATAGTTGACGTTCATCTACGGATTGAAGGTTTCTCTATAATAATCTATCATTATTGCTAGATCGACTGAAATCCAATAAATTGGCTGCTTCTCTGTTATAGAAGACATAAACTGATTCATCTTCAGAATTATGGAGCCTGGTATTAACGTCTTCCCAGTAGTTTAGGTTGTGTTGTTCATTAATTGTGTGGGTCAAGATGCCACTGAATTTGCATTGTGTTCAACAGAAAATACAAAGTTTAACGAAAAATAATTTGAATGTTTAATTGCACAACAAGAACTTCCTGTTAGATGACGTTCTCATGATAAGTTATTCTGCAACAATGATTCGAAGACTCAAATATCACGTTTGAATTTTCAAATCATTTTTAATCAAAGGATAAGAATATGACCAAAAATTGGCTTCAAAACGTGTTGATCTCTAGCAGCATAAAAAAAGGGAAAGCAATAAGAAAAAAATGAGAAGCTTGTTTTGGTTTACTTTCCTTCTTCTTTCTCTTGTATGTCGTTTTATCTAATTCTTATTTCTGATTTTTTTTGTGTTATTATTTTGGTACAGTTTTTTTTGAGATTGTAGATTTTATTTTGATTTCAAGAGAATTAGGTTTCCATGTTCATATTAAGTCAATAGTGCGTCGAGGATTGGGGTTCACACGAGTTTTTCGAGGATTACTTTAAAATTTTTTCTGATCAGATGAGAGGGACCTACTGGAACGTCATGGCTTTCTTCTGCGGTCAGTTTGGCAACCTTGCTGCTCTCCATATTTATTTTCGCCCGTGCTACATTTTTTTTATGCTTGATATACATTCCAGCAAGGGAACTAACACTTTCCAGTATTGCAAATACGTCACCATCAGATGTTGACAGAACAATGTGTTCTTGTGTTGGCACAGGCACACGTACAAAATTTCTTTGCGCTAATCTCAGTGAAATTGTTGTATCTACAGGAAAAGTGTATTTTCGCAGTTCGAATATTCGGTTTGGATTTGTGTTGGGAATAAGCCGAATGAATTGAAGTTGATCAAGTCTATGTCCACGTCCAGCACGAGAAGGAAGCAAGGTGGGTGGAAACATGCACCTGGTAGGAGGAGGGGGCCTTGAAGTTGAAGGCCTCTCTGTAGAACCAGATCTGAATGGAGGAGACCTGGACCTGTCCCTCACAGGAGAAGACCTCAAAGAAGAATCAGAAGTACCGGTAAAAGGAACACCAGGAAGAGTACCATTTTTAGATAAAGATTCGGACTGTGAACTTATCTCTGCAACAAGGAAGAGATAATTACAATTTTTACACTTTCATCATAATAAGAAGGTTTTGTCTTTATGTGAAAACTGAATGTCGTGGATTTCTTTAAATCCACATGTTTTGAGAACAACTGAATCAAAAGAAAAAACAGTTTGACGATGGTGTCTATCTGTCGTCATCGTCGTTGTTGTCGTCGTCTGTTTACCGGATATTTTTTGAAAGACTAATCCGATTGGATTGTGCTTTGGCACATGTTTTTAAGAACCAAAAAGAAATATCGAGTTCGTTAACTAGCGCAGCGGGCAGATTTTTTAAAGTACGTAAGGCGGGACAGAATGCGTAAGATTTACTTCAACTACTTTAAATTATGATTTGAACTTTGTATTCTGTGACTCAAAAACTCCCATTCTACAAATTTCCATGCGCATTTACCATGGTTGTACCTGAAAAGGTTATCTTGTTAAACATTATTTTATAAGACATGAAGTTGAAAAAAGATGAATTGCTAACCAATCGTTTGTTCACAAAAATTTGAAAAATATTGAAATACGATGCTCATAAAACAAAATTTGGAGAAGAAACATAACGAGCGCGTACATGATAATCTGAATCTATACCATAAATTATTCGAACTGTATACAGATGTCACAAAGATCCTTTGAAGGCGTCAGCTACGATAATGAACAAAATTTCGTTCGTGTCATGCAAAAATTTTAATAAGAAAAAATTTCTCATGCATCTTATGAGATATTTTTATTTCATAAATCAGACCAAGGAATAAAATTCAGTTTAAAATGCGTACATCTTACCCAGACTGTCTGATGAAATAGATTGAAAAATGTTTTTCACTTGAATATAATAATTAAAAAACACAGAGCTTCGAAATTATCACTATTTATTTATACAGTCTTTAGTAGTAACTCTGAATTTGTATATGCAAAAATATGATCTTGATCGCGACTTTCATTGAGCGAATGGAAACCATATAAAAAAAGGTAGATAAACGGCGACCATGATTCTGTCAGAGTAGCTTATCCGAAATCAAAAAACCAGATTGAATGTTAATCTATAGGTGGATGACTATCGTTGGAACTAGGATTTTTTGAAAGTCTTGAAAATTTAATTTTGTAAAGGCTTCTAAACATTAAGGCCCCGAATTCCATTATTTTTTTAGACTATTTTTTATTTAAAAAAAAACGGTCCAATGTTTCCAAATTTGAGTTACAGAAATTCAGGACAGCAGTGCCCCTCTGAATACCTGTGCGTATACCTGCGTGTGAATAGAATCAGCATATAACTTTCCAACGACTTCGAATTTTGGAAAATAACTTGACATACACTAGATTGGATTTATGCAACAACAAAAAATAGATTTTTTGAAACAGTCACACGGTATGAACCTTTAAATAACTTTTTCATTAGCCTCAACCACATGGTTAGACCTATATATTTCGAAAAAAATTTCAGACCAACAAAAAAGTAAGTTCTGTAACTTAAGACGAAGTTTCAGTTTCAATCATTCTTAATTTTCCAAATTGGTATCAGATTTCAAGATTTCAAAGATTTTCGAGGCTTCTAGTGGGCTAAGGGGAATTCGGAAGGATTTTATAAGATTTCACGAGAATTACAACAGATTTCGCCACATTTTGAGGTATTTCAATAGTTTTCATAGGATTTCTACAATTTTAGAAATTCGCAGTAAATCTGAAAATACTTTTTTTCATCGCGCCTCTGTTAAAACTTCGAGTTCTGATGCCTGTAGAGCGGGTCGAGACATGGTTTTTGCATCCCTAGGGTCGAAACATTTTTTTTCATCCCTAGGGATGCAAACACCGTGTTTCAACTTGCTCTTCAGGTACCGAAACTTGAGTTTTCAATAGATTTGCTATTACAAATAATATGCAATACCAAGTGGTATCCACTTAACAATGAAATCTGCATCAATATGATGAAACAAAAGTCTATCTCATTTTTGGAGCATTCTGCTGAAGATCAAATTCACACCTTGAAATTTTCAAGTGTGATTTCGAAGATTTCAAAAGATGTTAATATATATATCAACGAATCTCAACACAATTTGAATTATGAAATCTAAAGATTTTCAGGGATTTGAGAGTATTCAAAGCAAACCATATCATCTCAAAGCATTTCAAAGTATTATAAGAATTGATATTGATTTTGGAAGGGATTTGAAAGTGTTTGCGTGAATTCAAATCAGGTTGTATTGGTCGGACAAATTGTTATTTGCGTAACTCAAATTAATTTGTTTGAAGTAAAGATATTGTGTTAGTATATTATTATATTCACCAATAGCGTGAAGGATTACCGCCAGTAATAGGACCAGAGAAGAAAGAATCTTCATTTTTTCTGAATGAGCAAAAACTAATTATGTACTGTATGGACTACAAATTTGATCAACAGTGTACCGTATTATATTTCTGTCTCTTCATTCCAACCTTTATTATAGGCTATGGTCCTTATCTCATTAATTATCCATGCATCGAGCTGGTGCTCGTGTTATATTTATGAGTGTACTTAACGGAATCTGCTTATCACAGATTTGCTTAGTATAGTATTTTTCCAGGTGTTTTTCCTGGTCATCAATCTTTAAAAAATTTTAATTCATGAATTTATTAAACTTTCAGTACTGTTAAACTATTAAAAGAAACATGCCTAAAAATTGAAATTGTTTCGTGACCACCACCTATTTTAATTATCTATAACATTGTTCATACTACAATTTTTTCAAAACTGGTAGAAAAACTTTTCCGAACACTTCAACTGTCCTTTATTTTATATCACACACAATTATTTAATTTGAATTGAGTTTGATTTTAAATTGGTTGTTAGATTCTTGGTCTTCTCAATTTCTGAGAATTTCGTAGCTAAAATATGAAACTTTGCTTTTTCTTCCTCTCGTATGTTGTTGATGTTATAGTTGTTTCTAATAAGTCGATGAGAAGCTATTCGGAAATTCAATTTTGATTTCTGAGCTTTCTCGTTTTATAATTTTATTACACACAGTTTATCAAAATAAAGTAAATTTTGTTTCCAATTTAGAAGAATTGGCTTCACATTTTTCAATGAATCAAGAATGCATGTAGGATTGCGGTTTACACAGGTTTTTTTGCGTTTCATTTCACAATATTTTCTGATCAGAAATGTTGGACCCTTTCTATGTTTATTTTTGCCCGTTTTGTACTTGTTTTTGAACGCATATACATTCTCCTTTGAAATATGTGTGAAATGTAAAACCACAGAGTATGAAATGGGATTTCAAGGATAATATTATCGAGAATGAAATAGAACGAATGAATTTATTTTTGGTTTTATTCTCAATCTGCTGTACAATGTCTAAGTATTTTTATGAGGACAAATTCTTAATCAATCTTCATTTTGTACAAATTCAAATGGAGATAAGTTAAAAAAATATATAATTGGGTTAAAAATGTTGCGTACATCTTTTTGATGCGGTCCAATAGAATAAAAAAATTCTTGTACGTCATGTAGACTTTAAAAAAAACCTATAGTTTTACCGTGGGTAAAACTAATATGAGAAAACTTAATAGAATACATTTGTTAATTAATTGTTTAATTGGCTTTGACAACATGATCAGCACTATTTATTTTTAAATAATTTACGCACAACAAAATTTAAATTATGCCACTTCTGATAATGTTTCATTTCTATACTTTCTTCTTTTGTTTAAAATGTTTACCAGATTTCCAGATTTCAAAGATTTTGGATTTTTCTGGTATATGGTAAGGAGCTTGGAAGGATTGTATTAGATTCTAATAGAATTGAAAAATATTCCAAGAAATTTTTAATTCAATATTTTCAAGACTTGAAGGAATTTCAGGGGATTGGAAGTTATTGATAGCATTTTGGAAGATTTCATGAGATTTTGAAGGGTTTTAAAGTATTTAAAACATTTCAAATCATTTCAGAAGAATTCAAACATTTCGAGTGATTTCCAGAGATCAGAAATTATTTTAACGGATTGTGATTTGTACAATGCTGGCAAATGTTTCTGAATTAAATATATATTATTATATTCGCAAATCAAATTAAAGATAGCCACCAATAGTAGGACCAGAGTAGAAAGTATCTTCATTTTTGCTAAATGAGGAAAACTGATTACTGTATAAACGAGGAATTCGATTAAGAGTGTACCTAATTATATTTCTGTCACTCTGTTACCAACTATGCCATATTCCTTATCTGGGTTTGATGTTGTGTTTGTTGAGAATTCTTCCTATTTGTTCTGTGATACCTAATATTTAGGGTAGGATGGTGGTGGTTTTTCGCTCTCTTTCTACAGTAGGTTGTGCTGCCTTGTTTTTTTGAGTGTATTTTCTTATTGCGTTATCAACTTGTTGGCTCGTGTAATCGTTTTGTGTTAGGATTCATGTCTAGATGTGCTTCCAGATCCTTTGTGGACTAGTACGTCCAATAACAAGGAATTTTCCGTTTTGTTCAATTTTTATCGTGAACTGGATATTGTAGTGTGGTTGATGGATGAAATCGAAAAACTTGTGTAGTTCATCTCGCCCATGTATTCAGATGACGAAAGTGTCGTCAACGAAATGGCACCAAAATTTCGGTTTAAGCTTGGATTGGATGAAGAGTTTAGTTTTTAGATTCTTCATGAAGATGTTGGCCATCAGAGGTGAGATTGAAGATTCCATTGCTGCTTCTGATTTTTATTCGCGGTATTGGTTATTGGAAGAGAAGTACGTATTATTGAGACAGTGTTCTATCAAAGGTATGAGATTGGATGGAAGGTTAGCAAAGGATTTAACAATATCGATTGTATCAGAGATTGGTACTTTCGTAAAGATGAATACTACGTCCAAACTCACTAGAATATCTTGGGGTTGAATGCGAACCTGTCGCATTTTCCCAATTAAGTCAAAAGAGTTTTGGACCCACGTGATAAAGTTGGCTGTGAAGGAATACAGTTCTTGGGTGAGAAAGCGTGCTAGCTTCTAAGTTGATCAGTCCATAGCGCTGATGATCGATCTGAGTAGATTGTTGTCTTTGTAGATTTTCGGGACCCTGTAGAATTTTGAAGAGATGGGATGAGAAGGTAATCATTTAGGCGTTATAACGCTGTCAAGTTTTGAGTCTTTTAGAAGGGTTTTTGTTTTTCTGAATATTGTTTTTGTCAGGTGTTTTTCCAGTTTTCTATATGTATTGCCAGCTAGAAGGTACACGATTTTGTTGTTGCAGTCTTGTTTGTTCATTATTTATGTTGTGTTGCCTCCATCTGAGGATAATATTATGATGTCTTTGTTCTGATTGAGTTCTTTAATTGTTGTCATTTCTTGTTTTGTTAAGTTTGTGGAGGAAATTTGGACTTAGCGTAAGATATTGGCAGTCCTAAGCCATGTGTCATTCGCTTCTTTTTCTTTTCTGATGAGAAGATGAACTATTTTCATTCAAATATTTTTAGTTATTCAAAGTTATGATGTCCATTGTTCTGACTAATCATTCTTGCCCATGATCTCACAATAAATTATTTCGCACCAATGGTTCAACGATTAAAATATAACGTTTGAATATTCCTATCAATTTTTAACAAAGAATGGAAATTATACCAAAAATTGGTTTCAAAACATGTTGGTTGCTAGCAACAAAAAAATAAGGAGAAGGAATAAAGAAAGAGTGAAAGGGTATTTTTGACTGACTTTCTCTTTTCTTTCTCTTGTACGTTTTTGTTGTTTTATTGGTTTGTAATAAGCTGGTACGAAGATGGTTGAAAACCTCAGTTTGATTTTTGAGCTTTTTTTTGCCATAATTTTGTTACATACAAATTTTCAAAAGAAAGTACATTTTATTCGCATCTCAAAAGAACTAGGTTCACATTCTTTATTGGAATAATAATGCATGAAGGATTGCGGATCACACGAGTTTTACGCGTTTTATTTCAAAATATCTTCTGATCGGATATGTTGGACCCACTGGAGTGTCATCGAGTTCTTCTTCAGTCAATGAGGTAACAATGCCGCTTTCTATGTTTATTTTTGCTCGTTTAGTAAGGTGTGTTATATGGATATACATTCCAGCAAGGGAATTAAAAGTCTTCAAGATTGCAAAGACGTCACCATTGGATGTTGATATAACAATTTGTTCTTCAGTTGGCAGAGCGTCATAGACATTACGTCTTGTTCTCAATTTAATTCCTGTATCGGCAGGAAAAGTGTATTTTCGAAGTTCAAATATCCGGTGTGGATTCCTTCTGGGAATCAACCGAATAAATGGAAGTTGATCAAGTTTATGACCAGGTCCATTATAGGAAGGAAGCCTGGTGTGTGAAATCATGCAGCTGGTAGGAACAGGAGGCATTGAAGCAGAAGGCCTGTCTGGAAGAGGAGGTCTGACAGGAGGAGACCTGTCGGAAGAACAATGAACCGCAATAGGAGACCTGGATCTGGGCCTCACAGAACGTGCCGACCTGTGAGGTGAATCAGAAATTCTGGTACGAGAAACACCAGAAATAAGGCCATCATCAGATAAAGTCTCGGACTGTGAACTTGACTCTGCAATAAAAAAAAAGAGAATTACATTTCCCTAATGTACGTTAAGCAAAATAGAATGCGGATTCCGATAATTTGTTCAGAATTTCGAAGTCAGTCATCTGATTCACGTAATTTCATATCTTGAATAAGTTGAAAATTCAAACAGAGTTTAGGAAAAAACAACAATAATGATAATTCTTATGCTGGATTACAGTACATGATATACACTATAGCTCTTATCTCTTGAGTGATATATGCCTCGAGCTTGTCCTCGTGTGTCATTTGTATTTCATAAATCAGACTCAGAAATAAAATTCAGTGAAAAATATTGCGTCAATCTTGCTGATGATGTCTAATCGAATAAAAAAATCGTTTTCTGACGGGTTAACCTAAGAAAAATCCCAAAATTTTACCGTGGGTGAGGCTGATATGAAATAAATTATTTGAATACATTTCTTACATAATTTTTTATTGGCCTGAACCGAATGGTTGGAACTATTCATTCCTAGAGAAATTGCGCCAAAACAAAAAACTCAATTCTGCCACTACTGATGAAGTTTGAGTTTTATACTTTCGCATGTTATCTTAAATTTCTACCAGATCACAAGATTTCAAAGATTTTAGGTATTTCTGGTAGATGACAAGGAACTTGAAAGGATTTTGTAAGATTCTGAAAGAATGACAAAAGTTACCAGCGTTTTGATGTATTTCAATAGATTCTATATGTTCTATACTATTTTGGGAATTCACAGTGAATCCAAAGGTATTGTTTTCGCTGTCGCGTTTTATAGGAATTTGAAGGGCTTCAAAGTATTTCAAATATTTGAATTGATTTTGGAAGAATTCAAACATTTCAATTTATTTACAGGTACTTGAATGTTTGTTCACGTATTTATTTAAGGATTTATTGGTCACCATGTCGTCAAATTTTTATTCGCGTGATCTTAATAAATGTTTCTAAATTGAAGGAATATTATTATACTATTATATTTACCAATCGAAATCAGGATAACCGCCAATGGTAGGACCAAAATAGAAAGGATCTTCATTTTTGCTAAATGAGAATAACTGATTACTGTATTAACGACGAAATTTATGAAGAGTGTGCCTCATTATATTTCTGTCACTTTATTATTACCTATGTTAAATGCTATATTCTTTATCGCATTAATTATGATATGTGCCTGGAGCTTGTTCTCGTGATAAATTTGTATTTGCGCGAAAAGTTTCTTATTAATAGCAACCACCTCTCTTGGCGATTTATAAGAGTTTTAGTACCATAATTCTCAAACTGTTCAGCGAGGTGAACTGTCCAATCAATTTAAATGTCCTATATTTAATATGAAGTAAAATTATTGAATTTTGAATGAGATTGATTTTGAATTCAACCGTCTTTGGGAAGTTCTATTTTTCATCCAAATTTGTTTTGCAGATTAGAACAGAAAACTGGCTCACATAAAATACTTACATTCAGTTGGAGGTGTGGTGATTTCGAGGTATAGAATTCCTCAAAATAAAACAAGAATACAACAATCAAGTTTGGACAATCACCACAAAATGCTCCTATTGCAATTGCCCAAAATTATCATTAAATCATAATATGGCAGCATGCACAATATTTAACAGAATTTCAGGAATCTTATTTATTATTTTTTTCCGAATTGAAAGAGGGAATATTTTTTCAAACATTTTTGTTGTTAAATAGTTGAATTGTTTTGAATGTTTCAACTTTAATAAGTTTCATTTGCAAGGCTGCTTTGAAAATAATCATGATAATGTGTCGATTTGTCAAACTAAAGTTTCTCAGAAGGAGAAAATTAGAGTTTGATAAGTTAAAAAAGAAGATACTCCATTCTGAAGAAAGTGAAATTCATATTCACTATTTGTTCAGCAACAATGAAATAAAAAAATTACATATTCATTTCTGAGGCCTGAAGAATGTGACAAATATAATATTCCCTCGATATAATTCAATGAGTGACTAAAAATTAATATAATAAAATCAAAAAACGACTCAAATATGTCGCGAAATATAGAGTATTGCAGCATGATGTCTCGATTATGATAGGATAGGTGGAAATGTCAGGAAGGTTAGCATAACTTACTTTTAAGTTCAGAATATTTCCTCTGAAAACTCGTATCCATTCCCATGACGTCACGCTAAAATTCTCAACTCAACCCGAAGCAATTTGAAATAGACAAGAATGGGTGACTTGAAATAGGTAATCCTTAAAATAGGTGCATCTTGGAATAGGCAAGAGTTCACTGTTTCAAGTTTAACTTTAATTTTTGATTTTAGATTGAAAGAGGAAATTTATTCATATTGAAGGTTTTTGTTTAGTAATTTTCACGTATTGCCTAAGTTAAAAGGAAGTAATTTGTTATTTTTTGTTTTCCATGAAGGGAAGATGAAAATTATTTACTTTGAACATTTTTATTGAGTTAGAAGGGACGACATTTTGGTAAGTGAGTTGACTGGTGTTAAATCGTGTATTTTAATTTATGTCTTTAGATGAAAGAGGGGGAACTTTCAAGTTGAAGATTTGTTTCACGTTTTGAGTTTGAAATGTTTAATTCATATAATGTTTATGTATACAATTCTTGAAATTTAAATAGGTAATTATAAAACACTTTTATTTATAATGCTTTGTCACAATTATTCAGTTTTTGAAGCTTGAATTTGAAAAAGTATTTTTCGAGCCTATCAATTTGTAAATGTTCAATTTGAAAGGCTTTGAAGTTAAATTTTCTGTTTCTATTTATTTGTCAATTTTCAGTTGGAAACCTGCAAAACTGAACTATTGAAGATAAAAAATAAAACCGTTTTAAACGATTTCTATGATCATCCTAATATCAACAAAAATAATTAGGACCAATAGAAAAGCCACGAAGGACACCATTAGCACTGCATTGAACAGAACTTTTTACATTTATTGATACATTTCAACATAATTTTTTTAATTGCTATCAAAATCGTCATAATGATACGTCGATTTTTTACACTGAAGACCACGAAAAGAAATAGGATTTAATTTCACATCATTTTTTTGCTCAAATCATATTTATAAATGTTATCTTGCATACGCCCCAATTGTTTTTATCTAGAATATCTTTGTTGTCGCAACTTTCTTTGACAGTGGCCAATTTACTTCTATGATCTCGACCTTGGAACGTGACTCATAGAAAATGAAACTGGATGACTACATTAGATTTAAGAATTATGAAAAAAAAATGGTTATGAAGCAATATAAAACGGATTGTTACAATATCAAGTTAAAAAAATTTTCGCATTGCACTTTCGACAGGGTTGTTAATGAACTTTTTAAATTATCAACTGCCTGAATCCTATTGGTGAAGTCGACGAGGCGTCGACAATTGGGAGACCATGATGATAATTGCAGTTTATCCATGAATTAGAAGTTGCTACTTGGTAATCGATCATTCTTGGCATATGGACTGATATCCAGTGAAATCGTTGATCTCCTGTTATAGGATTTATGAACTAATTTATCTTCAGAATTATCGAGCCTGTTATTCACGACCTTCCGGTTGTTGGGGTTATGATGTCCATTATTTTGACTGATTATATCCTTGCCCATGATCTCATGATAAGTTATTCTGCACCAATGATTCGACAATTGGAATCTTACGTTTGAATATTCGAATTAATTCTTAACAAAGAATAAAAATTAGATATGAAATAAATCGAGACATGCTGGTTCCTAGCAGAATAACAAATATGAAGGAGGAATAAGGAAACAGTGAGAGGTTGGTTTTCCACAAAACTACCAGGTATCAAGTTGATGCGGCAAATGGATCAAAAGGAGGCAACGTTTTGATACCTATATTCATGATAAACTTGATTAAAATTTCGAGATCAATTATCTGTCATGAAATTTCAGCTGCTCGAAACATTATAAAATTATTTATACCTCTTACCTGAATGATGATCAATTTAGGATAATCGTTTAAAATTAAATTGTTAATCAAATTTCGAAAAAAAAATCATTTACTTAGCTCCGTTTAGTTAAATTTATTATTACTGAGGTTGTGGATGTCTCTTTACGAATGTCAGCAAATATCGATCAGGGATCCATTATCGATTTGCATAACTTGAATTTGGCAGGAAGGAATGTTTTTCGGAAATCGTAAACTGTCATTCTGTTTTGTATACTGATGCTGATACGCCTTGAAGTTGTTCTCCTTAATTTTCATTGATCCTCTAAGGCGAATCATATTGAGTTGAAATTCCAGATCAAAATAGCTGCAACAATTTGATACTCCAAGTTTCAGTGTGTTTGGCTGCTTTTCCTTTTTCTGCCTTTTATACATTGTTATTGTTGTACTGGTTTCTAATGAGCCAGTAAGAAGGTGTTTGGAAATACAAGTTTGATTTGTGAGCTTTTTTGTGTTATAATTTTGGTGAAAACAAATTTTCAAAAAAAGGTACATTTTATTTGCATCTCACAAGAATAAGGTTTACGTTTTTCCTTGAATTAATAATGCATTGAGGATTGCGATCTACACGGGTTTTTGGCGTTTTATTTCAAAATATCTTCTGATCAGAAATTTTGGTCCCACTGGAGTGTCAGCGAGTTCTTCTTCAGTCAATGCGGTGACAATGCCGCTTTCTATGTTTATTTTTGCCCGATCTGTACTTGTTTTCGAACGAATATACATTCCAGCAAGGGAGTTAAAACTCTCCAAGATTGCAAAGACGTCACCATTGGATGTTGATATAACAATTTGTTCTTGAGTTGGCAGAGGGCCATAGAAATTACGTCTAGTTCTCAATTTCATTCCTGTATCGGCAGGAAAAATGTATCTTCGAAGTTCGAATATCCGGTGCGGATTCCTTTTGGGAATCAGCCGAATAAATGGAAGTTGGTCAAGTCTATGTCCATCTCCGTTAGCGGAAGGAAGCCTGGTGGGTGGAAACATGCACCTTGTAGGAGCAGGAGGCACTGAAGCAGAAGCCATGTCTGGAGGAGGATGTGTGGCAGGAGGAGACCTGGACCTGAACCTTTGAGAAGGAGGCGACCTCTCCGGTGAATCAGAAGTTCTGGTGCGAGGAACATCAGAAACAGGGCTATTGCTAGATACGGGCTCGGACTCAGAACTTAACTCTGCAACAAGAAACAGACAATTACATTTTTCTAAAGAACGTAAGGCAAGATCGAATGCGCATGCCGAAATTTTTTTCGGAATCTCGAAGTCAGTCATTCGATTAACGCAACTGCAAACCTTAAATAAGGTGGGATTTCGAACCTGAATGTTTTACCCTAGCGAAAGCTAGTAATCATTGTCAAAGGAATCTGCTAATATCATACAAAAAAAAATATCTTTTTTTATTTAAAATGACGTAAGTCCCTGTGAAATATGGGTCAAATTCAAAAACACACATGCGCTACACAATGTCCTAATATTTCAATCAGGACAAATTTCTTATCAATCTTCATTTTTTTAAACTCAAACAGAGTTTAGGAAGAAAAATTATGATTATTCCCAGGCTTTATTACAGTATATAATACATACTATAGTTCTTATCTCATGAGAAATATATGCCTTGAGCTTTTCCTCGTGTTTTATTTGTATTTCATGGATCAGACCAAGGAGTAAAATTCGGTTAAAAATGTTGCGTAGATCTTTCCTACTGCTGTCTAATAGAATAAACAAATCGTTTTGAGTTAGGTGGACTTAAAAACAAACCCAAAATAATATTGTGGATCAGGCTCATATGAAGAAAATGATTTGAATACATGTGTTAAATATTTTTTTGATTGGCCTAGACCAAATGGTTAGAACTATTTTTCACATAGAAATTGCGCGCAAACAAAAAAGTGAATTCGGCCACTTCTGGTGAAGTTTGCATTTTATACTTTCTCATTTTATCTGCAATTTTTACCAGATTACAATATTTCAAAGATTTCGGGTATTTCTAGTAGATGGCAAGGAACTTGGAAGGATTGAAAAAAAGATTGATTCATTGTGAAAGAATTACAAAAGATTTCGCAGCATTTTGAGGTATTTCAACAGAGTTTATAGGTTCTCTACAATTTTACGAATTCGCAGTGAATCTGATGGTATTGTTTCTACTGTCGCGTTATTCACGTAATGCGAAAATTCATTAAATAAAATTCATACCTTCAAAATTACTGTAATTTTGAAGATTTAAATACATTTCAACGGATTTCAAGAGATTTTGAATTCGATATTTTCAAGATTTCTAAGGATCTGAGGGTGCTGGAAGTGAATCCAGGCATCTTGAAGGATTTTATGGAATTCCTAAGAGATTCAGAATTTTTCAAATATTCAAAATTATTCTATTTACCAATCGAAATAAGGATAACACCTAATGGTAGGACCAGAGTAGAAAGGATCTTCATTTTTTCTAAATGAGAATGGCAGATTATTGTATCGACGACGAAATTAATTTAGAGTTTACCCAATTATATTTTTGTCACTTTATGACTACCTATGTTAAATGCTATATTTTTTATCGCATTAATTGTTATATGTGCCTGGAGCTTGTCCTCATGATATATTTAAATTCGCGGTTTAACTTCCGAACTATTTAGTGATGTGGACTTCCCAATCTCTTTAAATGTCCTTCATTTAATATCTAATAAAATTATTGAATTTTCAATGAGATTGATTTGGAATTCAACCGTGTTTGGACAGTTATATTTTTCATTCAAATTTTCTTCAGATCAGAAGAGAAAATCGGTTTACATAAAATATTTACATTCAGTTGGAGGTGTGAAAATTTTGATGTATAGAATTCCTGAAAATAGAACAAGAATTCAACGATCAAATCTGGACAATCACCACAGAGTGCTCCTGTTACTATTCCTAAAAACAAAAAAATTGGTGTCTTTGGACAAAAATAAAAAAGAGGAAAGAAAAATGAGAAGGCAATCAACCAAATCCCCTCCCTTCTCTTTTTTATTCCTTTCGTCTTTTCTATTTTTATTATTGTCCAATCGCAATATGAGATAATGCACAATATTTACCAAAAGATTAGAAATTTTACTTCTTATTTTTTTCCAAATTGGAAGAGGGAATATTTTTTCAACATTTTTGTTTTTGATCCAGTGGTTTGAATGGTTTATTTTAAATCAGTTTCAGTTGCAAGGCTGCTTTGCGGGGCTAGTCTAGTTTCTCGGGCGGAAAATGGAGGTAATTTTTCGGGACTTATAGAAAAAACCGTGCAGTCAAATATTTTACAATTTTGAGGATATATTCAGATAATATTGACGAGTTAATACGCAAAATTTCATCACAAAATATCGACTATAAGCCGAAATATACACTCTGATGTCGAGTCATCCAAAAATGAAGTTGTAAATCGGCTGCAGTTGTAGAGGACTTCAGAATGCCAGTATCTAAAATTTTTTTTTTCACATCAAACAAATCTTCAATCATTAAAACACTGAGCGATGCTGTTGTTACGTTGCCCCCAAATTGTCGCGATGCGGAAAGTTGCTTATCTGCAAAGTGCGCATGCGCGTACATTTTTCTGATGTGGAAAGTATATAAGAATCGAACTGCGCGTGCGCCAATATTATTCCCGCATTGTTATCCGGAATAAGTCACTTCACGTACAATTTAGCTACACGGAACGGAGTACTTTCGAGGTGGGTGTTGCAAAAATTAATTTTTCAAAACAGAGTCACTGGAAAAAGACTTCTCATTCTCATGAATGAGTTTTTTATTACTGTTGTGTTGCCTTTAAGGGTAATATTATGATGTCTTCATTCTGATGTTTTTGTGTAATTGCTGTATTTTATTCCTTTGTCAAGTTTGAGATGAGAAGTTGGGTTTGGCGTAAGATGTTGGCCGTCCTACGTCGTATGTCATTCGCTTTTCCGGGTGGAAGGGTATATATTGTGGATTTCAAATTACTGACGATTTCATCTTTTGTGATATTGAAGGCAGCTACTGCAAAATCATCTTACTGATTTTTGATCATTTAAGGAATTGATTGATAACTTATTTGTGAATTTAAAAATAAACATTTATGTTCATACATGAATGAAAAACAGATGAAGTGTATGAAATATTGATCGGATGATACATTCAGTCCAGTTAAGGTCACGTTCAATATTCGTAAACCAGTCTTCAAAATTAAAAAATTGAAACTGGGTCAGTAAGTTGAGAACAAATGATCCATAATTAGCATTTGGAATAGTATCTATTCTTTATTCTATTTTGAATTTACAAACATTTTGCCAAATGTTTAAGTCGTGTAGATGGAAGAAGTTGTTATCCGATCTTATTTAGGGATAGCTAATCTTGATCCTCTGGAAATATTATAATTATTGTCACATCGAAATTATTGCCCTTAAATTCCAGTGTGCGATGCGCATGCACTTGGACCATTTCAGCACCTGGATATTTCAGTTAAACGTAAAAATATTGTTACGCCTAACATCTCAAACAGATCTTAGATGTTTGGCATGAATATTTTTCAAATTCGTAACCAGTGAAAAATGTCAATTCATGAATGTGTCAAACTTTTATTAATTTTAAACTAAAAAATAGAACTAATTGTTAACTGTAACCTACTTCGGTCACTTAATATTTCATTATACTATAATTTTTGAAGTGTTCAGTAGAAAAATCTTTCCATCACTTTAGCTGTCTTTCATCTATTATTAGATACAATTATTTAATTTTAAATGAAATTGATCTAACACTCACTCGATTTTTTTGTGAACACGATAACTTGAAAATGGTTACATATAAATTAATAAAAATTAGAGGGCTTATTTTTACCACTAATGCCTTGAAACTGATGGAAGGATTTCTGAAAATATTCGTTGTTTTTTTGTAGCACTGAATAATATTTCAAAAATCGGCATTTTATAGCAAAACTTTTTTCATTAACATATTGAAGAATGAGGATGTTGTAATCATTCATATTATATTTAAATGGGTTCTACGAATATTAGGCTATTTTTCCGTTACCGTTAAGAAGGCGACTATCGTCCCATTACGAATAAGCATTACTATAGTCTATCGTTCCCCTACGGATAAGAATTAGTGTAACTTCATTCTTTAAGTAATTTATTGAACAAGCAGAAGTGTTGAAACAAATAAAAATGTTTGAAAATTTCTTATTTTGAAAGTTATAGGAGCCTCAATTACGTTACAAACTGTTATACAAAATACTGGAGTTTTCAATTTGTAGGAAATATTCCGACGAATAATAGGCAATCTTTCATGCAATAGCATCTCAAATGTAAACTTCTCAAATAACAGAGCCACACAAAAAACATCTTTTTCCGGGTCAGAACCCTGACGTGCTGGGTTTTTTTGGACCTCGTAATCAGATTCAGCAACCCCAAAATTATATGGTCAACATAGTCTGACCTCCGGGCCGAAAAAATATTTTTTCATGAGGTTTTTTGAGGTTATGTCAGAACCCTGACATGCTGTTTTTTTCACCTCAGATTTGGATTCAGTGATCCCAAGAACATATAGTAAACATGGTCTGATCTCCAGATCAAAAAAAAAAAAAAAAATTGTATGAGGTTTTTTTTAGTTTATGTCAGAAGGTGTTCTTTGGACCTCGGATTCGGATTAACCGACCCCAAAAACATATAGTAAACATGGTCTTACCTCCAGACCCGAAAAAAAATGTATTTTGTGTGTGTGTATTTCACGATAATAAATCATAAGTACTGTTTTAGAAAAAGTTTGGCCTTTAAAATTGAAGAAGCTTAGCTTTTTTTTATTCGAATACCTTTAGTATAAGCCTTCGGTATTATGTTTTGTGTTAATAAAATCTTTTTCAACAATTCCTATGACTGTCCTAATATCAATAAAAAAAATTATGTCCAAATGAAAGGGCATGAAGAACACTACTAACACTGTAGTGAACAGAACTTTCTACATTTATGTATACATTTTAATATATATTTTCTTTCAATTGCTATTAAAATAGTCGTAATTATACGTTAATTTTTTACACTGGAGACCATGAATGAGTGCTGTAATGTCTGGGCATAGATTTCATTTTGATTGTTTATTCATCATAACTAAGATATCATAATTATATGTTAAACTGCCTTCTTCGTTAAATATATTTCTTTGCTTCATACTTGCATATGAAGATATTTATAACAATGGACCAATCTTTTAATGTAACAGGATAAAGTAAATTCAATTAATGTTTAGAAAAAATTAATTGATAATTATCTTGACTTTGGAACGTGACTGATATGACATAAAATTGAATGATTAATTGAATTTATAAATTATGGAGGAAATAAAATTGTTATGAAGCAATATAAAACAGATTGTTACAATATCAAGTTAGAGAAAATTTTCGCATCACACTTTCCACAGGGTTGTTCAACGACTTTTTAGTTTATTAACTGCCTGAATCCGTTAGTTGAACTTGATGAGGCATCAAAGATTGGGAGAACATGATGATGGATGCAGTTTATCTGTGAATTAGATGTCTCTACTTGGTAATCGATTCAACTCCTGAATTATCGAGTCTGTTATATACGACTTCCTGGTAGTTGAGGATATATGTCCATTGTTTTGACTCATAATTCTTGTCTATGATCTCATGATAAGTTATTCTGCACCAATGATTCGACGATTAAAATATTACGTTTATATATTCAAATTGATTCTCAACAAAGAATGAGAATTATACCAAAAATTGGTTTCGAAACATGTTGGTCCCTAAATTTTTAAAAGAAAGAGCATTCTATTTACATTTCAAACGAATTAGGTCCACACTTTTTATTGAATTAACATTGCATGAAGGATTTCGGTTTACACTGGTTTTTTCGCGTTTTATTATGAAATATTTTCTGATCGGAAATCTTGTTCTCAATTTAATTCCTGTATCGGCAGGAAACGTGTATCTTCGAAGTTCAAATATCCCGTGCGGATTCCTTCTGGGAATCAGCCGAATAAATGGAAGTTGATCAAGTCTATTTCCCTGTCTGTTAGCATAAGGAAGCCTGGTGGGTGGAATCATGCATCTGGTGGGAGTAGGAGGCATTGAAGCACAAGGCATGTCTGAAGGACGAGGTGTGGCAGGAGGAGACCTGGACCTGAACATTGCAGAAGGAGGCGACCTGTCAGGTGAAACAGAACTTCTAGTACGAGGAACACCAGAAATAGTTCCATTATTAGATATCGGCACGGACTGTGAACTTAACTCTTCAACAAGAAACAGACAATTACATTTTTCTAAAGTACGTAAGGCAAGATAGAATGTGCATTCCGAAATTTTTTTCGGAATTTCGAAGTCAGTCATTTGATTGACGCGTTTTCAAACCTTAAATAGGGTGGGAGTCTGAACCTAAATTTTTAATCCCAGCGAAAGTTATTTGGGATTGTCCCGATTTACTCAAATTTTTAACTGTAACAATTACTTTTCTTACAATGCGCGATACTTTTTATTGCTTTTACAACGTCTCTCCCAGTTTAATCAAATAGACGGATGAAAACGTCTGAACGCTGCGAAGCATACAGGGGAATGAAATGCACTTTCTCCGTTCAAAAATTCTAAGTCCTTCAATATCGGTTTGATTCTTAATTTATTACAAATTAGAATACATTTGATTGTGATGAACCTGCAGCTCGAATCATTGGCACTAACCATTTGTTCGTTTATTACATTGTGCCCTGAATTATAAAAAAGTGACTCTTTCACTAAAAATTTGTTGAGCTGAATTAACTCAATTACCAAAATCATCACTCTTTCATATTACATATTTCATGGAGGATCAAGGAGAATGAAAATACGAAGATTCAGTAAATCCTGTTTTAGAAACTTGGCAGGATTGAAGATCTTTTTCAGCTCCAAAGGCATATCTAAAGTTCAGTATTTTAGGCCAAAATTAATAATTCGACCCAAGCAGTTAAGGTTTTGAATTTTACACGAAATTTGTGTGCTGTGATGGACATTTAGCAAATTTGTACAATTTTCGAAATTGAGTTTATTTTATAATTTGGACCGCAAATTCGTATTCTGCAAATCAAAAAACTGGAATCGTGCCTACTTCCTGATTCAAGAAACCTCTTTTTAATGACTTCTATAAAAATCTAACAACTTAATAAAATTCTTTAAACAAACAAACATTCAACGATTTATTGAAGATGTTATACTCGTCTAGTTAATAGTTGAATAATTATTATTGTGGTGATTGGGAACAGTATGTCTTTCTTAGTATAGTTTCTATCGAATGCGTCATATGAGCCTCGAGCTTGTTCTCGTGAGATATTTGAATTTCAAACTATACCGTAAATTATGCAAACAATTTACGAATATCGCAAATATCATTCCAAAGGTGTTTGCTAAGATCATACCAAAAAATATCTGTTTTTCGTTTGAAATGACGTAAGTCCCTATGAAATATGCGTGAAATTTGAAAACACAGTTGAAATTCAAAACACACACATTTGCTACACAATGTTCAAATACTTTAATTAGGAAGTCTTTATTATCAGTCCTAATTTCTTGAAAATTGAAACAGATTTTAGAAAATTAAACCACAATTATAATCATTCTTATGCTTGATTAGAGTATATAATATCTACTATATATAGTTCTTATCTCATGATTAATATATTATTCGAGCTTGTCCCCGGGTGTTATTTGTATTTCATAAATCAGATCAAGGACTAAAACTTGGTTGAAAATGTTGCGTAGATCTTTCCGAAGCTGTTTAATAGAATGTACAAATTTTCCTGAATTAGGAGGACTTAACAAACAATCCCAAAATATTATCGTGGGTCAGGCTTATATGAAGAAAATTATTTCACAAAGTATTAGCTTGTGTTTTATACTTTCTTGTTTCATCATAAATTTTTATCAGGTTACAAGATTTTAGGGATTTTTGTTCTTTTTAGTAGATATCAAAGAACTTGGAAGGATTGTATAAGACTCTGAAATAATTGCAAAATATTTCGCATAGGTTTGAGGTATTTCAACAGATTTTGAAGGTTCCGCAGAATTTCAAAAGTTCGCAATGAATCTAAAGGTATTGTTTTTGCTGTCGCGGTATACAATCAAGGCATTTTGAAGGATCTTGTAGAATTTCTAAGGGTTTTAAAGTATTTTTAATATTTTAATTTGTTTTGAAAGAATACAAACATTTCAAATGCTTTCCAGGTATTCAAAAGTATTTTATCATATTATTATATTATTATATTATGATAATATTATATTATTATAGTATTATATTATTATATTTACCGATTGAATTTAGAATAACCACCAACAGTAGGACCAGAGTAGAAAGAATCTTCATTTTTGCTAAATAAGAATAACTTATTACTGTATCAACGAAAGAATTGATTGAGAGTAAACCTAATTATATTTCTGTCACTTTGTCACTACCTACGTTAAATGCTATATTCCTCATCGCAATAATTATAATATTTGCCTCGAGCTTGTCCTCGTGATGAATTTGTATTTGCGCGAGAAGTTTCTTATTAGTAGCAGCTACATCTTTTGGTGATTTATAAGACTTTTAGTATAATAATTTTTAAGGCGTCCAGTATGATAAACTTTCCAATCACTTCAAATGTGCTGTATTTGATATCGAATCAAATTATTAAATTTTTAATGAGATTTATTTGGAATTCACCCGAGTTAGAGAAGTTTTATTTTCTATTCAAATTTTTTTCAGATTAGAAGAGAAAACTTATTCACATTGAATATCTACATGCAGTTGGAGGTGTGGAAATTTTAGTTATTTTTTTCCAAACTGGGAGAGGGAATATTTTTTCAACATTTTTGTTTTGAAACCAGTAGTTTTGAATGGTTCATTTTTTATAAGTTTCATTTTCAAGGCTGCTTTATAAATATCTAGTTTCAGGGGTTGAGTAGCATTGGGCAGAATCCTTTACAGTTTCAGTGGGGTGTTTGTTTATCCATCGTACTTTTTTACATGATGGGAAAATGATGTCGGGGGGATGTGGGGGTGTAGGGGAGCGGGAGGTTTTAAAGATTTAATTAACATTTCTTCTGGAAAAATAATTTCAAAGAATAAAGCGTTTGGTAGGTTTTCTGCTGATACAATATATTTCAACTTTTTATATGACTCTCGTATTATAAATGAAAATTATTACGTTTAATAGAGAGGGAATGAACGACTACATCGGAACTGTAATGAACACAACGTTTGATGTTTTAGAATAGATTGAAGAAAAATCTTCTTCATTTTCATCAAAATAGTCATAAAAATATCTTGGGTTTTTTCAAACTGAAGGTTTTTAAAAGGAAAAAATCAGAGTTTCATAACTTTAAAAAGAAAATACTTCATGTGGGAAGGAGTGAAATTTATATTCACTGTTTGTTCCGAAACAATAACATGAAAAAAAAACTTATTTATTTCTGAAGCCTGGAAAATTAAGCTGTTTTCGAATTGCCCATTGAAGACTATCTTATTTTTCGAGCATTAACGTCATGTTTGGAAAATTCTAAAAAGAAGTACAGTGAACTCTAGCTCATTTTAAGGGCCGCGAAACGTGAGTATTGCTGATTTTAAGGCTGGAAGGGTCCCCACCTCTACGGCGAGTCGTCAGGTGATTTTTGTCAAGCGACGTTCATTGGCTTCCCCGGCCTTGTATCGATGCGCGCGCAGTGAGCATGTGTGCGCATTAGCGCAAAATGCCTGTCAGCGTTTTTCAAGTGCTCTCATTGACGTGCGTCGTGCAGATATAGAATTTCCTCGGAATAATACAACTTGTCAACCAAAAATCAATATTTTGAAATCAAAAAACGATTTGGATATTTTGCCGCACATATCTTGGCATGGTTTTTCATACGCCTTTTTGGAGAAAATATTCTGAACGTGAAAGCAAGTATCGGTTAAAGACTTTCCACTTCTATGATATACAATCAGGTATCCCAAATTTACGGTTATAGTACTCGATTATGCTCAAATCGATCGGATATACTAACATAAAATTTGGGATATTTTATCTTTTTCATGACATTGAAACGTCGTCAATCGACAAAAAAAATTTTTATTCATGAGAGTAAGCGTTTGGTAGCTTTTGTTCTAACAAAATCTTTTTGAACTATTTATATGTCTCTCTTTTCCATCAAGATGATTATGTTCATTAGAAAGGGCATGAAGAACATAATCGAAGCTATAATGGAATAGTCTATTGTGTATCAAGGGCGTAAATAAAGGAGACTGTGGGGTCCAACGATAGAATTTGTTTTTAAGATAAGGATAATTTCTTCCATATTATCACTTGTTTGGTGCATTGTATGTAAAGGGGGCGTAAAGTTATATGTAGCAGGTTCCAAATTAACATTCTTTGCAATTCCTCGATTGATTCTGCCATAACAATCTTGCCATCTGCGGAAGCTAACCCACGTACCTTCCCGATTTCGAGATCTACACCTCCTTCGTCGAAGAAGGCAGTTGTTAGACACTTATCGGTAAATATGATGAATAGCCATGAGGACATAACGTATCCTTGTTTCACGCCTTGCATAGTATTGAACCAGACACAGTTTCCCATTTACCCTTAAACTCGCTCTACTACCTGTGTATATTATTTTTATTGCTTGTAGGAGCCACCCATTGAATCCGTGCTCTTTAAGGACTGCCCGAAGTTTACTTCTATATACCTTGTCAAATGCTTTTTCTAGGTCAATAAATGCACAGAAAACTTTCCTTCCTACTCTCAAGCTTTTTTCTGTGATCTGTCATAGGCCAAATATCTGATCTGTACAAGATCTTCCTTGCATAAATCATTTTTGGACTTCCCATATATTTTCTTCTGTGATTCCCATTACTCTATGAATAAGTATTTTTGAGTATATTTTACCCACGGTGCTTAGTAATTTGATACCTCTGTAATTACTACATTTGCTTTCATCTACCTTTCTTTTGTATATTGGTACGATAATCGCTTTTCTCCATTCGTCTGGGACTTCTCAAACTTCGAAATAGTGTAATCCTAGGATGGACAGAATTTTATGCAAAAAAATGGTGTCGTTACAACGGATATTTATAGAGTTAAGTTAACTGGGTATTGCAGTTTTTGACGTCAAGTCCCACACTCATGGTATCAATACATTGTTACCCGCTCTGAAAAAAATACAAGAAAAAAATAGAAAAACTATCAACAAGATTTATTTTTCGATACAGCAGTTTTGATATAGTTCTTGATGTAATTTGTCAACAAATCCTGACAGTTGAAAACAGCAGCACGCGCATTACATCGATGATATCGATTGAGAGACTATGATGATACCTGACGATGATCCACAGAATAATGGTTTCTAATGAAAATCAATCATTACTGCTGGATCAATTGCAATTTTGAAATTTAACAAAGTGTCTGCTCTTCTGTTACAGAAAATAAACTTTTTTTAGAAGGGAATTTCTGAATATAAATATTTTTTAAATTCATGATTAGTGAAAGATGTCAATCCATGAATGTGTCAAGCTTTCATTAATTTTAAACTGAAAAATGGATTTAGTTATTAACTGTCACCCATTTTGGTAACTTGATACTTTATTATACCATTATTCCCGGACTGTTTAGTAGCAAAATCCGTCCAATCACTCCAGATGTCTTTTATTTATCATTACATACAATTCTTTTATTTTTAATGAAATTTATGTAACATTCACTCGACCTCAAAAAGTTTCAATTTTAATATTAATTTTAGTCTTTAGATTGAAAGAGAAAATACATAGTGATTCATATCGATACATGCATTCATATTGATGGGTTTCACTTAGTAATTTTTATGTATTGCCCAAATACCTTTTATTGAGTCGGAAGAGATGAAATTTGTGTGAATTAACTGGTGTTAAATCGTGTATTTCAATTTCTGTCTTAGGATGGAAAAGGGGAAATTTTCAAGTGGAATATTGGTTTGACGTTTTGAGTTTGAAGTGTGTAATTCATATGTATACAATTCTTGGATTCCTAATACTTAATTTTGAAACAGTTCCATTTCTCATGATTCTTCACAATTATTAAGTTTTTGAAGCTTGAATTCAGAAGAGTAAGTTCTTCAGTCTATTAATGTGTGAATGTTCACTCTGGAAGGTTTTGAAGTTAAATTTTCTCTTTTTAATTATTCATCAATTTTCAATTGAAAACCTGCAACAATTAACTGCTTCAAAGGAACTATCCTAAAATGTTAAGAACTCTGGCAACAGAGTATTCAGAATATCTCATACATTCAAAATTATTATATTTACCAATCGAATTGAGGATAACCCCGAAAGGTAGGACCAGAGTATAAAGGATCTTCATTTTTGCTAAATGAGAATGACTGATTATTGTATCGCCGACGAAATTAATTAAGAGTGTACCTAATTATATTTTTGTCACTTTATTACTGCCTATGTTAAATGCTATATTTTTTATCGCATTAATTATTATATGTGCCTCGAGCTTGTCCTCGTGATAAATTTAAGTTCGCGCGGGAAGTTTCTTATTGGTAGCAAGCACCTGTCTTGGTGATTTATAAGACTTTTAGTACCATAATTTCCAAACTTTTCAGCGATGTAAACGTCCCAATCAGTTTAAATTTCCTTCATTTAATATCAAATGAAATTATTGAATTTTCAATGAGATTGATTTGGAATTCAACCGTGTTTGAAAAGTTTAATTTTTCATTCAAATTTTTTTCAGATTAGAAGAGAAACTGGTTCACATAAAATATTTACATTAAGTTGAATGTGTGGAAATTTTGATGTATAGAATTCCTAAAAACAGAACAAGGATTCAGCGATAAAATCTGGACAATCACCACAGAATGCTCCTATTACAATTCCTGAAAAAAAAAATTTGTGTCTTTGGACAAAAATAAAAAAGAGGAAACAAAAATAAAAAGGAAACCAACCAAATCCTCTCCCTTCTCTTCTTCATTCCTTTCTTCTTTTCTATTTTTATTATTATCAAATCACCACATGAGAGCATGCACAATATTTACCAACATTTTAGAAATAATATTTCATTTCAGTTTAGAAAAAAGCGATAAGAATCAGTGAAATTGCACTGTTAAAAAATAAAGATCTGTATATGACTTTAGTCATAGAAGGAACTTGAAATAAGACAATATTTCTGAATAAAACATTTGAAATTATGCAAGTTGTACATTTTAAAATGCTGCTATCTCAAGTAACGTCCCTGATAGAGGATTCGAAAATGAAAATATTCGAGAATGAAAACTGAAAACCTCTTTTAAAACTTTCATAGAAAGTTTTATGAAATGTTTTCAGTTTCAAGATTTTAAAGTTGAACAATTTACTTGTAAGGCTTTGAAAATTAAACCATTTTGGAATTGCTCATTCAAAACCTTGATTTGAAATAAACAAGTATAAAATTTTGAGAGAGAATTTACATTATTATCCGGTATCTACACGGAAAAAATAATCGCTTGAATTTCAAGTAACTATTCTATGACTCCTGGACACAGAGAAAAGTCTGCTGCGATTTCAGAAAATCAGAATAAATATCATAGAAAATTCAATTCAATTCATTTTCAAAAACAGATTCACTGAAAAAAGTCATTCAATTTTCATGAATAAGAGTCTTAAAAACCGAGCGAACCTCCTGATAAAGAATAAACATTTCTTCGTCAATAATAAGGTCCATGGTTTTGTTGGCAGAGTCTTCTTCGTTCATTTTTACTTCTGTGTTGTCTTTGTCTGCAGGTAATATTCTGATGTCTTTATTCTGATTGAATAGTCTTTCGCGTAAGATGCTGGCCGTCCTACGCATCATGCCGTTCGCTTTTCTGGGTGGAAGGGTCTACATTGTGGATTCCAAATTACTGATGATTTGGTCTCTCAGGATTTTGAAGAAAGCCACTACAAAATTATGTTCTTTAGATAAGGCTGAAATTATTTAATTTCGGAAACGATGTTTAGAGATGTTCACGACTGTTCTAGTTAATGGTACTTGCCTTACAAGAAGTGTTTATTCAAATTTTATTTTTCATTTTTGAGTGAGAGGATCTTCAATCTGTTGAGATTGGTTGAATAATGTGCAGTCTAATGTAGACCAAATGTTAATTTTGAGAGTGTTTGATAGGTGACGGTGAAGTCGTCATAGATTATACCGAGCAATCGATCATCATTGGTAGATCGACTGCAATCCAATGGAATCTCTGATCTTCTGTTGTAGGATTCAAGAACTTATTCATCTACAGAATTATCAAGCTTGTTATTTACGACTTCCAGGTAGTCGAGGTTATGATTTCCATGATTTTGACTGATCATCCTTGCTCATGATCTCATGATAATAAATTAGGCCGAAGAATGGCTCCGAAATATGTTGGTTCCCAGCAGCATAAAACATATGGAAAAGAAATAAGGAAAGAGTGAAAGGTTCGCTTTGGCTGCTTTTTTTTCTTCCTCTTATACGTTTTTGTTGTTATATTGGTTTTGATGAGCCGATAAGAAGATGGTTGGAAATCTAGTTTTGTTTTGTTAGCCTTTTTGTGCTATAATTTTTGTATATACACATTTTCAAAAGAAAGTACTTTTTATTTGCATCTTAAAAGAATTAGGATTACATTTTTCGTTGAATTATTAATGCATGAAGGTTCATTGTATGACAATTTTCTCGCGTTTTACTTTAAAATATTTGCTGATCGGAAATCTTGGACCCACTGGAGTGGCATCGTGTTCTTCTTCTGTCAAAGCGGTAACAATGCCGCTTTGTATGTTTATTTTTGCTCGTTTTGTACTGGCTTTTATATGGATATACATTCCAGCAAGGGAATTAAAACTCTCCAAGATTGCAAAGACGTCACCACTGGATGTGGATATAACAACTTGTTCTTGAGGTGGCAGAGCGTCATAGACATTACGTCTTGTTCTCAATTTCATTCCTGTCTCGGCAGGAAAAGTGTATTGTCGAAGTTCGAAAATCTGATGCAGATTCCTTTTGGGAATCAGCCGAATAAATGGAAGTTGATCAAGTCTATTTCCCTGTCCGTTAGCAGAAGGGAGTCTGGTGAGTGGAATCATGCACCTGGTGGGAGCAGGAGGCATTGAAGCAGAAGGCATGTCTGAAGGACCAGGTTTGGCAGGGGGAGACTTGGACCTGAACCTTGCCGAAGCAGGTGATCTGACAGGTAAAACAGACCTTCTAGTAGGAGGAACACCAGAAATAGTTCCATTATTAGATAATGGCACGGACTGTGAACTTAACTCTGCAACAAGAAACAGACAATCACATTTTTCTAAAGTACGCAAGGCAAGATAGAATGCGCATTCCGAAATTTTTTCCAGAATTTCGAAGTCAGTCATTCGATTGAAGCGTTTTCAATCCTAAATAAGGTGGGAGTTTGAACCTAAATTTTTGATCCTAGCGGAAGTTAGTTGCGATTGTCCCGATCTACTCTAATTTTCAACTGTAACAATTGCTTTTTGTACAATGAGCGATAGTTTTTATTGCTTTTCCACCATCTCTTTCAGTTTAATCAAATAGACGGTTGAAAACGTCTGAACGCTGCGAAGCATACAGGAGAATGAAATGCACTTTCTCCCTTCAAAAATTCTAAGTCCTTCAATATCGGTTTCATTATTAATTTTTTTTCAAATTAAAGTACATTTGATTGTCCAGAAGCTGCAGCTCGAATCATTGGCACTCACAATTTGTTAATTCATTACATTATGTCACAAATTATAAAAAAGTGACTTTTTCACTAAAAATTTGTTGAGCTGAATTAACTCAATTGCCAAAATCATCGCTCTTTCATATTACATATTTCATGCAGAATCAAGGAGAATAAAAATACGAAGCAGTTAAGTTTTTCAATTTTACACGAAATGTGTGTGCTGTGATAGAAATTTAGCAAATTCGTACAATTTTCGAAATTGATATTTTTTTCTAATGTGGGCTGTAAATCGGTATTCTGCAAATGAAAAAACTGGAATCGTACCTACTGACTTTAATGGAAGTTCAAAAATGTAAAATGTTTTCAAAATTGAAGGCTTGTTTTTTAATTTTTCATGAAAGTTTGTACTTCCTGATTCAAAAAATCTCTTTGTAATTACATCTATAGAAATCTAACAACTTAATCAAATTCTTCAAACAAACAAGCATTTAACGATGATTGGCCACAGTATACATTTCTTAGTATAGTTTCTATCTGATGCGTCATATGAGGCTCGAACTTGTTCTCGTGAGATATTTGAATTGGAAACTATACCGGAAATTATTCAAAACTATTTACAAATTTCGAAAATATCCTTTCAAAGGGGTCTGCTAAGATCATACAAAAAATATCCGTTTTTCATTTGAAATGACGTAAATCCCTATGAAATATGCGTGAAATTCGGAAACACAGATGAAATTTAAAAACACGCATTTGCTACACAATGTTCAAATATTTAAATCAGGACGTCTTTGTTATCAATATTAATTTCTTGAAAATTGAAACAGATTTTAGAAAAAGAAACAACAATGATAATCATTCTTATGCTTGATTACAGTATATAATATCTACTATAGTTCTCATCTGATGAGCAATATATGCGTCGAGATTTTTCTCGTGTGTTATTTGTATTTTATAAATCATGCAAAGGAATAAAATTCGGTGGGAAATGTCGCGTAGATCTTTCCGATGCTGTCTAATCGAATATACAAATTTTTCTGAATTAGGTGGAATTGAAAACAATCCCAAAATATTGTCGTGGGTTAGGCTCATATGAAAACATTTATTTCACAAATTATTAGTTTGAGTTTTATACTTCCCTGTTTTATCTTACGTTTTTACCAGATTACTGTGATTCCGAAGATTTGAAAAGTTTTGAATACATTTTAACGAATTTAAAGAGATTTGGAATTCGATATTTTCCAGATTTCAAGGGATCTGCTGGTGCTCAAAGTCAATCAAAGCATTTTGAAGGACATTGTAGGATTTTTGTGGGTTTTGAAACTTGTTAAATATTTAAATTGGGTTCGAAAGAATTCAAACATTTCAAATGCTTTCTCGTTATTCAAAAGTATTTTCAGGTATTTGTATTAGGATTCACTGCTCACCAAGTCAGTCAAATTATTACTTGTCTCATTTTGATTAATGTTTCTGAATTAAAGGTATATTATTATATTATTATATAATTGTATTATATTATTATATTTACCAATTGAATTGAGAATAACCGCCAATGGTAGGACCAGAGTAGAAAGGATCTTCATTTTTTGCTAAATGAGAATAACAGATTACTGTTCCAACGACGGAATTGATTAAGAGTGTACCTAATTATATTTCTGTAACTTTATTACTATCTATGGTAAATGCTATATTGCTTATCGCATTAATGATAATATTTGCCTCGAGCTTGTCCTCGTCATGAATTTGTATTTGCGAGAGAAGTTTCTTATTAGTAGCAACTACCTTTCTTGGTGATTTATTGGACTTTTAGTATAATAGTTTTTGAAGCGTCCAGTATGGTAAACTTTCCAATCACTTCAAATGTGCTTTATTTGATATCAAATTGAATTATCAAATCTTTAATGAGATTTATTTGGAATTCACCCGAGTTTGATGGACTGCAGATGGACTGCAATCCAGTGAAATCTCTGATCTTCTGTTATAGGATTCATCTCCAGAATTATCCAGTCTGTTATATACGACTTCCCGGTAGTTCAGGTTATGATGTCCATTGCTATGACTGATCATTATTGCTCATGATCTCATAATGAGTTATAGTGCACCAATGATTCGACGATCAAAATGTCAAGTTTAAATATTCAAATGGGTTTTCAACAAAAAATGAGAATTAGACCAAAATTTAATTTCGGAACATGTTACTCCATAGCAGCATGAAAAATATGCAGAAGAAATAAGGAAAGAGTGAGAGGGTGGTTTTGGCTGATTTTACTTTTTCTTCCTCTTGTAAGATGTTGTCGTTATATTGGTTTCTAATAAGCTGGCAAGAAGGTGTTTGGAAATCTAAGTTGGATTTGTGAGCTTTTTTGTGTCATAATTTTGGTACATACAAATTTTTCAAAAGAAAGTAAAATTTATTTGCATTTCAAAAGAATTAGGTTTGCATTTTTTATGGACTTAATAATGTGTGAACGATTGCGGTTTACACAGGTTTTTCGCGTTTTATTTTAAAATATTTTCTGATCGGAAATATTGGACCCACTGGAGTGTCATTGTGTTCTTCTTCAGTTAAGGCTGTAACAATGCCGCTTTGTATGTTTATTTTTGCTCGTTTTGTACTGGTTTTTATATGGATATACATTCCAGCAAGGAAATTGAAACTCTCCAAGATTGCAAAGACGTCACCATTAAATGTGGAAATAACAACTTGTTCTTGAGTTGGCAGAGGACCGTAGGAATTATGGTTTTTTCTTAATTTCATTCCCCTATCGGCAGGAAAAGTGTATCGTCGAAGTTCGAATATCCGGTGCAGATTCCTTTTGGGAATCAGCCGAATAAACGGAAGCTGGTCAAGTTTATGACCAGATCCGCTACAAGAAGGAAGCCTGCTGGTTGGATTCATGCACCTGGTAGGATACGGAGGCCTTGAAGAAGAAGGCTTGTGAGAAGAACAATGTTTGGGAGGAGGAGACCTGGATCTAATCCTTGTAGAAGGAGGCAACCTATCAGGTGAATCAGAATTTCTGTTACGAGAAACACCAGAAATGGGGCCATTATTAGATAAAGGCTCGGACTGTGAACTTAACTCTGCAACAAGAAACAAAGAATTACATTTTTCTAAAGTTCATAAGGCAAGATGGAATGTGCATCCCGAAAATTTTTTCAGAATTTCAAAGTCAGTCATTCAACGAGTCAGTAGAAGGGACGCTCGTCTTTTGCTCGGCAAATTTATATTTTTTGAAATATCGAAAAGATCCTAGTTCATGGTATGTAAAACAATGTTACGAATATTCGTGCAAAATTTCAAATCGATTCGTTAATTTTTCTTTGAGCTAGAGTTGCAGCCGTTTCTAAAAATGAACTTTTGAGAAGAACGCTTTTAAAGTTTTGTCAACTGATTGTCGGTTATAAAATTTAATTTTTGATACTCTCATAGCTCTGGGAACTTTTTCTCCGAATAGTATACTATTGAATCAGGCGAAAAAAAATCGATTTTTTGAAAGCGAGAAACTAGACTAGCCCCTTAACCCTGAAGTATAAAACCGACCCAAGCAGTGAAGTTTTTGAATTTCACACTAAATTTGTGTTTTGTAATAGAAATATAGCAATTTCGTACAATTTTCAAAACTGAGTTTTATATGGAAATTCATACTTTCTGATTAAAACAACCTCTTTGCTTTTCAAGGAATAAAATTTAGTTGAAAATGTTGTGTAGATCTTTCTGATTGCTGTCTAATAGAATTAGCAAATTGTTTTGAGTCAGGTGGACTTGAGGACAATCACAAAATATTATTGTGGGTCAGGATAATATGAGAAAAATTATTTGAATTGATTTCAGAAGAATTCAAACATTTCAAATGATTTCTAGGTATTCGGCAGTATGTTCATGTATTTATATTAGGATTTATTGATCACCATGTCAGTGCAATTGTTATTTGCGTAATTTTGATGAAGTTTTCTGAAGTGAAGGTATATTATTATATTATCATATTTACCAATCGAATTAAGGATAGCCACCAATAGTAGGACCAGAGTAGGAAGGATCCTCATTTTTGCTAGATCAGAATAAGTAATTACTGTATCAATGACGAGATTGATCAGGTGTGTACGTAATTATATTTTTGTTACTTTATTACCATCTATGTTAAATGCTATATTCCTTATCTCATTAAATATGACATGCGCCTCGAGCTTGTCCTCGTGATGTATTTGTATTTCAATTATCAGTATAATGAACGAAATATGCTTATCTCAAAAATTCTTAGTGTGTGAGAATACGGAGATTTTTTTTTATCACCCATCCATGAAAATAAATAAAAAAATATTTTATGTCATATCAATTATAATTATTGCACGAGAAGTTTCTAATTAGCAGTCAAATTCTTAATTTAAATATCTCAGCGTTGCCTCAAAACAAAACAAAAAAAAATGTCTTCAGTTAAAAAACATTTTTACGGGTCATCAGTATCTGAAGATGTTAAATCGATGAATTTCCCAAACTTTTGTAATGTTGAACTAGAAATAAGAAGAATTTCATAACAAGCACCTCTCTTGGTGATTTATAAGACTTTTCGTACAACAGTTTTTGAAGTATTCGGTAGAATAATCTTTCCAAACACTTTAAATGTCCGTTATTCAATATCAAATTAAATTATTAAAGTTTTAATGAGATTGATTTGAAAGTTTTTAGGGTTGAGTAGCCTTGGGCAGAAACCCTTATAGTTTCAATGAGGTGTATATCCGTTCATCGTAATTTTTTCCATAACGGGAAAATGATGACAGGGGAATATGAGGGTGTAGGAAAGGGGAAGGTTTTGAAGACTTCAAATATTGCAGGGTGCTCAAAAAGCTGCGGCAAAAGAAGTAATCTGGTAGAGACAACTTCTGAGTGATGCCGGATGTCAATGTAAAGATCCAACAATCATCAATATTGATGACCAGAGCGCAATCCGCCTTGAACGCAACCCAGAGTTCCATAAAAGGAGCGAACACATTGTCATCCGATATCATTTCATTCGTGAAAAGTATGAAAGTAAAGAAATAGATGTGTGCTATATTCCAACTGATTATCAGTTAGCTGATATGCTAACAAAAACGCTACCCAAAGATCGATTTAAGCTCTTGTGCAGCAGCTTGAGTGTCACAAAAAGTATGTAAAATACTCAATGAATTATTTATCATTCGCATCTTATATGAGGCTAATGTCACGTTCGAAATAAATCTTATATTTCCTTCATCCGCAGTTTTTTCTTAGTTTATCCCCTAGAATAGTGCTCAAAACTCTGTTATCTTAACATTTACTACATGTTTGAGTTTGCCTAAGTACCTGAGTTTGCCTAGTGTCCAACAGAAAATACAAAGTTCGACGAAAATTATTAAAATATTAAATTTTTTAGCGAGGAAATTCTTTTTTTTCGATGCGGCAATCGAAATCTCACGTTTGAACTTTCAAATCAATTTTTGACTAGATGATGGAAATTAGAATGGAAATTGGCTTTTGAACATTTTGATCCCTAGCAGTACAAAAAATAAAGAGACGGAGTAAGGAAACAGTGAGAGGATGTTTGGTTGAATTTACACTTTACACACACTTCTTCAGACGAAAGTGGATTTTATTTCGATCCCAAAAGAACAAGGTTTGAATTTTTTGAATTAATAATATATGAGCGATTGCGGCTTACAGGAGTTTCACGCGTCTTACTTGAAAATGTTTTCTAATTAAGTTTTTGCGACCTACAGGAATGTCATCGAGTTCTTCTGGAGTCATTGGAGTAACAGCGCCACTTTGCATGTTTATTTTTACTCGTTTTGTATTATGTATTTCTTTATAATATGCATAGAACCCAGCAAGAACATTAGGACCCTCCAATATTGCAAAGGCGTTACCACTGGCATTTGATACAACAATTAGTTCTTGGGCTGGTACCGGATCATATCCACTAACTGGTCCCCTTAGTTTTAGTGGAGTAAAGGCAGGAAAAGTGTATCTTCGGAGTTCGAATATTCGGTTTAGAGCCGTTTTGGGAATCAGCCGAATATATGGAAGTTGATCAAGTTTATGCCCAGGTCCGTTATTGGAAGGAAGCCTGTTAGGTAGACTCATGCACCTGGTAGGATGAGGAGGCTTCGAAGAAGAAGACTTGTCAGGCAAACAATGTCCGGGAGGAGGAGACCTGGACCTGCACCTCACAGGAAGAGCAGACCTGTCGGGAGAATTAGAAGTTCCGGTAGGAGGAACCCCAGGAATACAGCCGCTCCTAGATAAAGATTCAGACTGTGAACTCAACTCTGAAACAGAAAGCAAAGAATTGCAATTACATTCTTCCAAAGTAGGTAAGGCAAGATTGAATGCGCATGCCGGAAAATGTGTTGGTAATTCGAAATCACTCATCCGATTGAAGCAATTCAAAATGTCAATTGAGGTGGGAGTTCAAACCTAAATTTATAAAACAAGCGAAAGTTGGTTCCAACTGTTTGGTCTACCCTACTTTCAAAATGTAGTTCAAAATTATTTTCTTACAGTAACCAATACATTCTATTGCACAGTGGGACGAAACGCACTTCCTTTGTTAAAAAATTGTAAAGGCTTTAATTTTGGTCTGATTTTCAATTTTTTCTTGAATTGAGCTGCATTTGATTGTGAAGAGCTCTTAGCGCGAATCTTTTGTAATCTTTATTTATTTATTTACGACATTTTGTCCTATAATATGAAAGATTGACTTTTTCACTAAAAATTAGTTGTGCTGATATTAGGAGTGAAAATTTTCAGTTTGCTAAAACTGCTTCATAACAATTTATGGAGAAAAGTTATCACAAAACTGGTTGAAAAGTTAACAGTTCTGTAGACATTTTAGAAACATGAAAAGATGCAAAGGATGTCTTAGATGCGTATGTTCGCGGATATAAATTAAAACATATTGCTTATCACTTCGGAAAAAATGTTAGTTTTGCAATTCTGAGAAATGTTTTAAAATTGAAGGTATTTCATTATATTATTATATTCACCTAAATAGTTAAGGATAACCGCCGCTAATGACAGGACGAGGGTAGAAAGCATCTTCATTTTTGCTCAATGAAGAACAACTGTTTACTGTATAAAGGAAAAATTTGCTGAACAGTGTATCTAATTCTTCTCTGGTGCCTTATTGCAACACTTATTCCATGCTATAACTCTCATCAGATTTATTGTATATGCCTGGATTTCGTCATAGTAAGATGTTTGTATTTCAGTTATCAGTTTAATTAAAGAAATTGCCTTATCTTAACCATGCTGTGCCTGCGAGAATGAAGTGGTTATTTTTTTATTATGCATCTATAAAATTGAATAAAAATTATTATGAATAATGCCAATTAGGATTTCCACCCGAAAAGGTTCTCATCAGCAGCCACATTACAAATAAATTTATTATCCTAATTTTATTTAGTGGCTTATTTTTAGCAATTTCAAGCAACCTTTTGAATAATTGCATTTTGATCCCAAAGTATCCTAAGACTCGGAAAAATCACTCCTTATGTAATAAAATTTTTGAAATTTAGGATGCTTTCTGAATTTTTGAATTCTTACTCCAAATTCTTGCCCTGAGACTCAAAAAACTCCCTCGTTCTGACTTTTATAGAAATCTACCAAATTAATCACATTTCCAACATTTGAGTCAAAGTATCTTTTTCATAAGAGAAAAACCTATACAATTGAAACAACTTTCCGTGGGAACTGAAGTTCATACTCATTCAAGCTGGTGATTATCCAAGGCAAATTATTTTCACAAAGTTTACGGAATACTTGCAATTTTCTATGAAAAATATGTAATTTATACAACAACTGAAAATTTTAAAACTCGAAAATAGAAGTCTGTAGAAAAGTAAAGAATAAGGACTCTGAATATTCTCCTCGTGCCTGATTGGTGGAATGTAATTTCTTGAAACTTATTTATTAATCTCTAGCACAAAGCAAAAACCCTCACTCTTGTGACACTCCCTCGTAAAGGGAGTCACCATCCACTCACAGCATTGCGAAAAATTTTTTTTTTCATACATGCCCGCTCTCCCACAAATATTTTCAAAAATATTTAACTCTTTGCCTATCGCGCTGAAACTTATTAATATTAAGGTAACTCTAGAAAGTATATATCGAGCTCAGTTGGGTATTGATGATAAAATAAAGGTGAAAGGCTCAGTCCAATTTGGATCAAGTGATTCCAAAGAGCTTCATTTGCTCATTCTGACCTCCAGAGATTTTAGATGATTTAAATAGAAGAATATTCCAGTGACTATATTCAATTCTTTCTCTAATTTGACAGCGAAGTATCAGACTTCTTGAGTTCTACTTTATCAAATAAATTTATGCTCTGATGTACGGAAATATAAAAATATATCTGAAAACTATTATCATTGGAAGAAAACTTTTTGTCTTGAAGACTTTACTTATTTGTCACTTGATCTCCATGTAGGTAGGATTCATATAACGTTAATTTTCATACCTACTTGTTTATACATTTAGATATAATTCGACACTAGGAACTCAACAAACAAATTTAAAGAATGTCCCTGTATGTTTAATTTTTTTCTACTATTTATTTAAAAGTAATAGATCTTTTTTTTATAAATCCAAAAAGAATATTATAGCTGATGTTGATATCCAGGACTGTTGAAAATTTGAGCTGAGAATCGTATACAATTGCAATACCCGACTGACAAAACAAAATCTTGAATCAAAGAAAATTTTCTTGATTCAAAGTTGGTGGTTGAAAGAAATAAGAGATTTGTTGTTGAAAACTAGGTATTTAATATAGTACACCACATGCTCTAATACGTAATAAAGATACAAGGGGCGCATAAGCTATGCTTCGGCACATTTTTGTTAGAAGTTCGACCGAAGTCTGTGGTATTGCGGTTGCAGGAAGAATTTTTCGTGATGCGTGGTGGAACGATGAAATCCACTTAGCTGTCCACGAAAAGAAGAAGCGTATCTACTAGAGTTAAGCATTACAGGCCTTAGCGATAAGAAGATAAATAGACATGAAAATCATTATAGAGACAAAAACAAGACGGTAAAAACACTAGTTGAAGAAAGTAAGGATGAAATCAAAGCGGAAAAAGAGAAGAAAATTCAAATCGTTTTTTAAACAAGCATGAGACTATTTAAGAAATCAGCGTTAATCATCATGAAAGGAAGTAGTGATACAGAGTTAGGCAACATGAGAAATAGCAATTGTGAAATGTTATATGATACAGACGGAATACTAAACGCTTTGAGAAACTCTTACGAGGAATTATCGGGAGGTGAATCTGTAGGGCAATACAACGGCGGCGTAGAATATGGTACGTTTAAAAACCTGGCTGAAAAAGTCTGCGCCTTTGAGGGTAAGCACATAATTAAAAAACCTAAAGAATGGTAAGGCTAACTAAGGTTACGTTTTGCAGATGATGAGGTTGTTATAACAGAGTCAATCGAGTACTTGCAAAGAATCTTGAGAGAATGAAAGATGGACGACCAACGAAACATGTGTATCAAAGTAAAGTAAATGGCAGTGTGCCTAGAGGCAGATCGCGGTATGAATGGTTAGAATGTGTGAATGAGACCCGAAATCCAAGAGACATAAGACGCCATAGAAACACGAAAGCTCGCATGAGAAAATGCATGGACGTGAAGAAAGCTACAGAAGTATGTCAGGACAGAAAAGTGTGGTGACTTGGACACTAATAGGCCTGAGTGGGGAACTTCACTTGACGAGTCCATGAGGCTCCTCACTCACTGCCATGGAGCCAAACCTGTAACAGTAATGGTGACAGTTTTATTATTATTATTATACCATTAAGCCATTTCCCTTTCGGGGTAGGCGTGACTTGCTCGGTTGGAAAGTAGTGGGATAGGTATATAGGTGTAAAGTAGGTCGTTATATGGTATAAGGTAGATAGGTATGTAGGTATATGTGTTATGGTATAGATATTTTAGATTGATCTGGAGTTTTCGTGTTATTTATTCAAATAACACGTTCACTCCGCAACACTGCTCCGACCCAGGTTGCTGATCAATCTCTCTAGCGATCACCCCAAGTGAGGAGCCTCACAAAATTGTTATGTATGGTTCCCCACTTGGGCCCATTAGTATCCAAGGTCTTTGTTTCAGGCATCATTCACTCTATTGTCACTCTGCTTATAAACTATTTGTCGCCACACATTTCTGTCCTGGCATACTACTCTAGCTTCATTTACGTCCATGCATTTCTTCATGCAAGCTCTTCTGTTCCTATGACTTCTTATGTCTCTTCGGATCAATCAATGTCTCATTTACAGATTCTAACCATTCTTTCGGCGGTCTACCTCTGGGCATTCTGCCATTTACTTTACCTTTATATACTTGCTTCGTCAGTCGTTCATTTTTCATTCTTTCAAGATGTCCGAACCATCTTAACTGATTTCTTTCCCATATGTCAACTAGCGTGTCTCCTGTACCACATTCTTTGAGGATTATCTCGTTTCGGACTTTGTCCATCAGTGTTTTTCCGCATATTATGCGCAGAGGTTTCATGCTGATCGCGTTGATTTTTCTCCTGTCCTTTTCTTGACAGGTCCATGCCTCGCTACCGTATAGTACAGTTGGTACGAATATGGAATTATGTATGGCCATTTTAGCTTTTTTTGATATGTTTTTATTCGTGAGGATGGATCCTGCTCTACCGATAACCTGCTTACCCTTATTTATGCGCCTATCTAATTCCCCATCTATTTTTCCGTCGCTAGTGAATAGACTACCTAGATATACGTACTTGTCAACTTGTTCTAATCTCACATCATTTAGGACAATGTTGCATATTGTTTTCTCACTTTTTCCCTCAAAAACCATGACCTTCGTTTTATTCACGTTAATTTTGAGGTCCATGTTCTTCATGCTTGTGTTAAGTTTAGTCAACATTCTTTGCAAGTCTTCGACTGATTCTGCCATAACAATCTTGTCATCTGCGAAAGCCAACCCACGTACTTTGACGGTTTCGAGATCTATACCTTTTTCGTTGAAGAGGGCAGTTCTTAGACACTTATCCATGAATATGATAAATAGCCACGAGGACATAACGCATCCTTGTTTCACGCCTTGCATAATATCGAACCAGTCACTCAGTTTCCCATTTACCCTTACACTTGCTTTACTACCCGTATATATTGTTTTTATTGCTTGTAGGAGCCCTCCATTCACTCCATACTCTTTAAGGACTTCCCAAAGTTTACTTCTATTTACCGTGTCGAAAGCTTTTTCTAGGTCAATAAATGGCGGGAGAAAATTGTCGGCCACGTTGGAGATTAAAGGCTTCTGTTTTTTGGTAATCTATCATTATTGCTAGATAGACTTCAATCCAATGAAGTTTCCAATGAAGTGCCCGTTATGTTGTCCATTGTATTCATGAATCAGGATGTCACCCCAGTTTGCCTTGCATTAAACAGAAAATGCAAAGTTTGACGAAAATTATTATAATGTTTAATTTCCCAACGAGAACTTCCTGTTCAGTGACGGTTTCATGATAAGTCATTCTGCACCAATGATTCGACACGACGATTAAAACCTCAAGCTTTAACTTTCCAATTACTTTTTTACCAAACAATGGAAAATAATACCAAAAATTGGATTTCAAGCATGTTAATCCTAAGCAGTATAGAAAACATACGGAGAAGGAATAAGGAAACAGTGAGAGGGTGGTTTGGCTGATTTTCCTTTTTAGTCTTCTTGTATATTGTGTATTGCTTACATGGGTTTTACGCGTTTTATTTGAAAATGTTTTCTAATTAAGTTGTTGCGACCTACAGGTGTGTCAGAGATTTCTCCTGAAGTCATTGGTGTAACAGTGCCTGTCTCCATGTTTAGTTTTACCCGTTTTGTTATACATATTTCTTTATAGTATGCATAAAATCCAGCAAGATTATTACGACCCTCCAATATTGCGAAGACGTCACCATTGGACGTTGATATAACAATTAGTTCTTGGGCTGGCACCGGGTCATATCTATTACCTAGACCTCTCAGTTTGAGTCCAGATCCAGCAGGAAAAGTGTATCTTCGGAGTTCGAATATCCGTTTCGAAGCCGTTTTGGGAAGCAGCCGAATAAATGGAAGTTGATCAAGTTTATGTCCAGGTCCGCTATAAGAAGGAAGCCTGTCGGGTAGATTCATGCACCTGGTAGAATGAGGAAGCTTTGAAGTAAAAAACTCGACAGAAGAACATTGTCTGGGAGGAGGAGACCTGGACCTGGACCTCACAGGAGAAGACCTTTCGGGAGAATCAAAACTTCCGGCACGAGGAAGACCAGAAATAGAGTTACTATTAGATGAAGATTCGCTCTGTGAACTTAACTCTGCAACAAGAAAGAGAGAATGATATTTTTGTAAAGTCCGTGAAGCAAGATAGGGTGTGTTTCCTGAAATCGGTCTGAATTTGGAAATCAGTAATTCAATTAAAGCAATTCAAAATCTTAAATGAGGAGAGAGTTAGAACTTAAATTCATAACCCTGGCGAAAGTTGCTTGCCGCTAACGGGTCCACCTCACTTTTTGAATGTCATTTACAATTCTTCTTCTACAATAATCAATATATTTTCTTGCTTCAGCAACGTTTTTTGAAGTTCCAAAAATTGTTCATAATAGTAATGTGCTGAGAAGCGCTCAGCGGGACTTCTTTTACTTTTTCTCAAATTGAGGTGGATGTTATTGTGGAGAGCTTCTATCTCGAATCTTTTGTTATCATCATTTATTCACGAAATTTTGTTATAAAATATATAATAATGGACATTTTCACTAAAAAGTTGTTTTGCTGTTATTATACAAGGGCCATCTCAAAATCAAGTTTCCTTGGTTTATCATGAGAAAACTAAGAGGTAGGAAACTGCGAAAGGTCTCAAAATATTCTTCTGGATCTAGTGGTAACACTGTTGAAATTTCCGGTCTCCAGATTGCATTGCTTATAACCAATTCATTTGTGAATATATCTACCTACCTTGAGCTCGAGTCCGATTGTAAAGTGCGTTTTGTGATCAAATTCCTGATCACGGAAGGTTTTACCGCCATGCGCTGGTGAAATTTATTGAAGAATTACTGCTGCTTAATTTAAACATGGAATGAACGAAACATGCCCTTCTGAGAAGAATTCACGCCACATCAGCGAAGTTTGAACTCTCATGTCAATTTCACCATGAGAAACGTTCTACCTCCTTCAGTTCTCTTATGAGAAAATAGGGAAACTTACTTTCGAGATGACCCTCGTAGGTAAAAAATTTCCTTTTAAAAAACTGCTTTGTATTAAATCAAGAAGAAAAGTTATTCACAAAACTTGGTTGACGTCTTGAGGCGGCAATTGTTTACCTCAAATTTGTATTCCGTGACTCAAAATGCCCCCTTCTGCTGACTTCCATACAAATCTAACAATTTGATCAAATTTCCAGAAAAGCTCATTTTATTGGAAAATTTTTCACCAAAAAAAACTTTCAAATATAACTGAATTACCAAACAATCGTTCGTCCATAAAATCGTGAAGAATCTTGAAATATAATACTGATTATACAAAATTTAAGTAAGAATAATAATAATGATTTAGTGACAAAGTGACAACTCGTACCCGTCTGCTTAATAACTAAATTGTTATTCCGTCTCAATCTATATTTGAGCCATTTACAAATGTTGCCAACATCCTTGCGAAGGCTTCTGCTAATTTAATACAAACAATTTTGGTTTTGTGATTTAGAATTGAAACCAGTCCCAACAACAAGATGTTTTTGACAAAGTTTCAGTGAAATAGGTGTTAAATTTGATACTGTAGAGTATGAAATAAAAATTCTGTAAGAATATTATATGGAGATCATATACTATAGTTTTTATAGTATGACTTACATATACCTCCAACTCGTCTTTGTGCGATATTTGTATTTCATAATTCAGGCCAAAGAATAAAATGTCCATTAAAAATGTTGCGAGAATCATATTATAGGTTTCTGATAAGATAAGACAAACTCGTTTGATTCCAGTAGACTTAAAAACAAGGCTGAAATAATATTCCCGTTTTTGAGGATTTTATAAAAAACACAATTTCAGATACATTTGTTGAATAATTTTTCATTGCCCTAGAGCACATGCATGTCTTTTACTAGGTCTTTCAATATAAACTGAAACCAAATTTGTTTAGACTATGTATTTTCAAAGAAATCGAGCCCTTTTTAACAAAGTGAGTTCCTGAACTTTTGACGAAGTTTCGGTTTCGAGCTATCTTTTTTTTTTTTAATTTCCACTGAATGTCAAGATATCGAAGGTTTTAAGAGTTTCAGGTAGCTCACAATGAGTCTGGAAGAATTTTATTTACTTCAATATAATAACAAGAACTTTCGTAGCGTTTTCAGGCATGTACATAGTTTTCATACGATTTCTACAACTTACATAATTCTGAAAAATGTTTTCTAATTAAAGGTATGTATATCATTATAACATTATACTCACCAAAAGAATTAAGGATAACTGCCACCAATGACAGGACGAGTGTAGAAAGCATCTTCATTTTTTCTCAGTGAGAAAAAAAATGATTACTGTATAAATGAAAAATTTGGTTGACAGTGCATTTAATTTGTTCCGGTACCTTATTACAACACATATTCTATGCTATAATTTTTATCTGATTCATTACATATGCCTCGAGTTTTGTTTGCATTTTCGTTATCAGTCTAATTAATGGAATTTACTCATCTCTAACATGCTTTGGTGGCGAAAATAAAGAGATTATTTGTTTATTACCTATTTTTAACAATTTTAATCAGCGAGGTTGCGCTGTTGAGAAATGAAGGTAGTCAACAATGTTCTGCAATTTGAAAGCTGAAATCTTCAAAACTTAGAAAGTTCAAACATGGTTGTTTTGAAAATTTACTCATTCTGAAAAGGCATTGAGAACTGTACATTTTCCAGCAACAATAACATAAAAAATATAAATTTACTTTCAAGGCCTCAAAAATTTAACTGTTCATGAATTGCGCATTCAAAACTTCAGTTTTTAATTGGAATTATTACATTTTCAAACGTGATTGAAATTATTATTACTCATCTCTAAGTAAGTAACTTTTGACTGTTTCGAATAATTTTGGATGGATCCCTCAAAGTTATAAACAGTATCAAAGTTTCAATAATTATCAAAATACCGTAGGCGCCCTTTCCGTGCAAACTCCCACATATCATTCATCAGTTTCTATTCCTCATTTCTATTGATAGTGAGAATTTTATGTAGAACTAAAAACTGGGCCATCAAGACCTCAGGTCAAAGTAATTAGTCTTAAAAAAATTAATTTACATTTACTTTTCATGAAAGCGCGCTGCCGTGGAGCCAAGCCAGTAACGCTGGAAGTAGAAAAGTTTCGGCTGTGTTGAATTTAAAGTTTCTTTCTGGTAATCTATCATTATTGCTACATCAACTCAACTCCTATAAAGTCTCTGCTCCTTTGTTATATGATTCATGAACCAACTCAACTCCAGAATTGTCAAGTCTAGTATTTAAAACTTTTCGGTAGTTGAGTTTATGTTGACCATTGTTTTGATGTGTCAGGATAGCACCTGAGTTTGCCTAGTGTTTAACAGAAAATACAGTGTTCGGCGAAAATCAACTGTAATTTTTCATTTCTCAGCCAGAACTTCCTGTTTGGCGATGGTCTCATGATGAATTATTGTCTGTCAATGGTCAGACGATTAAAATCTCAGGTCACAACTTTGAAATAAATTTTCACGAAACAATGGAAATCAGACCAAAAATAAGCTTGAAAACATCTTGGTCTTTAGCGGTATAAAAAACACAGAGAAGGAATAAGCAAAGAGTGAGCGGATGGTTTTGGTTGACTTTCCTTTTCCTTCCACGTGTATGTGGTTGTAAATTGTTTGCTGAATAGCCAGCAGGAAGGTCATTGCAAATCTAATTGTAATTTGTGAGCTTCACATAAAATGAGGTAGACACAATTTTTTTAAAGGAAGTAGATTTCATTTCCATCGCAAAAGAATAAGGTTTACATTTTCTTTAATGAACTAATACTGGATGGAGGATTGCAGTTCAAAGGGTTTTCACGCGTTTCATTTGAAATTTTTTTCTTATTAGAAGTCCGGGACCAACTGGAATGTCGTCATTTTATCCTGCGGTCAAGGGGGTGATAGTGCCACTTTCCATGTTTATTTTCGCCCTTCTTATTCATCACCAGCATATATTCCAGCAAGCGTATTCGGAGTCTCCAATATTGCGAAGACGTCACCATTGGACGTTGATAGAACAATTTGTTCATTGGTTGGCACATGAGTATTGTCAAGTTTATGTCCAGGTCCGTTTTGAGAAGGAAGCCTGTTGGGTGGATTCATGCACCTGGTAGGATTAGAAGGCCTTGAAGAAGAAGACTTGTCAGGCGAACAATGTCCGGGAGGAGGAGACCTGGACCTGGACCTGACAGGAGGAGACTTGTCAGGAAAATCAGAAGTTCCGGTACGAGGAACGTCAGGAGTAGAGCCAATATCAGATCACGATTCGGACTGTGGACTTGACTCTGCAACAAGGAAGAGAGAATTACATTTTTCTAAATCACGAAAGGCAAGAATAGAATGCGTATTCCGGAAACTTTGTCGGAATTCCGAAATCAGTCATTCGATTAAAGCATTTTAAAATCTTAAATGAGGCGGGAGTTCGAACCCTTTATGACCCTAGCGAAAGTTTGTTGCCATTTTATTTGTATTCTGTGACTCAGCCATTCCCCTATGAAATTTAGAAACACAGATGAAATTTGAAAACACACATTTGCTACACAATGTTCAAATATTTCAATCAGGACGCATTTCTTATCAATCTTCATTTCTTAAAAATTCTAACAGAGTTTAGGAAAAAACAACAATTATGATGATTCTCATACTTGATTACAGTATATAATATCTACTATAGTTCTTATCTCATGAGCAATATATGATTCGAGGTTGTTGTCGTGTGTTATTTGTATTTCATGAATCAGATCAAGGAATAAAATTTGGTTGAATATGTTGCGTAGATCTTTCTGATTGCTGTCTAATAGAACAAGCAAATTGTTTTGAGTCAGGTGGACTTGAGAACAATCCCAAAATATTAATGTTGGTCAGGATAATATGAAAAAAAATTATTTGAATACATTTGTTAAATAATGTTTTCATTAGCCTAGACCGAATGGATGGAACTATTCATTTTTAATGATTTTGCGCCGAAACAAAAATGTGAATTCTGCCACTTGTGATTATGTTTAAGTAATTTCAATGAATGTTTCTAAGTTGGAGGTATATTATTATATTTTCCTATCGAGTTAAGGATAACTGTCAATGGTAGGACCAGAGTAGGAAGGATCCTCATTCTTGCTAGATGAGAATGACTGATTACTGTATCACTGACAAAATTGATTAAGAGTGTACGTAATTCTACTTCTGTCACATTATTACAACCTACGTTAAATGCTATATTCCTTATTTCATTAATTATGGCATGCGCCTTGAGCTTGTCCTCGTGATGTATTTGTATTTCAATCATCAGTATAACGAACGAAATATGCTCATCTCAAACATTCTTAGTCTGTGAAAATAAGGAGATTTTTTTCATCACCCATTCATAAAAATAAACGAAGAAATATTTTATTTAATAGCAATTATGATTATTGCACGAGAAGTTTCTAATTGGCAGCCAAATTCTTAATTTCAATATCTCAGCGTTGCCTCAAAACAAAAACAATTTTTTTTCTCCAGTTGAAAAATATTTTCACAGGCCACCAATATTTGAAGATGATTTATTCATGAATTTCTCAAACTTTTGATAATGTTAAACTAGAAATTAGAATTATTTCATAATAAGCACCTCTCTTGGTGCTTTATAAAGCTTTTAGTACAACGGTTTTTGAAGTGCTCAGTAGGATAATCTTTCCAAACACTTTGAATGTCCTTGATTCAATATCAAATAAAATTATTAAATTTTTTATGAGATTGATTTGAAAGTTTTTAGGGCTGAGTAGCATTGGGCAGAAAGCCTTATAGTTTCAATGAGGTATCTGTCCGTTCATAGTAATTTTTTCCATAATGGGAAAATAATGGCAGGAGAATGTGATGGTGTAGGAAAGGTGAAGGTTTAATGGACTTGAAAATATTGTAGAATGTTTAAAAAGCAACGTTTTTCTGCTCCTGACTTTTTTCATATCTAGCGTATTTCTGCTTGTAATGTTCATTTTCGTTTTTTTTTTGTGAATTTTGGAAATGCTATTACTCTGGTAATTTCTTTTTTATCAGAGAAATTCATTAAGATGTTTTGTTTGTCTTCTTGTGTACTACCAATAACAGCGCATGGAATTTCCAAATCTGCAAAAAAAGTGGTCTCAAAATTTTTCAACATGTGCTCACTTTTTGAATTTTCATCCAAAATAGCTGGTGAACAAACAATTTCTTTCTTTGTAGGCCATAAAAAAGTTTGCCAAAGCACAATCCAATCTGATCAATTTTTCCAAAGTTATCGTGCCTACACGATACTACAGACAGACATACAGACAGACAGACGGACGGACAGACCGACATACAGACAGACACCTTCGTAAAAATCGTTTTTTCTGTCTTAGAAGGTCTCAAAACGTGGAGATTTGATGAAAACCGACAAAGTCAAATTTTACATAAAACTAATAACTTCTCACTAGAATGAGAATGTAAAAACACATTCTAGAATATATTTGAAAAAAATATTCTTAATTTTCCTTAAAATAGTCATAACAATATGTCCATTTTTTTAAACTGAAGGCTTTAAAAAGAAAAAGTCAGAGTTTAATAATTTAAAAAAGAAGAAACTTCATGTGGAAAAAAGCTAAATTCATATTCACTATTTTTTCAGCAAAAATAACATAAAAAAATTACATATTCATTTCTGAAGCCTTAAAAATTTTACTGTTTTCGAATTTCGCATTCAAAACCTCAGTCGAGGAAAAAATCATATTGTTTATTAATTTCTGTCATTGCTATTGTTCCTAAGATTTTTTTTTAGAACTGAAGGTTGGATCATCAAAATTCTAGGTCCAAGTCATTGGTTCTTGAATTATCTATGTACATCAAAGTTTTGAAAATGCGTCACCATGATCATAGCTGAAGTTTATCCACGGATCGAAGGTTTCTATTTTTTGGTAATCTATCGTTATTGCTAGATAGACTGAAATCCAATGAGTTCTCTGCTTCTCTGTTATAGAATTCATGAGTTAAGTCATCTCCTGAATAATCGACCGTAGTATTTTCTAAATGCCTGAGTTTGCCTAAGTACCTGAGTTTGCCTAATGTTCAACAGAAAATAAAAAGTTTGCCGAAAATTATTAAACTATCCAATTTTACAGCGAGATCATCCTGTTTGGCGATGGTTTCATGATAAGTTATTCCACACCAATGATTCGACGCGACAATTGAAATCTCACGTTTGAACTTTCAAATCCATTTTTCACTAAATGAAGAAAATTAGAATGGAAATTGGCTTTTGAACATGTTGATTCCTAGTAGTATGAAAAATACGGAGAAGGAGTGAAGAAACAGTGAGAAAGTAGTTTGGTTGAATTTACACTTCACATACACTTTTTTAAACGAAAATGGTCCTACAGGAATGTCATCGAGTTCTTCTGAAGTCTGCTTTGCATATTTATTTTTACTCACTTTGTAGTATACATTTCTTTATAATATGCACAGAATCCAGAAAGAACATTAGGACCCTCCAATATTGCAAAGACGTTAGCACTGGCATTTGATACAACAATTAGTTCTTGGACTGGCACCGGGTCATATCTATTACCTATGCTTCTCAGTTTGAGTACAGTTCCAGCAGGAAAAGTGTATCTTCGGAGTTTGAATATGCGTTTCAAAGCCGTTTTGGGAATCAGCCGAATAAATGGAAGTTGATCAGGTTTATGACCAGGTCCGCTATTAGAAGGAAGCTATTAGAAGGAAGATGTTGGGTGGATTCATGCATCTAGTAGGATGAGGAGGCCTTGAAGAAGACTTACGGAAGGCATGAATAGAATGCGTATTCCGGAAAATTTGTCGGAATTCCGAAATCAATCATTCGATTGAAGCATTTTAAAATCCTAAATGAGGCGGGTGTTCGAACCCTTTATGACCCTAGCGGAAGTTCGTTGCCAGTGTCCTAGTCTACCCTATCTTTCAAATGTGGTTCAAAATTTTTTTCTTCAATGATCAATACATTTTCTTGATTTCGCAACGACTTCTTCAATTCAATCAAATCTACAGATGAAAAATTCTGAATGCTGAACACTTTTCGTAGCTCAAATCTTTTTCATGATAACCCTGTTCTGAGCAGCGCACGTAGTGAGAGGGAATGCACTTACTTGGTGAAAAAATTTTAAAACCTTCAATGTTAGTCTGATTGCATGTTTCTTCTGGTTCGAATCTTTTGTATGCTCCATTCGTTTATTTACGACATTTTGTCCTAAAATATGGAAAAAGTGACATTTTTCACTGAAAATTTGTTGTGCTGGATTTACTGCTGACATGAAGTTTATGGTAGTTTCAAATCAATGCATAAGGCCGGAAAGGCAAAAGTTGAAAACCGAGCCAAGCAGTCAACTTTCTGAATTCCTGCACCGAATTCGTGTTCTGTGATAAAACTATCTCAATTTCATACAATTTTCAAAATTTGGGTAAGTTTTTTCAATTTCAAAAAGTTCAAAAAGAACTGAATAACTAAACAATTGTTTGACCGTGAAAAAGTTAAAAATCTTATGGAACAAATTTCGGTTGACCAGGCTTCGCTTGGGAAAAAGAGCGAGTTTTTTCATTCACGCGTAAACCAAAATCTGAATCTGTAACATATATTACATAAAATTTTTCAATTTTGCAAACAAGTTTTTGAACGTATCTGCTAAGATATATATTACAAAGATTATGCGAACACATTTATTGAATAATTGCTTCATTGGCCTAGAGCACATAGAAGTCTGTCCCTTAGTCTCCTACAGCAAAATAAAACAAACTTTTTCAAAAATAGTCACTACTAAAGAAATTAAGCAACAGCAAAAAAGTAATTTATGCTATTTTTGGCAAATTTTCAGTTTAAAGCTTTCTTTTCTTCCATTCAAATTTTTACCAGATTTCAAGATTTTTAGATCTTCAGGGTTCTTGGTGGATTGCAATGGTTTCAAGAGATTTAGAATTTTCGATTCAGAATCTTTTAAGAGATTTACAAGTATTGAAAGTTTATTATATCATTTAAAAGATTCGATAAGATTTGTAAGGGTTTGAAAGTGCTTTCAAAATTCAAAGGAATTTCAAAGCAATTCAAAGATTTAAAATTGTTTTCTGGGATTTGAAAGTAAGTTCGCAGATTTAACTCAAGATATATTTCGCATAATTCAGACAAACTATTATTTGCGTCATTCCAATAAATTATATTATATTGGTATATTCACCAATCAAATTAAGAATAACCGCCAACGATAGGATGAGAGTAGGAATTATCATAATTGTTGCTGAATCAGGAACAACTAATTACTGTATTTGATAAACAATGTATCTATTGTTTTTCTGGTACCTTATGATTCTTATCTTATTTGTTCCGTATGCCTCGAATTCTTCCTTCTAAAATGTTTGTATTTGAGTCATCACTCTTATGAACGAAATGTGCTTACCTCAACGACGCTTCGTTTGAGAAAATAAAGCCATTATTTTTTTTTATTTCGCATCTATAAAAATGGAAAAGAATGAATTTATATAATACTAATTATGACATTCACTCATGAAGTTTCTTATTAGCAGCCGAATTCTCAAGATAAATATATCTGTAGTGCCTCAAAAACAAAAACAAATTTTATTTTCTCCAAGGAAACAAACATTTTCCTAGTTCAATAATATTTTTTAATTTTTAGTTCATAAATTTATCAAACATGAAATAATGTTAAACTATAAATTAGAATTATTTCTCAACTTCCACCTGTTTTATGATTTTTAACTTCGTTCAAACTATAATTTTTAAAGAGTTTAGTAGATAATCCTTTTCAATCACTTTGAATGTCCTTTATTTAATATCGCATAAAATCAGTGTCTTTTTCATGTGTTCGATTTGAAATCCATTTGAGTTCAAAAAGTTTCACTTTTCTTTCTGGATTGAAAGAGTAAACTTATCTTTATTGCAGATTTCCATTCAGTTAAGATGGTGAAAATTATGGTTCTTGTTATTTTTCGAACTGGAGAAGAGTTTTCTTATTTCAAAAAGTTTTAGGAATTTTTAAACTGTAATTTTCATTTATTGCCTGAGAAAGAAGAGGAAAATTCCTTATTTCTTGTTTTTCGAAACCGTTCCCTCATTTTCAGTCAAAAAAGTATCACAAACTTAAATTAACAGTGCCACTTTCAAATTGGAAGTAATCGTGGAAGACGACTTTCCAAGATGAGTATTTAATCACTAATAATTTTGAGGGTAAATGAATCTTCAGATTTTAAACTTTACTGATGTTGCGATTTTCATAATATCATTTTGAAATTGAACTATTTTGACTCTTCCTTTGAAAATGCGTTCAGTTTTTGTGTGAGAAAATAATTATTATCAAAAGTTCTAACTTTTACATTTATATTTCACGATTTTTGCTTCAATCGTCCGGGAATTGACAGATGGGGACATGTGAACTCCCACTTAATACTACATTTCTGAAGGCTGGTGACCCTCTCAGTATAAAACATCAACCAACTATGACTTCCTTAATTCCATTTCTATCCCCTTACTCTCGCCGCCGGTAACCGAAGTTTGGTGGGACTGACGTTATGACTAGACTCTGGCAAAATAAGTTTCTCGTATGAAGGTGGAAAAGGGGTGCAAAACTAGAAACGTAGAGAATGGGGTTAGGAAGGGGGGTTTTAAATATGGTCAGAAGTAGATATTGAATCACATGGTAGTCAAGGGGTCAGTTCGATTATGAATGAAAAAGCAAGACAACATCTCAAGATTATGATTTCGTTCCTCCCACAATTTTATGGATTAGAATGAAAATAGGAATCGGAAGATTATTTATCATAGCATGCTACGCCCCAGTTGATGGTGATCCAGAAGTAGCAGAAGACCTTTTTTGAGACTGTTTAAATTTCACTATAAGTTCTTGGCAATCATGCTCAAAGAATCATTATACTAGGAGACATGAACGGATGGGTCGGCGTGCAGCGTCAAGGTACAAAAAGGTTGCTAGGTTATTTCGGAAATTCAACAAAAAAATGATATCATAGAAAGATCAGTTAGCTTATGTTTAGAAAAGGGCTAACTTATTAGAAATATTTAGTTTAGGCACAAAATAATCCACACGTACACCTCATGTGAAGGAAATACACACAGTATGGTTGACTTCGTTATTGCGGAAGAATGACTAAGAAAGCAAGTAAAAGATACAGGAGTCATGAGGGCTTCTGAATGAAAAACCGATCAATAGCTTCTAGATTTCATGATAAAGTATTCTACGCCAATGATTCGACGTCACGATTAAAATCTCACGTTTGAATTTTCAAATCAATGTTTGACCAAGCAATTGAAATTATACCTGGAAATTAGAAGCTGGGAATCTGATGTTAATTCTTGAACTTATTTGTGTTATGATTTTGGTACACACAATTTTTCAAAAGAAAGTAGATTTTATTTTGTTCCCAAAAGAAGTAGGTTTACATTTTTCTTGATTAAGTGTGCATGAATGCGGTTCACACGGGTTTTACGCGTTTTATTTGAAAATGTTTTCTAATCAAGTTGTTGCAGCCTACAGGAATGTCATCGATTTCTCCTGATGTCATTGGGGTAATAGTGCCATTTTGCATGTTCATTTTTACTCGTTTTGTAGTACGTATTTCTTTATAATATGCATAGAACCCAGCACAAACATTAGTACCCTCCAAGATTGCGAAGACGTCACCGTCGGACGTTGACATAACAATTAGTTCTTTGGTTGGCACCGGATCATATCTATTAATTCCTACTCTCAATTTAAGGTCTTTATCGGCAGGGAACGTGTATCTTCGAAGTTCAAATATTCTTTTTGAAGCCGTTCTGGGAATCAGTCGTATAAATGGAAGTTGATCCAGCTTATGTCCAGGTCCGTGATCAGAAGGAAGCCTATTGGGTAGGTTAATGCATCTGGTAGGACGACCAGGCCTTGGAGTAGAAGACTTGTCAGAAGTACCATGTCCGGGAGCAGGAGACCTGGACCTGGACCTCACAGAAGGAGACTTGTCATGAGAATCAAAACTTCCGGCACGAGGAAGACCAGAAATAGAGCCACTATTAGAGAAAGATTCAGACTGCGAACTTAACTCTGCAACAAGAAAGAGAGCGCTTAATTTTTCTGAAGTCTGTAAGACAAGATGGGATTAGCATTTCGGGAAATTTGACGGAATTTCGAAATCGACAATCGTACAATCGACGAATGAAGAAGTATGAATGCAAAACGCTTTTCGAAGTTCAAAGAATTTTTCATAATTATAATGTCCTGAGAAGCGCACGGTGAGACGAAATCCACTTTCTTCCTTCAACAATTCTAAATCCTTCAACCTTGTTCTGATTTTCAATTTCTTTTTAATCGAAGTGCATTTATGAAGAGCCTTTAGCTCAAATTTTGTATACTCTTTTCCTAGCCTATTCTTACTATTTTGTCCCAAAATATGCGAGAGTGACTTTCTTCACAAAAAATGTGTAGTGCTGAATTTACTGCTGACCTCACATTATAATATTTTTCAAATTAAGAAAAATTCAAAGAGATTTCAAAGTTACTCAAAGATTTTGAATTGTTTCCATGGATTTGAAAGTATGTTCGTGGATTTGAATTGACATATACGCATTACTTTAAACAAATTGTTATTCACGTGATTATGATGAAATTTATCAAATTAAACATGTATTACTATACTATGATATTCACCAATCGGATTGAAAATAACTACCAACGGTAGAACCAGAGTAGAAAGAATCCTCATTTTTGCTGGATGATGAAAAACTGCTCACTGTGTGGATGAAGAATTCGGTTAACAGTGTATCTATTTTTCTCTGATACCACATTAATATACATATTCTATGCTATGAGTCTCATATAATTTATTATATGTGTTCTGAGATTTTTTTGGTGATATGTTTGTATTACAGTCATAGTTATAATTAACGAAATGTTCTGATATCAACCATGCTTCGTTTGTGAGAATGAAGCCATTATTTTTTTTACTACGCAGATATGAATTTAAATAAAAACTAATTTGAATAATATCAATTATCCCTTCTGCCTAAAGTTTCTTATTAGCAGCACAATTCTTAATATACTCTTTCCAAGATTATATTTATACTATAATTTTCAAAAGGTTTTGTAGGTACTCCTTCTCAATCTCTTTAAATGTCTTTTATTTCATATCACATAATATTATTTTCCTCTTAATTTTTTTTTGTTTGTAAATTTATTTGAGTTTCAAAAATTTAATTTTTGTTTTTCGTTTTTGTTTCTGAATTCAAAGAGGAAACTCATTTTTACTCCAGATTTTCATTTAATTGAGAGGGTGAAGATTTTGGTTTTTATCTTTTTCCAAATTGAAGACGGGTTTTTTATTTCAAAAATTTTTATGATTTCTTCAACTGTGATTTTCATTCATTGACTAAGAAAAAATGTACTTGTTTTATTTTTTGTTTTCCATTATTGGGAGGCGGATATAATTTATTTCTAACATTTTTATCAAGTTGATAGGTAGGTTAAATGAGTTTTCTGGGTTCAAATCTTGTCGTCAAATTTGGATGATTCCAAAGAAGGGCATTAGAAGTTCATATACCATCCATTAATTCTAACTATTGTTTGTAAAAAAGTTTGAGTTTCAAAAACAAAGATAAAAAATACATTAAACTGTGTTTCAAATCATTTCCCCTTTTTTTAGCTGATAAAAAGCTACGTTTTTTTTTTTACTTTCAAATACCTTTATGTACTTCATGTAAGAAAATAGACATATTATTCTACATCCTTTGAAATTGCTAACTCAAAACTTCAGTTAGTATTAACGACTGTTGTGTAGTTGAGATTAAGTTTTCCATTGTTTTGATGGGTCAGGATACCACCTAAGTTTACCTAGTGTTCTACAGAAACTAAAACCTTCGATGAAAATTTTGAAACTGAATGCCCGTCGTTCAAGTTTTCATCCCAAATTCATATTCCGTGTCACAAACTACCTCCTCGCACTAACATTCATAACAATCTAACAGTTTAATTAAATTTTCCGGAAAGTTCATCTCATCAAAAGTTTTGTTAACAATGGGACGCTTAAATAGAAATGATTTAGTAAAAAATAATTTGTTCATGAAAAGTAGAGAATCTTGACATATAATACTGATGAAACAAAAAATATGTAACATAATAAGGATTTGTTTACAAGGTTTCACCATCTACTTAATAGTTTAATTATTCTTCTGATGATTTACTATAAAAAATATACAATTTAGTATAGTTCTTATCTCATAAATTATATCAGCCTGTAGCTCGTTCTTGTAAGATGTTTGTATTTCATAAATCACTCCATGAAACAAAAGTTTGGTCACCTCAACCAGGCTTTTTTTCAAAGAATAATGCGATATTTTCTATTCGCACGTATACTAGAATCTAAATCAATAATCAGATCATTTACAAATGTTGCGAACAACCTTTGGAACTCGTCTGCTAAGATGCTACAAAGAAATTTTGGTTTTGTCATTCATAAATAAAAACAGTTCCATCCCAGAATAAAAAATTATATAGATTTTATACGTTTCAAGCGTTTTTCATTTTTTATTTTGAATCTTTACTAAATTTCAAGATTTCGAAGATTTTGAGGGCTTAAGGTAGCTGCCGTGGAACCTGAAAGAATTTCATCAAATGCAAATAGAATTATAAAAGGCGACTCAAAGATGACAGCTTCTTGTACCTGTCTCGCAAATTTCTTCGCCTATTTTTGGCACGCGGGTATGGCCTTAAGATTGCGAACCAGTAAAATTTTTGTACCTCCAAAAGCACCAATCACAAGGACACATATTTCAACCAAGAATTTCTGGTACATTCGTTGCAGCTCTCCTTTATGGTCTTGATACATCTTCTTTTTTCCCTCTTGATGTTGTAGTCGGCTTAAGCCGAGAATTCGATCACGAATATAGTTCGTTTCTCGAAGTCTTGGAGAACAACATCAGGCAGAGCAGGGTCGGGTCCAACACCGTAAGACCGTCAAAGATGGTGATGAAGCACTCTTGGGTTTGTCTTGACACAAAATGTGATCACGTTAAACTGGAGATTGAATGACGCCGTCCTGATATGCGAAAATGAAACTCTCTATACCTGGATCGAACCCAGATGATCTGAGGAAAGCAACAGTTCCCTCCTTCCACAATGACTGTTTTTCTACATTTCTGGTAAAGAATCCGTGCATCTCCTTGTCGAATAGCTGTTGAAGGAATTTTCCAACATCTGCTTTCTTTATTGCAGCTTTTCTAAGTGAAGCTTCTATAAGAGCAATGCTCGTACCTCACTCCTTATGTCAAAATTTAGGAAAGGGTCTCAGCCGTCTGCTCCGCGGCCTTGTATAGGAACGCTCCTTTGCCAAACATCTCGTGCTTTCTGCCCAAATTGAGGAGAGGATCTCTGCCATTTGCAACGGTGGCAGCTGTACTTTGAACAATTCGGTTATTTGGATATTGGAGAATCAGAAGTCCGCGTCCGCCTTGACGGCACCAGATGTATTATCTCGAAACGGACGAATTGATATGAAAGCTTTCATGCAAATCGTCGCTAAAGCTCTGATACTGCCCACTCCCATTCAAAAGTATATGTAATTGGGCGGTATCAGCCTGCGGCGCCCTCACTCGTTACGAAAACATTGCGCTTGTTTTAAAAAGGCCGCCAGTCCGCACTAGTCACGATATGTACTATATTATACTCACAAAATAATTGAGGATAACAATCGCCAATAGCAGGGCGAGAGTAGAAAGCATCTTCATTTCCGCTAGATGAGCTAAAACTGATTACTGTATTAACAAAAAATCTGATTAACAAATTTTTTATTCCAGTCAACAGTCTAATTGAACGAAATTTGCTTATCTCAAACGTGCTTCGTTTGTGCAAATAAAGCGATTATTTTCTTGTGAAGAATCTATAAGCACGAATGAAAACTGATTTAAATAATAATTTATTATAATGTTTGAATAAGTAAGTTTTTACTCATCTTCAAGTACTGAAATTTAAACTGATTCCCCTTGTGCCTGATTGCACAAAATTTTTTTTTCCTGAATACTCACTCTTTCACAAACCACTGATTTTATTTTCAGAAGTTTCTCGAAACATGCAATATTACAAACAGAAAAGTTCAATAAGAAAATGCGAGTTTTCTCAAATTTTTCACCTTATTAACACAATAAGAAGGCATTATCACACAAGTTGTGAATAAGCGGCACAGCGTGTCATCTCCATCAACTGAGAGTATTCAAAAATTATCATTTCAAAGTTGAAAAACTAATGTGATATAGAAGATTCTTATTAAAGACAAAATTACTGAAAATTTTTATCTTCATTGGAAAATAAGAACTGCTAGTTCAGAAAACGAAAAAAAGCCGTCAAAAAGCGAACTTTTCATGTATATGTCGGAATTGAACTAATTTCAATTTCGAGTGTGAATTTAATTTTAATTATTATTTTTTAGACATTATATGACCTTCTCAAGAGATAGTGAATAAGATTAGAGGTCATACTTGATTCAAACTTGATATTTTGCTAAAGTCAGTTAAGATTTCTACCCTGAATACTGAATTCATATATTTATTCTTGTACCAAATACTGAGGTGTACATTTATTTTTTGTTTCAGGTACGTACGAAAATGAGTGGAGCGTTAAGTGGCGAGAGAAAGAAGGCTCGGAGGGGAAATGTTTCTCGCAAATGTTGAATGTAATAATAATTATTATTATGAGGAAATCTTATTTGAATTGTAATATTTATTTTTATTTTCACGGTGTACTCGTACACACAATTTTTCACAATATTTGAAGCACGGTTAGTACTGATTATGAGATCAGAGAAAGCATAGTTGTGCCTAACTTATAACTCTGAGAACTAATTCCTTTTGCGAGATGATGTGCTCTGCGTCACCTAACGCAAATCGCCCTGAGCCACTGAAAGTTGCAATTCAAAAATTCATTCAAAAATAACTCAAATAATATCAATCATGATTTTTGCCTGCAAAGTTTCTTATTGTCAGTCAAATTCTTCATACAGATATCCCAGTTTTGTCTCAAGAAGAAAATTAATTTTTTCCTCCATCCGTTAACAAAAATCTTTCAGTCCATTAGTATTAAAAAAAAATTTAATTGTGTCGCTACATTTTCAAACATAGTCGTGGGCTAAATATACGATAGTTTGTTACATTGAACGATTAGTAACTGTCCATTGATTGTATGTTCTTCGTTCAATAATTTGTTTCTGAAACAAGATTTCAGAGACTTTGCTATTTTTTACACTAGGTCATTCTTCACATATAATTAAATAGCAATTAGACGTGGGATTGCTGCATATCATTTTTTTCATGATTTATGAAATATCCTTGTGGGATCCAAGAAAATGCTTCGCAGTCTTGGCTTTCACAAGACTTAGGAACTTAGCTCTACTGATATAGAATAAAATTGAATGATTACATTAAATTTTTGGTTGAGGGTCCCTTGCCTCGCAGGATGAAACTCGCACTGATAAAAGGTACTCACCAAGACATGAAGAAAATTCTATGGGACCAAAGCTGTCCGGCCTCTCATTGAGACAATGTAGGCTAACATCAGGGCACTATCATGAATATCATGGAAGTGTAGAGCAAGGGCTGCAACATGTTTGCAGAATTGAACTTCATAACATCCATCAGGACACACATATGATATGATCCAAGAGCCAAAGTTCGCAGTTCGTCCAGCGATAGTTTTATGAAGCCTTCCAACAAATGCTGATCCATAAGCAGGAAGTTTACAGACTGCTCACTTAGTCTTTGGCTTCCGACTAATGAGGCTAGTCGATTGGGCTCTAAAGTTTTAGCAAGCATAAATTGACCAATTTTCTGGCCATCGGCGATATCTGACTGAATGCCCTCATGGAAAACGTTAAGGATAGCTGCCGCAATTCGGCATTCGCCCATGAAATGTGGAACAGACTCATTTTGCCACACATTTTCGAAATATCGGAAAGATTGGTTGAATCGTCCATTGACAGCTTCAACGACGAATCAGCATTTTGTGACAAGCGGCGACAGGTTTGCCTCATAATCACTCAAAGGAAGACCACCTTCAGATAGATGAGACATCCTTAGGTCGTGTCGTTTCCATATTCTAATAAAGTGGCAACACAATTTCTGAATCCTTGATCTACGAAGAAAACATCGCTTTCCATAAAGAAAGAATGAAGGCCAGATGTATTTTCAAAGACCTTGAGCATTATTGTTGCATCAGATTTGTTGGCTGAAAAGGGGCCAAACACATCTAAAATATAATCATCAGCTGCGACAGCAACAAAACGCTTCATCAGAGGGCGATGTTTGTGCATGCTAAAGGATCTTCGCTGAAATCTATAATTAGAACCCTTCTAAATGCAAACATGAGTTCCATTCCAAGTGATAATTGACTTATTCTCATGTCGATTTAGAAAAAGCTGATGACCAACTGTTGTATTATGATTCTTCAGTTCTTCTCGATCAACTCGAGAGAAACCTAGCTAGAGAGGAACTAAATCTTTCAACAGAGAGTTCCCCGCTTCATCCATCCATCGCTCCGTTGATGAACTAGGTATATCAAAGAGTGAGGACAACCTCTCATCAGTTCCACCCGTGGGAAGTTTTGCTGAATGAAGTACTCGTGCTGTACTTGGCTTTTTTTGCTCTGCTCGAGTGAGAGATTATAATGGAGACAGAACATTTTGAAATTGGTTTTTGTTCAGACAAGTCCATTGCTCTATCTGCGAGCCATATATATCAGCAATAAACTCAAAATTGGAACAAGACTGCTTTTTGTCAGCCAGTTTTTGAAGCGAGTGAATCATGTCTTCGATATGACATTGATTGTGAGAACAATTCGTTTATGTTTGTGATTAAAGCTCCCACTGTTCATTTTAAGGACTTTCATCGCAACAACGCGACCCTTCATGTAAATGAAAGCGTTGGTTAATCAGGAGCTGATCTCTGACGGCCTGTGGTATTATATAAAGGTTTTTCAATATGAAACCAAAAATGCAATTCTTGTGAGATACTGAAGCTCTTTTCAGAGTCAGATTGATGGTACCTTCCGAAAAGATGATTTGCTTGTTGCCGCCTTCGAATTTCAGGAAGCCAGTCGGCAAGAACCGCAAATGGAATCTGATTCTGAAGGAACCTGGGACGAAATCTAATTTTGATTTGTGGGCTTTTTTGTATTTGAATTTTGGTACATCAAATTCGTAAAATAAAGTAGATTTTATTTTGATCGCAAAATAATGAAATTTACATTTTTTTAACGAAATAGTAGTACGTCAAGTATTGCGTTTTACACGTATTTTACGCGTTTTATTTGAAACTTTCTCCTGATTAGATGAGCGGGTCCAACTGGAGTGTCATCGATTTCATATGTAGTCAGTGGGGTGACAGTGCCACTTTCCATGTTTATTTTTGCCCGTTTTGTATATCTTGAACGACCATCACCAACATATATTCCAGCAAGCGTATTTGAAGTCTCCAATATTGCAGAGACGTCACCATCTGACGTCGATAGAACAATTTGTTCATTGGTTGGAACAGGGATCTGGCAATTAACACCTGCTCTCAACTTGAGTTCCTTATCAGCAGGAAAAGTGTATCTTCGAAGTTCGAATATTCGTTTTGAAAACGTTCTGGGAACCAGACGAATAAATGCAAGTTGATCAAGTTCATGTCCGGGTCCATGATCAGAAGGAAGCCTATTGGGTGGATTCATGCACCTAGTTTGTTGAGGAGGCCTTAAAGAAGAAGACGTGTCAGAGGAACAATGTCCGGCAGGAGGAGACCTGGACCTGGACCTCGCAGGAAGAGGAGATCTGTTAGGAGAATCAGAACTTCCGTTACGAGGAACACTACGAATAGAGCCACTTTGAGCTGAAGATTTGGACTGTGAACTCAACTCTGCAGAAAGAAACAGAGAATTACTCAAGAATCAATCAAAAAATAGTTAGAAAAATTGTTTGTAGAAGTTTTCAGAAGCTATAATTACTTCTTGAACTTTTCTCCAGATTTTGCGTCGTTCGAATCAAAATTTGAATTTTAACTTTTCACATGATTTCCAAGAATTTGAACTAAAATATCAGGTCTTATCGAAAATGATTGAGGAAAAACGTATAGGTCTTTTAAAATGAATACATTTCAACTTATTTATTCTCGATGCATAAAACCCAAAAAATGAGTCCATTCGGAAAACGGTTGGAACACAAATTGTAGATGTTTTCAAGAGCTTCAATTATTTAAGAAACTTTTCTCAGGTTTCTGTCATAGTTTGACGTGAAAACACATTATTCGATTTTTGGATAGCATTTTAGATGAATAAAATGATAAACATTGGTCAAGGGATGCTGGTTTCCGAACTTGTCTTCTCTTTTCGAACCTACAAAAAGTGTGTCAAAGCTCGATTTGATCCGTTCATTTTTTTAAGTGTTATCGTGTTTACGGGTCTCAAAACGTGAAGATTCGTTGATAAACTGTGATGTGAAATTTCGGACGATTCTGATATTTTCTCTATCCTAAAAGATGAGAAAGTAAAAAATTCTGAATGCTGAACAAATTTTGAAGTTAAGAAAACTATTCATAATAACTCTGTGCTGAGCAGCGCACAATGGAAGGAAATACGCTTTCTTTGTTGAAGATTCCTAAAGCCTTCAATTTTGGTCTGATATTAAATGTCTCTGAAATTAAAGTGCATTTATTCATAGCCGCCAGCTCGAATCTTTTGTATTCTCAGTTTGTTTGTCTAGGGTATTTTTTCTCAAGATATGAAAAAGTGACTCCTTCCACCTAAAATTTGTTGTGCTGATATTACCACTGATCATTAAGGTTCTTTTTTAAAATATTCATCACAATTTTTTTGTAATCGGGTGGCCTTTGAATTTTTGACACAACTTAAGGTTCTACAAACTCAAATTATTGAAATCAATACTCTTTCATATCAAATATTTCATGAACAATTGAATAAGAAAGTAAAAGAAGAAAATTTAATGAACTCTATCCTAGAGACCTAGATATAATCTAGGTCCCAATGGAACATGTTTGATATTTGAAACGATAAAATACAAAGTAGAATTTCGATAAGAATATTATTGAAATTTAAATAAAAGAAATTCAGTTCATCGGAGGTTTTATTGCCAGTCCGCTTACACTAAATAAGTATGCCTCGAGCTTGTCCTGGCAAGATAACCATATTTCACAAATCAGACCAAGGAATATAGAACGGGTTTTCAGAATGTTGTGAATGTTTTTTCACAGGTGTCTGATGAGATAAAAAAGATTAGTTTGATTTACGTGGACTCAAAAATAAGCATGAGATAATATTCCCCTGGGTGGGACTGATATGAAAAAAATTATTTGAATACAATTATTATATAATTTTTGCATTGGCCTAGACCACATGGACGTCTTTTATTAGGTCCTTCAGAGCAAAATGGAACAAACTTTCTGAAAAATATTTACTTCTGAAGAAAGTCAGCACCAATAAAAATGGAATTTCTGGCACTTTCAGAAAAGTTTTACTTTCAATCTTTCTTTTTCCATTCCCTGATTCAGAAAAAAACGTTTTTTACGGAAGTGTCTGTCTGTCTGTTTGTCTAGGGTCTGTAATCTGTATTCTGTAGTGCAGTGTAGGCACAAAAACTTTCGAAAAATTGATAAGATTGGATTGTGTTCTGGCACACTTTTCAACGGCCTAAAAACAAAGACCATATTTGTTATCCAGCCATTTTTGACAATCGGTTGTGGTTTCATTTACCGTAAAAAGATTTTCAAAAAAGTAAAATTTTACTTCATCGCTCAAACCATGCAAGATGCGAAAAAAATGTTGGAACGAAAATTGTTACCTTTAAAAAGATCTACTTTTCTCCTATCCATTTTTTTAATAAATGCGAAGTTTTAGTTCAAATCATGAAAAATGTCATCAGAAATGAAAAATTATATTTTTCAGCAAAACTTTGGGAGAAGCGAAAAAAACTGTTTGTTCCTAAAATATCTAGGAATTCACCCTTGATTGCTTTTTGATTAAAAGTATATTTTTCTTTTCAACCATGATAACGCTTTTTAAAAAATGAAAAATGCCATTTTCCGCACAAACTGTGGGAGACGCGAAGAAATATTTCAACTTTGAACGAAAAATGTATTATTGTATTAAAATATTTACCAATCAAATCAAGAATAACCACCAATGACAGAACGAGAATAAATAAGATCTTCATTTTTACTGAATGAGAAAAAACTGATTACTGTATGAACGCAAAATTTGGTTTCACAGTGTATTTTTTTCGGTATTTTATCATAAAGAACATTCTACGCTTTAATTCTTATCTCACCTATTACATATGCCTTGGGTTTATCCATGTGAGAGGTTTGTATTTGAGTAATTCGTCTAATTAACGAAATGTTCTCATATTAGCTATGCTTCATTTGTGGATATAGAGCGATTATTTTTTAATCACGCACCTATAGAATAAAATGAAAATTAATTAGAATGATATCAATTATTATTTGCGCCTAAAAATTCTCTTCTTAGCAGTCACATTTTTTATATAAATATTTTGGTATTGCCTCAAAAACCAAAAAATATTTTTTTCTCTTCCATTTCCAAATATTTTTTTAGGTTAATAATATTCAAACAATCTCATTTCATAAGTTTATCAAACTTTCAATATTGCTGCACTAGAAATGAGAATTATTCCTTAGATTTCACTTGTTTTCATGATTTGAAACACTGCTAATACTATACTTTTTATGTGTTTGATTCCATATTCATTTTAGTTCAAGAAGTTTCATTTTTTATTTTTAGTTTTGTTTATTAATGCTTTTGGAACATTGTGTTAGAGAAGGAATACCTGTTCGAGACGAACAATGAATATTATACACATTTATAACCTGCCTGCCCACAGCCGAGGCGGCCCTCCACAGCGTGCGGCTGAGTACTCTCCTCTCTGTGCAGTTGGCCCTGCTACAGCTTCATTGATTTTTTTTCTGTTCAAATAGAAATACCCCTTAAAATGTGAATATTCGTACATGGAATTTCTGAATTTTGAAAGAAATGGTCAGAAAATTTCGAGAATGTTCCAAGCGTTCGATACCTCAGTTGGTCAGGGTATGCAGTGCGATTTGGCGTGAGTTAGATTCATGGTTAGATTTATGTTTGTAGGTTTCGAATCGTCAACGAATAATTAGGAATTTCCAAACCGGTTGAGCATCTGATCATTTTGATGAGTAACAATAAGTGTGTATGTTGATAATAAGTTAGGTGTGATAATAATAATATAAAAAACAACTTTTTCCGTTCGTTAATTGCTTTAGCAGATTTTGCATCAACTCTAATTCACATTTTCCGGAACTCTGATACAGAGTTCATACCCAGTGCGCCAGCACAAGTCATATCATCCCAGCTTTCAAATACTATCGAAGCGTTGTATTCATCCAGAAAAAAATAGTTCATAACATCGTATAACCGGACCTTCCTGGCTTGCTTCAAACCGTCTTCCATTTTTGCTACTCTTGATTTGTTTATCATTTCTTCAAATACCTGGAGTTTGAAAAAGAAAAATAATATGTGGGCGTCCACATGAAAAAGGCCCTTATGTCTGATCCTAGTTTAGGAGACATTTGTGTTTTGTAAGGTCAGGAAGAAAACCATTATTTGCAGGTTTGAGTGGGAGGTAATACCACGACCTTAATTGAATCTATTGACTATTCATCCAGCTGTATGACCATATACGTAACTCCATACGGGCCATAGGGGCCCTTTTCATGCGAACTCCCACATAGTATTAGTTTTCATTTGTCAAGTTTATTGATCATTAGGAATTTTCTTAAGAACTTGAGGTTGGAACGAAAAACACTAGGTGAAAGTAATTAGTTCTTGAACTATCAATGTACATTTATGTATTGAAAGAGTTTGCTGCCATGAAGTCAAACCCGTAACAGTGGTGAGGAAAAAGTGTCGTCTGTGTTGGCACTGACATGGCTGAATCCATACCTTGAAGTCAACGGAGCGTTGACGATTGGAACAACATGATCAAAGCTGACGATTATTGTTCAATGAGAGGTTTTCACTTTCGAATCTATCGCTATTGCTAGATCCAGTGGAATCCAATGAATTCTCTGCTTCTCTGTTATGAGATTCATGAACAAATTCAACTCCAGAATTATCGGGTCTAGTATCAACGACTTTCCTGTAATTGAGGTTATATTGTCCATTGTTATTATGGATCAGAATGGCACGTCTATTTGTCTGGTATTTACCAAAATATGCAAAGTTTGACAAAAATTGATTATAATGTTTAATTAATGTTGAACGTTAGCCCCAGCAATATGAAAATCGTAGAAAGGGAATAGGTACAAAGGCAGCTTTAGTTGACTTTCCTTTTTCTTACTCTTGTATTTTGTTGCTATACATTAGTTTCTAATAAGCAAGTAATGTCATACAACTTCCCCATAGGAATTAGGTTTACATTCTTCTATTAAATTAATATCGGGTGTAGAATTGCGCTTTACACGAGTATGACGTGTTTGATTTGAAAATTTCTTCTAATAAAATTTCTGGGACCAACTGGAGTGTCATTGATTTCTTCTGTGGTCAATGGGGTAACAGTGCCACTCTCTATGTTTATTTTTGCCCGTCTTTTGAATCTGACGCGAGTATCCTGGACATATATTCCAGCTAGAGTATTGGGACTGTCCAATATTGCAAAGACGTCACCATCGGTCGCTGATATGACAATTTGTTCGTTAATTGCTACAGGCACATATTTATTTTCTGTTTGCAACACTGTAAGTTTTTTATCGGAAGGAAAAGTGAATCTTCGAAGTTCGAGTATCCTTCTGGAAGCCGTTTTGGAAATCAGCCGAATAAATGGAAGCTTATCAAGTTTTTGTCCCGGTCCGCTAGTAGAAGGAAGCCTGTTGGGTGGATTCATGAACCTGGTAGGACAAGAAGGCCCTGAAGACGAAGAATTGTCGGAAGAACACAATCCGGGAGGAGGAGACCTGGACCTGGCTCTTACAGGAGAAGGAGACGTGTCAGCAGAATCAGAACTTCCGGAACGAGGAACACCAGGAAGAGAGCCAATATTAGATGGAGGTTCAGACTGTGAACTTGAGTCTGCAACAAGAAACAGAGAATCACATTTTTTGAAAGTACGTGAGTCAACGCAGAATGGACATTCCGGAGAATTGGTCGGAATTTTGAAGTCAGTAATTGAATAGATGCAATTTGAAATCTTTAATGAGGTGGAGCATCAAACCTCTCATGACCCTAGCAAATGCTGGTTGCCACTGTCATGGTCTATCCTAATTTTTAAATGTAATCAAATCCACGGATGGAAAAGTCTGCATGAAAAACAATTTTTAAAGCTAAAAAATAGTTTGAAAAAATCATGTGTTGAACGGGGCACAGTGGAACGAAATACACTTACTTCGTTCAAAAACTATAAAGCCTTCACTTTTGGTCTGTTTTGGAATTGTTTCCAAATTAAATTGGATTTGAGAAGAGCCTTCATCTCGAATCTTTCAAAATCTCCTTTCTTTCATTCACGACATTTTGTCTTGATGTATGCGAAATGTGACTTTTCCATTTAAAAATTGTTCTTCCGAATTTATTGCTTAGCTAAGGTTTATAATAGTTTGAAATGAATGGATAAAGACAGAATACAAATTATCCGCTCACTAATCCGTGTGTTCTTCATAAACGAATTCGACCAATAAGTACAAATAGTACAATTGTAAAAAAATTAATTATGTTGAAATTGCCTCGCATTATTGTAGGAAGTAAACCTAATCACAAAACACATTGAGAAGTTAACAATCACCATGGTTCAAACAATTTTTGTAGCAAACATTTCAAATTTAAGACATTTTCCGATTTCCGGTGCCTTTAATTGCTTAAATTGCTAAACATACTCCAAGGAATAACATACTTTTGATCATATTTGATAGAAGATAACAATTTTAATGATTATAAACAATTACGATAAACAAACTAAATGTCCTGTCAGTTTGGCTTAGTCGGATTGAATGTGTTTATTACGTTCTGTTTGATGAAATGGATTCTTTATCTTCATTTCGATTAGCTTTGTGGGTTGCGTTTATTTGATTTTGTTGTGTTGGTTGCATGCTTTTAGGTTAGTCGTAATAGTTGCATTCGTTCGTTTGAGTTCCCGTTTTCGGTTACGTTTGTTTGGGTTGATTTGGTTGTGCTGGTTACAAACGAACGTAAGCAGCACAACCAACCCATCGAAATCAAAAAAATTAAGAGATCCATTCCAACCCAAACGAACATAAACAACATAACGAACCTTATCAAACCAACTCACCTAAACAAACCCAAGCAAATCAGCCGTTTGTCTTCTTTATCTTTCTTTTGGAAGCGCATTCCTTGTGTATTCAGTAATGTGATTTTTTGCAAATGCATCGACATCTGGTGCGGATGAAAAAAAAAAAATTTTCATCATATCTCTTGAGATTTTCCAATGTCTCAAGATGAAGGAAACACCCTATTTACTGTAGTTCTTACCTCATGAGTTACATATCATTTGAACTTGTCCTTGTGAGATATTTGTATTTCATAATTCAGAACAAGGAATAAAATGTTGGTTAACAATCTTGTGGAAATCTCGTAAAAGTTTTCTGATAAGATAAAAAAAAAATCGTTGAATTCATGTAGACTGCGAGTGAGGCAATTGAGAAAAAAATTATTTGAATAAACTTGTTAAATATTCTTCTATTAGCCTAGACCATATGAATGTCTTTCAAACGATACCGCAGCTTTTCAAGGTATTTCAAAAGTTATTATTTTATATATACATAATGAAAAACTGCAGTTTCTATTAGAACCAATTTTTGTTTCCAAAGGAGCTTTAGGCAAAAGAAACCTCTCGTGTTGAAAAGGAACCCAAAATAATGAATGGTTTCCGAAGGAACCGAAAGCATGGATTCAAACCATTCTAATAGAGACTTTTTTTCACTTCTGCCTCAACTCACTTCGAAAATTTCACAAGTTAATGATTCACATTTTACTTTATAATTGAGATTAAATAATGTTGCATTGAAAAAAATTGAATAAAAAAAGTGAAATTACAGACATGAGGCATTTGCCATTTGAACACAATCGGATCGTCTCTGTCTATCTAAAATGATAGAAAGAGAGGTCTGATCGACTTCAAGCATCGGAATTCCACTGTAGTGTTTTGTAATTTTCAACTGTCTGGTGTTGACGTGTAAATTGTGAAAACTGTGTTTTTCGTAGACAGTTTATCTTATATTTATAAAAATTAGTAATTTTCTGTTAAATAATTTCTTCGCATGTCTGGCTATGAAACTGCGTCATGCATTATGCGCTATACGCGAAAGTTCGTGCTTCCCACTAGAATTGTTTTTTACGAAGTGTTCTGCTTATGCATACATAGTTGCAAAAATGTGATGTCATTTTGGATGCTGCTGTCTTCGAACGCTTCAATCGAGCGAGCGATATAGTATCTTGTCACTGTGATTCAAAGATTCAAAATTGTTCCCAGGGATATGGAAGCATGCTCGCGGATTTGAATTAAGATATATTGCGCATAACTTTGGACAAATTGTTTTTGGCATAATCCTAATAAATTATATTAAATCGATAATGTGTTATCATTGCTAGAGAGATTGATCAGCAAACTGGGTCTGAGCAGTTTTGCGGAACGAACGTATCATTTCAATAAATAATACGAGAATTCTAGATCAATCTGAAATATCTATGTCTCACTCACTGCTGTCTTCCAACCGAGCAAGTCACGCCTACCCCGAAAGGAAAATGACCAAATGGTATAATAATAATAATAAAATATCAATATATTCACCAATCGAAGTAAGAATAACCACTAATGGTAGAATAAGAGAAAAAAAGATCTTCATTTTTGCGGAATGAGGCGAAACTGATTACTGTATTAACAAAGAATTGGGTTATCAGTGTATGTATTTTTTTCTGTAACCTTATCCAAAAGCATATTCCACGGTATAATTCTTATCTTACTCATTACAGATGCCTTGAGTTTGATCTTGTGAGAGGCTTGTATTACAGTAATCAGTCTAATTAAAGAAATTTTCTTATATCAGCCATGCTTCGTTTGTAAAAATAGAGCGGTTAAATGTTTATTATGCATCCATAGAATTGAGATAAAATTAATTTGAGTAATACTAATTTTTCTTTCTGTTCTTTTGCTTCTTTAATTTTTCTCTGAAAGTTTCTCATCAGCAGTCTAATTCTTATTGTAGATATCTCAGTATTACCTCAAATGTGAAATTAATTTCGTTCTGTCCCTGTTCACAATAAATTATTCTTCCAGGTCAATATTATTTCAAAAAAATATTTTTATGAATTCACCAAACTGTTAATAGTTTTCAAAAAGAAAATTAATTATTTTTCAGCTTTCACTTGTTTTGATGATTTTATAACGCTGTTGATACTATAATTTTCAAAGGGTTGAGTAGAAACTCTATTTCAATCACTTTTATTGTTCTTCATTTGATATCGCATAAAGCAATCGTCTTTTCAATGTGTTTGATATAAAATCCATCTGAGTTTCAAAAGTTAAATTTCTGATTTTCATTATTGTTCCTGGATTGTAAGGGGGAATTCACTTGCATGACACATTTTCGTTCAGTTACGAAGGTGGTAATCTTATTTTTTATTTTTTTTCCGAATTGGATAAAAGTTTTTTTAGTTGGAAAATTTTCATGAATTTTTTAAAGTAATTTTCATATAGTGCCTAAAAAGAGGGAGAATTCTCAGTTTTTTTGATAATTGAAAGGCGGACATTATTTACCTTCAACATTTTTATTGAGTTGGTAGGTAGGTTAATGAGTTGAATATGGTAAAATAATGTATTTTTAATATCTGACTTGGAATGAAAGGGTTAATTTTCAAGTTGAATATCGGTTTGAAGTTTTGAGTTCGAAAAGTTCAATTTATATAATTTTGAGGTGAGAAATTTCGTAATTTTGAAAATTACGTAATTTATAATGATAGTATAGAGCAGTTAGAAATATACGAGATAAAGCTAAAATGGCAATGTCCATAATTCTCAAATTTATAGATTGAGATTATCACCGTTCCCCACGTGCTGAGGGTTTAATTTTCAACTCTCATGCCTGCACGGGTGGTTCCAAAATCCTGTAACTGCAATCATGCAATTGAAGATTTTTGTGAGTGCTTTAGAAACTGCTCCTCACACTCTATCATCTTGTTCAATTATCCATAATGAATATAAAATTTTGGCAATATTTTGAATACTCTCCCCTAAGGACTTACTCGTAACTAACGCTTACGTATTTTTCAAATAAACCATGACTATCCTTCGCAAAATTCTAGATTCCTACATATCGGTTTCCAAGAAGCCGATGATGACGTACGACTATCCGAAAATAATAAGGATAAAATTTTTTATTAAATTAATAGTGCATGAATTATTGCGCTTTACATGGGTTTCACGCGTCTTATTGCAAAATGTCTTCTAATCAGATGACTGAGACCAACTGGAACGTCATCGATTTCTTCTGTGGTCAGTGGTGTAACAATGCCACTTTCCATGTTTATTCTTGCCCGTCTTATACATTTCGCACTAGTATCACGAACATATATTCCAGCAAAAGTATTAGGACTGTCCAATATTGCAAAGACGTCACCAGTGGACGTTGACATAACAATTTGTTCGTTGGTTGGCGCAGGGTCATATCTATTACCTCCTTGGAACAATTTGAGTCGTTTATCGGCAGGAAAAGTGAATCTTCGGAATTCAAATATCGGTTTTGAAGCCTTCCTGCGCGTCAGCCGAATAAATGGAAGTTGATCAAGTGTATGTCCAGGTCCACTATGAGCAGGAAGAATGTTGGGTGGATTCGTGTACCTGGTAGGATGAGGAGGCCTTGAAGATAACGACATATCGGAAGAACATTGTCCAGGAGAAGGTGACCTGGACCTGCGTCTTACAGGAGGAGGAGACCTGTCAGGAGAATTAAAACTTCCAGTACGTGGAACACCAGAAATAGACTCGTTATTAAAAGAAGATTCGGACTGTGCACTCAACTCTGTAACAACAACAAAACGAGCATTACAGCTTTTAAAGCACCTACGACAAAGTAGACTTCCAGTTGCGGAAAATTGGTCAGAATTTAAAAATCCGGAAGATATTTCTTGCAATTTGAAATATTGAATAAGAAGATAGTTCAAAACTTGTATGACCCTAGCGAATGTTGGTTGCCACTGTCCTGGTCTACTCCATTTTTAAAATCTTGTTTACAATTGTTTTTTTCTTAAATGATCAATACATTTTATTGCATCCGCAATGAATTTTTTCAATTGAATCAAATTTAGGAATTAAGAAGTCTGCATGCTGAACCGTTTCAAAAGTTCCAAAAATTGTCTATAATTATCTTGTGCGGAGTAGCGCACAGATGAAGAGCATGCACTTTTTTGTTCAGAAGATCGAGAATCTTCAAGCATGGTTGGATTCTAACTTTTCTTTGAATGAAATTGCATGTGTAAAGAGCCATCAGCTTAAGAATCCAAATTCCTAGCTTCGATTGGGGAAAAAGCAAATTTATTATTCGCTTGTCTACAAAAATTTTAATTTATAACGTTGATTATTCAAACTATCCACAAATGTCGCGAAAATCTTTTTGAAGGCATCTGCTATGATTATAAAAAAATTTAATTTTGCTAAAAAATTAATATATTAAAAAATATATATATATTTTGTGCATAGTGGTCAAGCTCATTTATAATTTCTAAAAAGGAGAAAAAATTAGTTTGATTCATGTAGAATTAAAGCAAGACTGTGTTTCTTACCCCGGCTATGGAAGCTTAAAGGGGGGGGGGGGGGGGAACCCCTGGGGGTAGTGGGGGGGGAAGGGGTGAGTCAGTTGCTGAACAAGAATGTTGCGCGCGACTGGCGCGGTCCCTCGTACGAGAGGGAAAGTGAGAGAAAGAAACTCAGGCGGCCCTCTGGGTTTGAGAGGCGGCGCGTTCGGCGAGCCAAGCGTCGAAAGGCCACATATCCCGGGGGACGTCTTCCTGGCTAGTCAGCGGCCGGAGGTATACTATCTTGATCTCGCCTTTATCGAGCTTCCTCCATGCCGTTAGCCAGTCCATAGAAGGGGAACAGAGTGTACGCTGCTGTACGGCGAGTGCCTCGGTTTGTGGTTTGGTTGTTTCGGAGTGAGGGAATGACGGGTGTAAAGGAAAGGTAGTTGGCGAAGAAATTTGATCCGAAGATCGAAAAGGAAGGCCCAGAGTGGACTCACTAACCCGGATGGAGGGAGTTGGTGTGCGGTCACTCGGTGATGACCTTTTTTTTTAGTCCGCAGAAGGCGTCGTCATAACAAAATTTATTTTACATTAATTTACAAAGACCGTAATTCCCAACGTAGGGCGAGGGCGAAAACGTTTTGGGTGTCCTGTTGGTAGACAAGAACAGGACGTCGTGGTCCGGGGTTTCTACGCCTTCCTCTTCGGTTTGAGGAACGGGCGTCATGCGATGCCGAGGGGAACCCGGTGGAGACGGGGTACGCTCGGAACGTACTGGTGAACACTACGGCTCCTCCACTGCACGGGGAGACCCAGGGGTGTCTGGACCCGGAAGTGGATGAAGCTAGCTGCTGGTGGAAGTTCCTCCGTCGGTGGGACTTGTGGAGCCCGTGGAGGTAAAGGTGAGTCGACACAATCGACGATGGCCGTGGACGTTCGGCCGACAACTTCGATGGGAGGAAACATATAGCGTTGTTCCTCGTGAAATCGGGGTACTCGAAGAGGCAAGGGTTCCGTTTGTGCGGTGCGCCGACGACGCTGCCTCGGGTCCCGTGTTCCGGAGCGGCCGCGCCTTATCGCCACTAACCTCCACTCACCCTCCCGGTAAAGTGCCGGGGCCTCAGGATCGTATCCCCGAGAGGCGGCAGAGGCGGCGACACGTGCAGTTCCTACGTCAGCTGCACGATGCTCGGCGACGGCCTGTCGATGACACGCCGGTTCCTCAAGGGCGGCCTGTCTGGCATAAGCGGCACTTCTGGCCTGTTCGTCCTGAGCGGCAGTGGCCCTCCTAGCGTGCTCACATTCGCGTTGTTGACGGGCGGCGACTTGACACTCGGGTTCCTCACGAGTGCGTCGCCGATGTTCCTCGTTCCGAACGACAGCGGCCCTCCTGGCCTGCTCGCGTTTGTCCTGTCGGAATGCGGCAACTCTCCTTCCGTGCTCCTCTCGAGCCTGTCGCCGACGGTCACAAATGGTACTTCTAAATTTGACAGTGCGAATCAAGTGCTTGAAGGGTCACCGGTCACGGCACAACACTGTCACTCGAGGCTTCACCGCACTATAAGAACTGAATTTGATTCGAATTTCACTGAAAGAAAACTAGCGGATGATGATTAAAGGTACTTTCCGAGAAGCGGAAAGAAGAAAAAGATAGGGTCGAGGTTCAACCCCAGAGAACTCGGAAAAAATAGGCTTCGTACACTGCGGGGGAGGGCACAGTGGACGCCTCTGACCTCCGGTAATATTCGAACACGAACTGACTAACTAATAGCGAATTCGGTTATCCTGCACTGGTGCACGCCAGAGCACTCCGACCCATGATCCAACCCACTCATGGTCTAGCCAAAGAACGTCCCATTTTCGTCCAAATCGCGCATACCAGCTCATTTATTCAATATGGCAGCGTAGCTGGTAGCCTTGCTGATTGGCTGCAATTTTTTTCACTTGCGCGTGGATAGACCTGGTGTGAATTGGATCATGCTCCGACCTGCTCCTTCTGACTTCTTTTCACGTTCTTCATTCTCCCTTTGACCCGCTTCGGAGCAGGTCGGAGTGCTCTGGCTTGCTCCATTGCAGAATAACCGAATTCGCTATAATTCGCTCACGACTCTCGCTTGCCTTCGCACGGAGCTGCCTGTGGCGGAGGGGGACGGCGTCGAGGCCGCCGATTGGCTACGAAAGCGCAACGAAGTCGTGATCAAGTGGTGGGGATTGTCAGCCAGGCCCCGCTGCCTCAGCCTCCGTACAATTAACACGTAAATTTGTATCAATACAAAAAAAATACTGTTACATTATTGCACTATTCTGCTGCAGACTGAATTTGTACCTTAGAATTTAGTGTAATTTTGGAAATATAAAAAGATTTCAATTTGTTTTAACGAATTTTGAGAGATTTCGAAAGAACTTTAGAAATAATGTGAAGGTTCAAAATTTCTCATGATTCTGAAAATTGTTTTCAAATTGAAGTATATTACTATATAATCACTTATTTACCGGATGAATTAAGGATAACCACCGCCCATGACAGAACGAGAGTAGAAGACATCTTCATTTTTGCTCAATGGGAAAAAAACTGCTTACTGTATCAACGGAAAATTTATTTAACTGCGTATGTGATTTTTTTCTGATGCTTTATTGCAAGTTATATTATATCCTATAATTCTTATATGATTTATTATACTATAAGCTTCGAGTTTGTCATTATGAAACTTTTGTATTTCGCTTATCAGTCTAATTAACGAAATTTGCATATCTCAAAAATTTTAGTTTTTGTAATTTGGACCAAGCATTGGTATTCTGCCGTATTTTCCGACTCAAAGAACCTTCTGGTACTAAATTTTATAAGAACCTTACAATTTTATTTCATTTCCTAAAACTTGTTTATCTATTCGAATTATAATATGAAGTTTGTATTCTGTGACTCGAAAGCTCCCCTCTTACTGACTTGAATGAAAATTCGCCAGGAATGTACTTTCGAAGAGGTCTTTTTATCGAAAATTTTGTTATTTAGAAAGCGTTCGAATAGAATTGAATAACTCAAAAATCATTCATGCACAAAGTCAACTGAATAGTTTTATGGCAATTCTGGAATATTTCATATATGATTCCTTCAATGAAAGTTGTCCTACTTCAACCAGGCTTCTTTTTTAAGAGGGAAGCGAATTTATTATTCGCTTGTCAACAAAGATTGAAATCTCTAACGTACATTATTGAAATCATTCAAAAATGTCGCAAACACCCTTTTGAAGGCGTCTGCTAAGATTATAAAAAAAAATAATATATTTAAAAAAATTATGTATGGTTCATGCATAGTGGTGAAACTTATTTATAATTTTAATTCATTTTGTAAATAACAAATCTGTTTCTTATATCAAATAACGTGAGTCTTAGTGAAATAGATTTAAAATTTGAAACCGTAAAGTATGAAATAGAATTCAACGAAATTTGGTTATCCCTGAAATTTTGGTTATCTTTTGTTTTTCATAATTAAAAGATGAATATTATTCACTTTCAACATTTTTATCAAGTTGAAGGTAGGTCTATTCTAGCGTTGTTTCCCCTATATTCATTTAAATAAACACAGTTAATACTCAAGACAATAGGTATATTATGTATTCATTTTTAAATTTGTATAAGCAATTAAGAATCATTGTCGGAATAATAATTTTTATAGTGAGGTATCTTGGATTTCAAGAAAACTAATGCTAATTCTGCAGTAACCACTTTTTTTATAAAAAATTTAGAAAAGGTTGAACTTCCTTGAACTGCATCTAGATCCATATTTTTAGGCTCATTTTCTTACTAGAGGTTTTCAGTACATTTTATATTAGTCTAAAAATCTAGACCCCCTCTTCGCCCTTATACAGACTTGTACAAATCCCTCCATAACTTTTCTTATATTGAATTCCCGACCCATTAATTGAGTATTATTCCTTCACTGATTTGATCCAAAAATCGATCAGTCTCAAACTAAGGAAAAGTGTGATCCTATATTGGATAGTAGTTTATGACAAATAATTTTGTCCCTGAGACGCATATTCAACAAGTTATTTAAGAAAGTTCTTATTTGCCATTTCTATAGATCCTAAGGATTGTCTCAAGAATTAAAGGTTGGAACATCAAAGCTCTACGTCAAAGTAATTATTTTTCAAAATATCTAGATGTAAATTCATGTTTCAAAAAGCATGCTGCCACAAAGCTAAACTGGTAACAGTGTTGAAAGAAAAGTGTCTTCCGTGTTGGAGCTGACCTGCCTGAATCCATTATTTAAAGTCAAAGATTCGACGATTTGAATCTCGCTTCACAATTTTAAGTGAAATTTCACCAAAGCGTCGAAATAAGAAGAAAAAAATTTTGCTTCGAAACATGTTGGCCATATCAGTATAAAAAATGAAGAGAAAGAATAAGAAATGAGTTGATCTGTCGTTGTTGTATATTGGTTTCTAATGAGCCGGCAAGGAGGTAGTTAGAAATAAAACTTTTATTTTCAAACATTTTCGTATTATTACATGTGTACATAAAATTTTTCGTAAGAAAGTAGATTTTTTCCGTATCTCGGTTTAGACAGGTTTTTCGCGATTTATTTTAAAACATCTTCTGATTTTATGAGAGGAACCAACTGGAACTTCGTCGATTTCTTCTGTGGTGAGAGGGGTAATGATGCCACTCTCCATGTTTATTCTTGCCCGTCTTACCCATTTTGTACGAACATCATGGATATATATTCCAGCAAGAGTATTATAATCCTCCAATATGGCAAAGACGTCACCATCGGACGTTGATATAACAATTTGTTCTGGGGATTGAAGAGGCTCATAGATATTTCCTCCTACTCTCAGTTTGAGTTGACTATCGGCAGGAAAAGTGAATTTTTGTAGTTTAAATACCCGTCTTGAAGCTGCTCTGCTAATCAGCCGAATAAATGGAAGTTGGTCAAGTTGATGTCCAGGCCCGTGATGTGAAGGCAGCCTGTCAGGTAAATGCATGCACCTCGTCGGACGAGGAGGCTTTGAAGGCGAAGACTTGTCGGATGAAGAATGTCCGGGAGGAGGAGACCTGGACCTGGCCCTCGCAGGAGAAGTAGACCTGCCAGTAGAATCAGAAGTTTCGGTACGAGGAACGCCAGGCATAGAGCCACTTTTAGATGGAAATTCGGACTGTGAACTTAAATCTGCAACAAGAAAGAGAGGCTTATATTTTTTTAAAGTATGTGTGACAAAATAGAATTCAAATTCCGGAAAATTTGTCAGAATTTCAAAATCAGTCATTCAGTTAATGCAATTATAAATCTGAAATGACTTGGAAGTCCGAACCTTCCATGACCCTAGCGTCAGTTGGTTGCCACTCTGATAAATGATATTAAATTATAAATGTATCTTCATTTTTTCTAAATACGGAAAAGCTGATTACTATATGAACAAGGAATCTGATTGATAGCGTATTTATTTTTTTCTGGAGCCTTAGAAAATCGCATATTTCTATGCTATAATGCTTATCTTATTTATGACATATACCTCGAGTTTATCATATTGTGATGTTTGGTTTGCAGTAATCAGTCTAGTTAAGAAAATGTTTTTATATAAACCATGCCTCGTTTGTGAAAATAAAGCTGTCATTATTTTATTGCGCATCTGTAAAATGGGAGCAATTCATTTGAATGATATGAATTAAGATTTTTGCCTGAGAAGTGTCTTATTAGCAGAAAAATTCTTAATGCAGATTCAGTATTTCATTAAAAACAAAAATATGTTCTTTTCTGACCATGCTAAAAAGCTTTTACATGTTAATATTATTTTTCAAAAATTTCATTCGTCAATTTATCAAACTGTAAATAGTATTAGACCATAATTCAGAATTATTTATCAATCTTCACTTGTTTTTTATGATTTGCAACTCTGTGAATACTATAATTTTTTTAAGGCTCATGTAAAAACTCCTTTCCAATCACATTTGAATGTCCTTTATTCCATGTCACGTGTAATCATTGTTTTTTTAATATTTACCCAAAGAGTTGAGGACAAGCACCGACCATGACAGGAAGAAAGTAAAAGGCATCCTCATTCTAGCTTGCCAGTGGAAAAAACTGATTGCTACAATAACGAAAAATGTAGTTAACTACGTATCTAATTTTTGCTGATACTTTATTACAGTACATATTCTATGTCATAATTCGTATCTTATTTATTACATACGTCTCGAGTTTTTCATTGAGAAATCTCTGTATTTCACTTATCAGTCCAATTAATAGAATTTGCTTAACTCTGAAATGCTTCGTTTGTGGAAATGGAGCGACTATTTTTTCATCACGCATTTATAAAGAAGAATACAAATTAATTTAGATACTACGAATTTCGATTTTTTTCCAAAAATTTTCTTATTAGCCGTCAAGTTATTAATATAAATATCTCAGTATTGCCTTAAAAACATGAATGAATTTTGGCTTTCTCACTTTGAAAAATATTTTTCCAGATCACCAACGTTTGAAAAAATTTGATTAATGAAGATATCAAACTTTTAATAACGGTAGAGACGAAATTAGCACTATTTCCTAAATTTAACCTCTTTTGATGATTTGTAACTATGTTAATACTATAATTCAAAATTCATTTATGTTTCATAAGTTCTCCGTTGAATTTCCATTTCTGTTCCTGAACTGAAAGAAGAAACTCATTCGTTATGCAGATTTTGATTTAGTTGAGAGGGTAGAAATTCAGTGTTCTTTTGTTTTTCATAATTGCAAGGCAGCATTATTCACATTGAAAATTTTTGTGTAGTTGGTGTGTAGGTTTGTGAGTTGATTGCGTTCAAACCTTTTATTTTCAATATAGGTCTTGGTTTTTGATTTTGTTTAGTGGGCATAGCAGCGTTTCAAGGTTCAGTTTCACACTCAGTGCGTCAATGCATTCTGATGTCCTCTAGAGAGAAAATTAATAATATCGATGTGGAATATTATTTCTATCATAACGATACTCACGGCGAAGTGCCATAAACACATTTGTAGATGATTTTTCCGCTGCAAAGAAATTGATAAATCTTAGTTGAAGAAACACGAACACTTCAGCGAAACCAAATTCGTAATCGTTCGCTTGATAATTTGTTTTCAAATTGTCAAAACTGGTGATTATCCAAAAAACTGTCTTGCACCAGCGTGAGCTAGTGCCACTGTCATTTTCATTCTAAGTGCACTTATTTCTTGGCAAAAGATGGGTGAATCTCAGGACGCTGACCTATTTATGAAGTATAATATCTTCACTAATTCACCCCAAAAATCGATTGTTCTTGATTTTGTTCAGTGGACATTGCCGCTTTTTGAAGTTGAGTTTCACACTCAGTATGTCAATGCATTCTAACATGCTTTCAAGAGAAAATTAATAATATCGATGGAAGAAATATTATGTCCATAATTAGGATACTCACGACAAAGTGCCATAAGCTCATTTGTAGAGAGTTTTTTCGCTGCAAAAAAATTAAAAAATTGAGGTGAGGAAACCCGAACAGTTCAGCAAACCCAAATATGTAATTATTCGCTTGATAATTTTTGTTCGAATAGTCAAAAGGGGAGACTATTCAAAAAACTGTCTTGCACTACGTTAAGATAGAGCAGGCCATTGCGACTATGCAAATTATTATTTATTGTGAGTGACAGGGTTTCTTGTTTGATGAGTGGCATGAAAATAAAATCACATGTATTACGAATGATTTAATTACTAGCATCGCTCTTGATTTTTGATGAAAAGATACTCTGCACTTCCGAAAGGTTTCTTGATGCACTTTTTAATCTTCATTTTTTGTAAATACATGGAGATTTTAAATGGAAATAATATGATTAGTTATTGTATATCAATGATTCGATGAAGCGTGAAACGTGTGAGCGAATTGAGACAATTAAGTAAAATAAAATTTGTGTAATTACGAACTCATCTGTTTTCACAGAACAATCAGGTCAGTAGAATATTTGGTACATTTTTATAACATTGCGTTTGTTGTTACACACAAACTTAAGTAAAATTTCTAGCTAATATAAAAGATACATTATTTTATTCAGTATTGGCAGTTCCTGCTTGCAGCACTTGATTTGTAGACTTTCTTTGTTCCTATAATTCTTAAAACTCTACTTTCTATCACGTA
>CAKNXH010000668.1:190255-210457 GCA_932178445.1 Andricus quercusramuli | reverse complement strand
ATAATATTAAATAAAAAATAGTTGAATTTAAACAAAAAATACGAACTTTAGATGAAATAGTTCATTTTTCAGTTCAAAAATTAATTTTAAGCAAAAAATTTAAATTTTCATCGAAAGAAATGAATTTGCAACTAAAAATATTTGTAGTTAGTTTTGAACAAAATACCTAAATTTTCTACCAAAAATAATAAACTTTCAAACAAGAAGATTAATTTTCTTTTAAAATGTCGAATTTTCAACAAAAAAAAAAAAAAAAAAAAAAAATTTTAATTTTTAACACGAAAAAATAATATTGTTAATAAAGCAGACACATTTTTAAACAAAGAAATTAATTTTTGACGAAAATAAATGAATTTACAAGCAAGAAGAATAGTTTTCTAAAAAAGTTAATTTTAAGACATATTTGAATTTTTAACTAAGAAAATCAATTTTCAAGGAAGGAAAAATGTGTTTTTTTTTTATAAATTATTTAAATATTCAACCGAGAATGATTTTCCAACTAAAAAAATCACTTATTACGCATCAACATTAATTTTCCACCAAAAGAGACAAATTTTCATCCAAATGATTCATTTTTATAGTAAAAAAGGCGAATTTTTAACCAAAAATGGAAAAATTTAATTTTCAGTTGAACAATTTTTGACGAAAAGAACTGATTTTCACAAAAAAAAAATAGTTTAATTCAAACCAAAGAGATGAATCTTCAATAAACAATGCAAAATTTAATAGTTGATGTTTCAATCAAAAAATATTTGAAATTAAAAACCGTTGAATTCATCCAAAACGGATGAATTGTCAACAAATCTTGTCATTTTTTTAAATAAAAAAGATCAGTTTTGATCAAAAAATAAAACAAAGAGAAGTTACATTTCCAACCGAAAAATTAGTTTTCAACCAAAAAGATTAATTGTCAAGCATCAAGATTAATTTTCAACCAAAGGAGACGAATTTTTAATAAAACACATGAAGTTTCATCCAAATGGTTCATTTTTAAACGAAAAGAGGCGAATTTTGAACCAAAAATGGAAAAATGAAATTTTTATTCATAATTTGTATAAAAAAGAACTATTTTCATATATTAAATTTGAATTTTCGCAGAACTCGGGCCCGAATAGATTGCGCACTCTGGTGAGTGGTAAACTCCCTCATTAAGAGATTATGACGTCACACCTAGATGGCGGGATGGCGCGAGAAAATACAAGTATGAAAAGGGATTTTCTTTTTAAAATAAAAATTCGAAAAAAGCCTTTTTTCAATTACACTCGTATTATTAGTATTTTAAAGGAATTGCAAAGTATTTTCATGCATTTAAAAGAATTTTAAAAAGTATTCATGGGTATTAAAAGATTTAAAGGGGCTTAAAAAAATTAAAGTATTTTGAAGAATTTCCATAGATTTAAAAGGATTCGATAACGTTTAATGGGATTTCACAGAATATCGATTACTTCATCGGGTTTGAAAATATTTTATAGTGTTTCAAAGATTTTAAAGGCAATTTAACGGGATTTCATGGCAAATTCAGGTAAGATAATTTTGTAAGTCTTCTCTACAGTTTAGAAATCACTTTAGCAACAGTAACACGTTCTAATTAAATGAAATCTTGGCTGGCCTTTCGAAAGGTTTCGATTTTTGTATAGAGCTAAAAATCATAATTGTAAATACCTTTTAATTTCAAATTCTTTGAAGTGTGAATAGCTTTTCGAATAATACGAAACCTTACACGACCCGTATTATTTAAAAAGCTATTGGCACAAGAATAAGAAAAAAATTTCTTGACGATTTTAAGGATAAAACTAATATTAATGGTATAATTTTTAATGAAAAATTGTAAAACTCAGAAGAGACATTATTTCAATAATGTTTTTCGCAATTCAATTCTTTTTCAGTATCCCTTCGTACCAATTTTTGAAAAATCGTTCAATTTTGACGAACAAGAGCTTATTTTTTGATGAAAAACATTCTCTACGACTCCACAGCTTTAGAGTTCTTAAATTCTCAAGTATTTAAGTTTGGGTTATATAAAGGAGAATATGACAGAATTTAGGAGAATTTAAAAGAATGTAAGAATTTGTGATTTTGAACAATATTGTTATTGTTTACGTAATTTGCATTGTAACATATGAGTTATTTACTCATATAAATATATTTATATATAAAGAAAAAACATAGAAGAAGTTTTACTATTAAAATATTAAAAGTTTGTGTTGTAATCTATTTAAATTTGAATTTACCGCAAATTTATCCAAAATTGAGTTGAAATTTGGGGTTATGTTGACTCTAGATTGTCTTTCAAAAATTGTCCGAGTACTAATTCAAATTTCCCGCTACTAATGCCCCTCCAGCCGCGCACAGGGATGGGTAAGTAAAATACTTCTGGTAATTTACTTGGGTTTCTATGGTAATTAATCTGGTATTTTACGGCGGATAAATTCTTTGAGAATGACATCATGAGAACGATTCAAAGTCAACATAACCTCAAATTTCAACTCAATTTTGGATAAATTGGCGGTAAATTCAAATTTAGCTAGTTTGCAAGACAAACTTTTAATATTTTAATAGTAAAAGAATTTCTATGTTTTTTCATTATTTATAAATATATTTACATGATTAAAAATTTATTTGTTACAATGCAAATAACGTAAACAATAACAATATTGTTAAAAATCACAGATTCCTAAATTCTCTTGAATTCTCCTAAATTCTGTGATATTTTCCGTTATATAACCCAAACTTAAATTCTCGAGAATTTAAGAACTCTGAATTAGGCAGCCAAACAGAGGTTTTTTACACGTATTTCACATACTCGAATTATTTTACGCAAAATACCTCCTTTACGTATTATACGTAGAGAACTTCAAGTCACGCGTAACTGCAGATTAGGGTGGCCCTTATTTTCCACTTTTCGAATTTCTCTGCTCTCATTCCCTAGTTTTGTTCGAATGTCAAAAAAAAAAAATCTTCTCCAAATTTGAGAAAATCGGTCAATAATTAGGGGTGGCGTAAAGGCCATGAAGTTTCCCATTGATTTAACATGGGAAAAAGTCAGCTTTTTGTTAATCTAATATTTAAACGCGATAATATGTTACAAATAATTCCGTGTTTCAGTATATTGTTCAGAATTCGTCAGAGAATAAGAATCAATCATAAATTTTGAGGTTGAATAATTCTAAGCCACTCTTATGGGTCCCCAAAGAAAACCTCATTAGTAACAAATTTGAATTTTACGTAATATTCCTTTTATTGACGCTTTTCAAAAATTGAAAAAAATAACCATTAATCGGTAATTTAAGAATACTCAGTTTGTTGATTAATATTCAATTGTTTAAACAACTTTAATTTGTTTAAATATTTGTTTTTTTTTCAGTTAAATCGCGAACTGAACGTATTTTGTAGACTATATGAGCCCTCACAGCAAGGGATATCGGTGGAATATCCCATTTATCTCCCACGATATCGCAGGCATATCCCAGGAGATTCCAGGGACATCACGAATGATATCCTACGGGGCGGAAATCTCGATATCCTTGGAATGTCCCAAAGATATCTCAGAATATGCTGAGGATATCCCATTAATGTCCCAATTTTTAAAGTCCGGGATATCTCAAATTCCATAATTCGGGACATCCTACGATATTCTTACGATGTTCCGTATTTAAAATGCAGGATCTGCCAAGGATGTCCCCAAGATGTCCCAATATATCCTAATAATATAATTTTTTATAATATTATAAAAAATTCATATATGTACCCTTTGCAAATAATTTATACTCACTGTGCTTTGAATAAACAAACTCAGCATTATTTAAAAAATATATATATTTCCCCGAAGCTACAAAAAATAAGAATCGAAGATAGTATGTAGAGCCGTCTTCATAACTTTTTAGTCTAGTCTTTTTCAACATTGTGACATCCCTCCTGAAAATTTGAGGCTGCGTATAAGAAACAGCATTTGCGACATAAAGTATCCTTAACAGATATTGTTCTTTTTAAAGAGCTAGAAAAATAATTCGCTTCTTCTTCAGTTCCTACCATTTTTTTTCTACCAGTCATTTTCTTGCAAGAAATGTCGCAGCCAGCACACTTCAAATGCTTTAGTGCTGAAGATATTTTTTTATGAATAATAGTTAATTATTAATTAACACAAATGATAGAAATCATTCAATGAATAAAATGAAATCATATTCAATAATGATGAATAAAGAAAAGAGATGAAATATCGTACTACTTTATGAGACCGCAGAACACCTACTGGAAATTGAACTCAGTCCTCGCTTGTGTCTGTTACAAGACAAAATGAGAAATTGAGCATCGAACTTTTCGTGAAAACGTAACAAGCAAATGACAATTGCTGCGATCGTCTTCTGTTTTTATGCATACGCCACAAACAAATGACGATTGCTGCGATCGTCTCCTGTTCTCATGCATACACCACAAACAAATGACGATTGGTGCGGTCATCTTTTGTTTTCATGAATACGCCACAAACAAATGACGATCGCTGCGATCGTCTTCTATTTTTATGCATACGCAACAAACAAATGATGGTTGCTGTAATCGTTTTTGATTGCCTCCATTACACAGCGTAAAGAATTAAACGTTATATCATAAGGTTTAGTTAGCTATAAATAAAATTCAGAATCAATTTAGAAAACAAATACATGATTCTTTGGATTTTGGGACATCAGACTTCGTAACGGCTTCAAGCTTGACTGTTACCGTCATTCTCACCCGGGGCGTCCCTGATCTACTATATCTATGCTTACCGAACGATAAAGAGTCGTAACTAGAGTTGTTCAAGTCGCAACCCCCCAGGCATTTCTATGTGCTAAAATATTTTGTAATTACGCATACGTAATTATGGCGAATTATTAATTATGTATTATGCGCTGTGTTAAAAAATTTGCATCGACGTTTTCATAATTTTTGAAACATTATGCAACTTTGTGCTAAGGTGCCTTGAAAATCCTTTTGCAGAACATTTGATTTTAAGACTACCAGACCCGAGGCCGCCACAAAAACCGAAGATCAGTGTAAACGGTTCTATTGATTAAGGCCATGCAATGAGTATAACAGCTGATCGAGTCAGTCCTGAGATAAATATTTTTCACCCATATTTAAAAATAAAAGTTTGAATATCGCGGAAAAATTTTCCGAAAATATTAAAAAATAGTAAATGACCATTTGTGGCAAGGCACAGAGTTGAGGGAAGAAAAAAGTTTATTTATGAAAATTATAAATATTGACCGATGCATTTCCGCTTCAGTATCATGCAATCTGTTTTACCCACAGACCCGTGGAAGTGCGAAGTTGCTTGCTGCGATAGTGCTGCTCTGAAACAGCTGATACGTATTTCAGACACGCACAAAATGGAAAACTTCTTGTAGTGTTCTGGAGCACGGTCGGTATTTCTCCAAATTAGTACAAAACTTTTTTCACAATTCCAAATATTTAGGACCAGAGCCGCCTTCCTTCGAGCCTTCTACTTAGCGTGCTAAATTTTCAGTACGATATCTTCTTCCGTGCGGACGTAAGTTGACATGGGAAAGTATCGATATAGCTTCCAGTTTTATTTTATTCGGAATTTTTTTTTTTCAAAACTTCCACCAGAAAAGACCAGAGCCGTAAACATTATTGTCTCCTCTTTCATTTCCCAAACTTTGAGCGCGATATCTTATTTCTTTTGGACGTAAGTTTACATTGCAAATTTGAGGACTAGCTTGGTCACGTGACCCTCTCGTTACATGGCCTTAAGTGGCTCGAAATGACAGTGGTAAACTCTGGAAACTATACGTGTATAGGCAAAGTGCAGACGTCCTTTAAAAAAATGGGTCCCATTCATCCACCGTGAACCTCGGCCGCGGGCGGCGCCGCACCGTTACGTACATTGTTTTTTAAACTATGTTCCACAACACAAAAAAAAATCATGAAAAATCTGAGTTGCAGTACACAATGCAAGGATATTTTCTTGAGAAAATAAAAGTGGTATATCTCACAAAAATGGGGTTTTTAAGTTGAAACTTGGTGGAGTTTCATACCTCATGGAAAAGAACTTATGATATCAATTTAAGCTTCATACGAACGGGGGCCGATTTCCCATGCTTATTCCGCTAAGCAATTCCATTTTTATCAAAATCAAACATTAAAAAATGCGCTGTAATTATAATTTCGGTTCCTGTATCTTGTTGATTTTATTTCTAGTGCATTTTTATGCGTAAAAAGCCCAGATCTACTCAGAAAAATTAGAAACCCACAAGTTACAATGATAATTTTATTAAATGCCACAATAAGACATTTTAAAATTCGCTGTGTTTCCAGTTTTTGTTTCTGGGTTATAGCGATTTTTTTCCTAGTGCATTTTCGTCACGGGAAAGTTTTAAAGTACGCGAAAACATTTGAGAAAATTGAAAAACTCTGCAAACTTGAAATTTTAAAAATATATTTTTTAGTGCTGGTAACCAAGCAGCATGGTAACCAAGCTGCATGTCTATCTTATTTAAATTAATTACTTTTTTTTAGGTTCAAAAACACTACTCTTTCGCGTTGTAGCAATTTCGAATCCCAGAATTTTTTATTTTCGACCTACCTTAACATGTATATATTTATTTATTTTTATTGACTTGTAATGGAGAAATTTATATTGATATCATAAGTTAGATGAACGAAAAGCACGCTGTGACTGCTAATGAGCTTCCTCAGATTTTCACAAGTTTGCAATTCCGGGTCAGGCACAGATCGAAATTTTATTTATTTTGCAACAATAGTAATAACTTTTTTAACAAAAATATTTTTCCGCTCGGGCTTCCCAGCCGCGCACCATACTTTTCGACCAACAAAAACATTTTTAAGTAATATAATGTTTGTAACTCCCCCACGGTAAAGCCTTTTCGCGCATCATCTACAAGCACCGAAATGAGACTATCTCGCACTGTTCGCCAAATGCTCCCCTGGATGCCTGTACATGGCGCGCATGTACAATGTACATGCAGGTGTAACAAAAAATGTGGTTCGGCACTCGTGCGCAAAGATAGCAATGACTCACTCTATTTCTGCGAAACATACCATTTGTGTACTTCGAAAATTTCCTGCGAGCAATTTTACCACGTATTTCAATAAACATTGTTCTTTAATAGATAAATATTCACAGTTGTGCTTATTTAATTACACCTCAGACAATACAAATTAAGTCAAGGCAAATTTTTTAGCGGTTTATAATATTTCAAAATGCGGCCGCAAATGCTGTTTCTTATACGCGGCCGCAAATTTTCAGTAGGGATGTTGTTGACCGTAGAACTAAATTTGGCAAAATCATGAAAAAAGGTAAACAAATTTTACATTAGTAGGTATATCAAATTCAATGAATCATGCATGCAAGCTGAAGGTTTAAAAAGATCAGAAGTTTCGAAAAGCCGATCGGCTTTTTCTTCATTACAGTTAACTTAACCTCAAAAGTGCACAAAATGTATATACTTTCATGGATTTAATTAGTTTGCAATGGCAAATCAAATCATTAGTCACAAAAGTAATGAACAAAAATTGTTATTTAGTAAAACAAAAAATAAAAGTAATTAGTTAAAACATCCAATTTTTCATGAGTTTTATCCATTGCCACGCAGATATAGTGTAACCTCCAGCGAGCCTCTATATACCTAATATATGTAAAATATACATAAAAAATTTATTAAAAGCAATAAAATTGTCGTTCTTATATGCATATTCCTTCTTATTTCTTGAATTTTTAATCCCCTAGTAATTAATTAGAATATCAGCAGAATTTTTTATTATTATATCGGGATATTCGTGGGACATTTTACTATGGTATTGGGATATCCTGTAGACATTCTTGCGGGATATCGTTAGGATATTCTGTCACGATATCCTCAGGAGCGGAAATCTCGATATCCCTGGAATATGCCACGGATATCCCGAGAGATTTTTGGGACATTTTTCAGGATATCACATATCCTGCCGAGATATCCTAGGATATCCTAGCCAAGGATATCATTTTGTTGTGAGGGAGTTATTTAATCAATGATAAAAATAAAATAATTTGTTTGAATAATTTTACAATCATTTAAATAATACGTTCAAACAATGTTTTTGTTTATGTATTTCATTTTTGCTACTTTTCGAAAGATTGAAATATTTTTATGTTCTACTTTGCTTTTAAAAATACTCTGAAATGTTTAAACAAATTAAAATTGTTTAAAGAATTGAATATTAGTTACAAAATGACTAGATATGTTTAAATTACTGTTTTATTTATTCTTTAAAATAATTGTTATCAAATTCCATTCACCAACAATGTTGTCAATAATTTGTAATACCAATTATTTAACTTATTGTGTACTTTAATTGTTTATGTAATAATATCAATAAACGGTATGACAAATTATTGACAACATTATTAAGTACAATATTTCAAATTTGAATATCCCGCCCGCACGGCCGCTTGCGATTTTAGTTCCCCCAGTTCTCACATGGGCGCACGTGTTGCTCCATAAGCGGCCATATTGAAAATATTTGTTTCCAATTTTTATCACGAGGCTTCACCCCCGTGGTGCTACTTTTTCTCGCAACTGAGATTAATCGCTAAGGATAATCGATGTTAATTAATGTTTTCGCACTTGAAAAAATGAATATATTTTTTTATTGCTACATGCTCTTTAGGAATTATTCTTCACTATTGTTTCAAAATCCCAATTTTTCAAAAGCAAAATTTAAAAAGTACCAGCAAAATGTCTACCACTTTTTAATAGAAATACTGAATTCTCTGTCAAAAATTTGACCGCTGTGCCGGCACCTGAGCAGCTGAATGTGTCCGCTATTGCTGGCTATTACGCCTGCCTGCGTGCCACGTGCCTGGCCACGTGCCAGCAGTACGCAAGCCCGGAGTGCTTTTAATTAAAGGTTTTGATGTACAGGGTGTCCCACCACCTATACCACCCTTTGTACTATGTAACAGTGCACATAAAAGTCCTATAACAATAAGTTGTGCGAAGCTTTGTTTGGGCACAATAAAGCTTCGATGTTGGGCCTAATCAACAAATTAGGAGCGAGCTTCGAGCTATAGCGAACACTTGTACGTATCTCAAGCGTTAAGATTAGTGTGTGCGTACACGCGGTCGCTAAGAGTCGCTTCTCATTGGTTGATTAGGCCCAACTTTAAAGCGTTCTTGTGCCCAAACTAAGCTTTGCACAACTTTTTATCAGAGGACTTTTTTGTTTATTTTTTTGTGCACTATCACATAGTACAAGGGATTGTATAGGTGGTGGGGCATCTTGTATAATAAATAATGTCTGTCTGGTCTATAAAATAAAGGGCAAAACATATTTTACAAACTATTATTTATTTGAAGTAATTGTAAATGAATATCGAAACTTCAATAAGAATATGAACTTAGTTAAAACAAACAAAGGTAAAGAAAGCTAAACTTAGTTAAACAAACGAAGTTAACAGACTAAGCTTTGGTATGAAGTTACAAATGATTAAAACTAAAAATTTAGTACAAAACGGTGATACATTAATTGTGCTTCTTAAAATTGTTCATCGTCTTCATTGCTTGAAGTATTTGAATCCTGAGTTTCATCCGCAGACGATTCCTTCCAAGCAATCATTTCAGTCAGCTCCCTAATTTTCCTATTGATCTCTTCTATCTCTTCACTCTGCAGGTTGGGCGTTGACTGTACTCCTGCACTTTTCTGTCTGTTTCGAAACCTCTGTTTCGTACTTTTCAGTACTTCAAGCATACAATTTTTTAAAATGTCCTTACTTTCTGGATCAGAAAATAAAGGGTTCCGTGTCTTTCGTTTTGTGCCACGTAAATTTGATTACCAATTGGTCAGGCATGACTTCCTTTCAGAATCCAGTGGTCGTGCTAAAAAATTTAACGAGATGAATAAATTATATAAGTATATAGATAAAAAATCTTCTGCATTTTCATCCAAAATGGCTGGCTAAGGAATTTGTCACTTTCTTTTAGGCCTTAAAGAAATGTGCCAAAGCCCAATCCAATCCGATCATTTTTTCGAAAGTTACCGTGCCTACAGACTACAGACAGACTAAAATCGGTAAAAATCGGTGTTTCTTACTCAGGGGGTCTCAAAACGTGGATATTTGATGAAAACCGACTAAGTCAAACTTTACATAAAGCCAATACATTCCCATTAGGATGAGAATCTAAAAATTCTTTCAAAAAGTTTACTAAATTCAATGAAATGTCCTTTGAGCATTTAGGTGAGTTTAGAGCGAAAACGCAAATTTGTACATGGAGGTACTGATGTACTACTGACATACTGCTTCCCAAGAGAATTCGGGTTCCTTATAAAGTTATCTTTACATGGTCTTAAAAGTAGGTTTTACGCTGAAGGCTTCTCAGATGCTGATATTATTTTTACATTCTCATCTAGAGAAGGTATTAGATTCGTGTAAAATTGACCCCCCCCCCCCCCCGGTTTTTGTCAAATGTCCACGTTTTGAGAGCCCCTGAACCCAAAAAACAGGTTTTTACGAATGTGTCTGTCTGTAGATTTTTAGATTGTTAGCACGATAACTTTCGAAAGAATTGATCGATTCGATTGTCCTTTGGTATACTCTTTTAGTCTCCTAAACTAAAGGTCGAGTTCGTTAGCCAGCCATTTTGGATAAAAATTCAGAGAGTGAGAGCATTTTGAAAATTTTTGAGACCATTTTTTTCAAAATTTGAAAAGTATATGTGCGTCTGTTCATATTACTCGGAAATTCACACAATTTATTCCCATGACATTTTCCGTTAAAATGAAAATTTTCAGAGTTACAGCATTTACAAAATACAAAAAAAGAAACGAAAATTAACATTTTCAGCCAAACAACGCACGATACGAAAAAACGTCAGGACAAGAAAAGTGTTTCTTTTTGCACGCCCTACAAGAATATCGTAACGACTTTTTGAATTTTCTTGAAAAATCGATAATTGACATTTTTATTGCACAAAAAATAATCAAAAATCCAAAAATTCAATTTTACGGCAAAAATATGCAAGATACGACAAATGACGATGAAACGAAATTTGTGCGTAAAAGAAAAAAAAGAAAAAAATTCCCAGCGGAGCAAAAAGGAGTAGATCTTTTTTTCGAATAAAAATTTAATTTTAAAAATATTCAACTTATAGCTCCATCTGGTCTGAAAGGACGTTAACACAATCTGTATTAGAGGAGATACCTTTGATCGATATTATAGAATTCCAATTTCACGGTGTGTGAAGGATTTCTCTAATGATCGATAGTTACCATCTCTGAAGATAATACAGATTACTAGTAAAAAAAAAAGGAATTATTGGCTCGTCGTTTAGAGGTTGGCCGGGAATTAGCGAATCGAAACATGGGAACTTCTACCTAATACAACGCTGCTGAGGGCTGGTGAACTTCTCAGCATGAAACGTCAACCAATTGTGAGTCTCTTGGTTTCCATTCCTTGCACCCCCCCCCCCCCCCACCGTAAGACAGAAAGGGTGCTAAAAAATTCTGGGGATCCAACAACAAAAAACTATAACGTGGAAAAGTTAGTTAGCTTATGCTTAGGAAAGGGCCTATTTATTACAAATACTTGGTTTATACATAGAATGTTCCACATGTACAGCTGGCGTAAAGAAAATAGCCACAGTATAATTGACTTCGTTATTGTGGATTTAAGACTAAGAGAACTGGTCAATGATACAAAAGTCATGAGGGACTCTGAATGCAATACTGACCATTACCTTCTAGTCTCCAAAATGAGCTTCGGGCGGGGATGGAGAAGAAAAAGAACCAAACAAACCAAACAAACGCGAAACAAGATTGAAAATTTACAGAAACCGGAAGTGCGGATAGATTTTTAGAATAAGTTAAACAAACGCATAAATAGGGCAACTTGAGAAGCGCTTGTAAGCAATAAAGATATAGAGTGCGCATGGACTATGCTACAGGATATCATTTTTAACACTGCGAAAATTAACGTGAATAAAACAAAAATCATAATGTTTGAAGCAAAAGGTGATAAAACAATTTGCAACATTGTCCTGAGTGATGAGAAATTAAAACAAGTTGATAAGCATATATATCTAGGTAGCCTATTCACTAGTGACGGGAAGATAAATGGGGAGATAGACAGGCGCATAAACGAGGGTCAGAAGGTCATCGGTAGAGCAAGGTCCATCCTCAGAAGTAAAAATATATAAAAAAAAGCTAAAGTGGCGATACATAATTCTATGTTTGTACCGACTGTACTATACGGTAGCGAGACATGGACCCGTTAAGAAAAGGATAAGGGTAAAATCAACGTGATTGGCATGATACCTCTGCGCACAATTTTCAGGAAAAAACTGATGGACAAAGTCCGAAAGAGCAAATCCTCCCAGAATGTGATACAGGAGAGACACTAGTTGACATTTTGGAAAGAAATCAGTTAAGGTGGTTCGGACATCTTCAAAGAATGAAAGATGAACGACTAAGCAAACAAGTGAATGAAGGTAAGGCAAATGGCAGAATGCCCAGCGGTAGACCACCAAAAGAATGGTGAGAATCTGTGAGTGAGACATTAATCCGAAGATACATAAGAAGCCATAGAAACACGAGAGCTTGCATGAAAAAATGCATGGACGTGAAGGAAGGTAGAGAAGTATGCCAGGACAGAAAAGTGTGGCGACAAATAGTTTATAAAAAAAATGTGAGTAGAGTGTATGACGCCTGAAACAAAAGACCTTAGATACTAATAGGCCCAAGTGGGGGACCGCACACATAACAATTTTTTGAGGCTCTTTACTTTGGGTGATCACTAGAGAGATTGATCAGCCACCTGGGTCGGAGCAATGTTGCGGGACGAAGGTATTATTTAAATAAATAGCACGCAAATTCTAGATCAATCTGAAAAATGTATATCTCCTTCCCCACATTACTATTTTCCAACCAAGCGAATCACTCCTACCCCGAAAGGGAAATGGCTTAATGGTATAATAATAATTAATGTTCATGGTACTTGAAAATTTGAACAATTTATTCTATTTTTACACTCTCATCCAGAGAAGGTATTAGATTTGTGTAAAATTTGACCCCCCACCCATTTTTCGATAATCATTTAAAAATTTATCATATATATGTTCCAAAAAGAATTTAGATCCTTTTTTTCACCCCTTTTCAGATAGTTGCAAGAAATCTTTCTGATTTTATGATTTATTTTTTAGTACACAGATACGGAAATGTACGCTGAAGTGAAGGAATTTCCTTCTTCATTTTAAAGCAAAGACGAATTTAATAATTTTTATCTGAAGAACATAGATAGAACATAACATATTGTCATTGCGAACCGCGACAACCAAATCGCGCTCAAACTTTTGAGTTTCCATTAAACGATGAACAGAAACGAGCATGGAGCGCAAGGCATACATGATTTTTAAACGAAGTATCGAGCGCGAAGCGCGAGTGCCTTGATGAGAGTGTATTCCTTAAGGTCGATAGAACCTTAAGTAAATTAGTTCCTCTTTCTATGTAAAACTTACATAATTAAACAAAAAGCAGGTCATAACGATGAAGCTAACTAAGAGAGCATTAGCCCGTAAGCACATGAAGTGCAAAAACCGAGATGAATCGAGCCAGATAAACATATCATTGAGCGCGAAGCGCGAGATACAACAGGTGCGCGCCCTAGGCGCGCTCAAACTTGCGATCGAAGCGAGCCACGCGCAAAGTGTGCGATGAGAAAGTGCCCGCGAAGCGTGCAGATTTTTTATGATAAATTTCCGTCACAGCCAACAAATGGAATATCCCTTCTATGAAAATAGCATGATTTTTCCAGAATTTTGTCTCCCTTTTTGTTTATTTTAGAAACTACTCTCGAAAGGAACACGAGTTCTCGTGGGATACTAATATGCATATTTCGCAGACTGCAAAATTAAAGCATCTTGATCATTCACAGGGTGTCTGCTTAGATCCTACAAAAAATTCCTTAACAATTCCAGGATTTTCCAGGTATCTCAAATTTTTCCAGGTATAATTTTGCATAGTATAGAGCCATTCAAATATTTCGCAATTTTTAAAACAATCGACTTGGAATAAGTATACAGTTTCACAAGTTGATTATAAATATTTGCTTTTGTTAATTTCTAGGAATTTAATTAATATATTCAATTTAGAAACATTGGACAAATTTTATTACAAAATATTTTTAAATATATTAGCACCGTCGAATAATCAAATAATTAACTATTACTAAAAACATAATTAATAATTTCTCAAATTTATCTCTAAAGTTTATGAGTTTGAATAATAAGTCACAAAAATTTTCAATGTATCGTCTAATTCTAATACTTTAAATGCTGTGCATATTTAGGTAAAATCATTGTGGGTATTATTGAACTCAATTTAAGAAGCTTCAAATTCCCAACTTTTCAAGTGAAAATATTGCATTTTCAAAAAAAAAAGATGATTTTTTAACCCAATAGTTCAATTTTCATCTAAAAAGATTATTTTTCTACCAAAGAAGACATACATAAATTCTCAAACAAATATATGAATTTTCAATTAAAAAGGATCATATTTGAACCACATAGTTGAATTTTGACCTAAAAAACATCAGTTTTACAACAAAAAATGGAATAGTTCAAATTTTCAGTTAGAAAAATTAATCTCCCACAAAAAAATATATTCTCAACCAAAATGATGAATTTTCAACTAAAATTATGAATCTTCAATTAGAAGAATAGATTAATTTTCAATCAAATCAATTAATTTTGATCAAAAGAGTTTCACTTTCAACCAAATGGTTGAATTTACATCTACAATTATGAATATTTAACTCGAATACTTGAATTTTCAATTGAAAGATTAATTCTTAAACAAGAAGAACATTTCCGGACAAAAAGATTCCATTTTTATTTTTAAAAACACAATTTTACAACAAAATACATGCATTTTCTACTAAAATGATAAATCATATCCTAAAATAGATCCGAAAAGCTGAATTTTCAACAAAGAAGATTTGTTTCTACCAACAATAGAAATTTTTCAAACAAAATGCATGAATTTTCAGCTAAAAAAGGTAAATTGTCAATCAAAAATTGAATTGTTAAATTTTCAGTTACAAAAGTAATGTTCAGCCAAAGAGTTGAATTTTCGCAAAGATTTCAGATAGATTCCAAAGATTACACAAAGATTCAAATGATTTTCCAAATATTTCAATAATTTCAGAAATATTTCAAATATTTCGCAAAAACCTCCAAATATTTTAGAAAAATTACAATGATTTTCCAAAGATTTCAAAGATTTTACAAAGATTTCAAATATTTCGCTAAGATTTCGGATAGATTTAAAAGATTTCACAAAGATCTCAAATGTTTCGCAAAGATTTTAAATAGATTTCAAAGATTGCACAAAGATTTCAATAATTTCTAAAACATTTCGCAAAAACTTCCAAATATTTCAGAAAAATTACAATGATTTTCCAAAGATTTGAAAGATTTTACAAAGATTTCAAATATTTCGCCGAAATTTTGGATAGATTAAAAAGATTCGACAAATATTTTCATGATTTCACAAATATTTCAAATATTTCGCAAAGATTTTAGATAGATTTCAAAGATTTCACGAAGATTTTTCAACGATTTTTCAAAAATTTCAAATATTTCATAAATATTTAAAATATTTCGCAAATATTTCAGAAAAATTACAATGATTTCCCAAAGATTTCAAAGATTTTACAAGGATTTCAAATATATCGCAAAGATTTCGGCCGCCTCTGAGGTTAGGAATATTTTCTTATGATTTGTTACAGGTAGAGAGGGGGGGGGGTGGTCTTATAAGGGTCGTAGAATCCATTACGTAATAATTTAAGTACGGCCCCTTACTTGGGAGTGATGAGATCATACTTATATTTCCTGTCACGAGTGTTTATTTTTTGTAATAAAATAACATTTACAAATTCATTTGTGATTTATTTCAAATAATTGAGAATGACAACTAGATAAAGCCCGTTTTGCTTTTCCTCTCTAGATTCTATGATTCTCTCAGAATTTCCTGTTTTGAATCCTATCACAGGAAACGTTTATTTTTATTTAGCCTGAACTCTTTCACTTTTGGGGGTTTCCTAATTGTCATTTTCAGTGACTCAATTATTTTAGTTTTGAAGTAAATGGATTTAGTTAGGGATTTGTACATACGATATTGAATTTCCCTTCTCTTTGGAGAACTCGTTCAAACATATCTGAAAACGCTACGCCCACATTTGCTTTTAAACTAAGCAATTGAGAAACTCCAAGTTCAACTTTCCTGTCATTCCTTCCTGTAAAAAGTCTTTAGTATTATGAGGAAAATGTTGGAATGGTTAGGAAATCTAACCCATAAAAAAGCCATTCGAAAATCATGCAATTACCCAAATTTGCAATTATTACAACAACAAAAAACGAAAGTAGGAATAGAAAAGTTGGAATTACCTAAAATTATCTCACAAGAAATGCAGTTCGCCTTGAACAAAGGCCGGATCATAAAAAAACCCTTATATTAACGACAGTTAGCCATTTGTTTTTAAAAAATCTCGAGACTAAAAAATCGTTTCTACGCACTCACTCGACGCATATTAGATGGCTGCCCACAGATCTAACTAAACACTGCTTTAATGCAGGTATATTGTTCCCAGCCCATCGTGCTGCTAACGGTCCTCTTACGCCGACAGGCGTGCTGGCAGAGGGCGAACCATTGTGCACACACTGGTCTCCTGCACATTTTACCGACCATGCGATGCCTTATTGCAAGCACGCGGTCCGACGCGACGCCCATCGGTCGGGTTATGGTCCAGGCACGTTTGTTATCTGGGATATGTTTGAATCTAGTTTTTAATATATGTTTTAACATAGCCTGATAGATTTACTAAAATTCAAGTTTTTAAAAAAATAACCTACACACAAATATTGTCTTTCAGATATAACACTGATAATAATAATCAGATTCAGGCGAAGAGGTTATCATTATCGAAACCCGATGCACATATAATACATATACAATAAAACTGTGCTAGTTTCAAATTACATGAAATTTTAATTTAAATCCTATTCATGTTCACAAAATGATCTGATTTTCTCGATGTAAAATAATATTAATAATACACAGCACTATGGTGGTCGAAAAAAAAAGTTGTAGATCGAAAATGGAAATATGTGGAAAAGTAGCGTTTCAGGACCCTGAAAAACTATCATCATTTTGAATGCGATCGATAAACACCTTGAGTTTGTGCGTTGACAAAATAATGTTTGAAAAATTTCTTATTTTCGTAATTTTTTTTGGAAGTAAATTTGTTTGACATTTCTGGAGGCCTTAATCGACATCGACTCCCCAAATATTCACAGATTTTTATTCGCAGCCCCATCTGAGATTATTAATGTTTAGTAGACTCCTGTTTTCAGAAAATAATTTTAAAACCTACAGAAATGTAGAGATAATTTTTTTCAGAGATCCAGTATAGTTCACTGGTATAAACGTGCATTATTTGTAATTGTCACCGTGCCCGCATCAGCACCATACCATACTCTCCCTTGCTAATGACATCGATATTATTATTTTTGTGATAAAAATATATCTGCGGGAGATATTAAAACAGCGATTGAAAATCGACGTTAGAGGATAAAATCCTAGAATTTATAACAATTTTTCAAAATTTTGAAAAGGTTAATATAGTAGACTCTATATAAATTTGCCATATGTGAAACCCAGCTTTCCTTGAAACGTAGAAAATTAGATAAATGGTGAAATCAGTTCTAATTGTATGCAAATATTTTTCATTGAAACAGACTCTTAACAAATGTAAATACCTCACAAGTACAGGCATCCAAGAGATAACGACTGCCAACTGTAGTTCTTCATCAATATCAATCCATTAATCAGTTTTTCCTCAAATTAGAAAAGATGAAGATTCTCTATACTCTTGTCTTATACTTGACGTTTATCCTCATTTCTATTGGTGAGTATAATAATATATCTATAATTTTCGGAACATTTTTTTAAATCTTTACTCAAATCAGAATTTTTGCGATTTATTCTGCCCGGGGCAATTTTGCACGAGCTCAGCTGTCCAAGTCTAAATTTAGACGTGCACAGCTGGTACGTCTCTAACTCTGCATACTCCGCATACTCTGCATACTCTGCATGCATACTCTGTATGCATACTCTGCATACTCTGCATCGTAACAAAATCTCTCGAGCCCTCCTTTCCCCTTGAGCTGTTACGTAATTTAAGTACGTAATTTAATTTACGTGATCTGAAGCGCTCTTACATTTCCAATTTGCTCCGATAAATTGTTGATCGCTTCCAAAAGAGCCTCTGCTTAAAATCGCCCTTGCATTTTTCCAGCGAAGACATTGTATACATCATAGCTCTGGGAATGTTTGGATACGAATCTGTTGAGAGAGCGAAACTTCATGGGGCTTCAATCGAACGTAATATTCACAATTTGCTGCAAAAGAGTTTATTTCTTAACCAAGTACTTTCATTTTTGAACTAAAATATGAATTTTTAAGTAAAAGGATGAATATTTGCCTGAAATACTTGAATTTTCAACTAAAAAAAAAATCAAGTTCGAATGACAGTGACGAGTTTTCACCTCAAATGATAAATGTTTAACTGGAGTAGTTACATTTTGAACCAAGAAGATACATTTTCAACTAAAAATAATAAATTGTCAACGAAAAATTGAATAGATAAATTTCCAGTTGACAGAATTAATATTCAACCGAAGACATGCGTCTTCAACTAAAATAATAGAATAACAAAATGGATTCGTTACATTTGCAGTTACAAAAATTAATTTGCAACAACAACAAAAGACGAATGTGAAAAAGAGTAAATTTGAAAATGAGTAGAATGAAAATGATAAAATTTCATCTAAAAATGTGAATCTGTAATTGGAATAATTGAACTTTGAACGAAAAAAATGAACTTCGACCAAGAACATTAATTTTGACCAAAAAAGAAGAGTTTTCAACTAAACAAGATATTTTATTAAACCGAAAACTGAATAAATTAAATTGTGGGTTTAAAAATCTGTGTGCTACGAAAGAGATGAATTTTCAACGAAAATTGTGAAATGTTTAACTGGAATATTTGCAATAAAAAATGCATTTTGAACCAAAAAAAAAGTAAATCATTTTTCAACAAAACAGATAAATTTTCAATCAAAATAATAAACGTTCAACCAAAAAAAAAAAAATTTTCAACAAAAGAGTTAACTTTAAAGCAATTACTCAAATTTTCATTCCAAGAAAGACGAATTCTGAACGCCAAATGTAATCAATGATATTTCAATCAAAAGAGATATTCATTTCCAATCCAAAACACTTTAATTCAAGCAAAAAATATGACTTTTTAACATAATTGGCATTTTCAACTTAAAAAAATTTTTCAGTCGAGAGAAAAAATTGCGACCATTAGTGTCGTAATTTTCATGTACGGGAAATTTGGTGTCTTCATTGGCTTCGTAGTGCGCCTGTAAAATTCACAAGGAATGTAAGGCAAACCGGAATAGATCAATCTGAAATCTACCCAACTACCTAAGAAAGAGATATGTTTTGAAATACATACTTTCATTTTCGACTGAACACTTAAATTTTCTACCAAAAAGTTGAATTTCATCCAAAAATATAAACTTTTAACTACATTGAAGCAAGTACTTGAATTTATAAATAAAAAAGGTCAATTTATACCAAAAGTGGAATAGTTAAATTTTTAATCACAAAGAGTAATTTTTCACCAGAAAATAAACGAATTTGAAAAAAATTGTTCAATTTTGAACCAAAGAGATGAATTTTAAACGTGGAATTAGTGTTCACAGATCGTGGGAGCTGGCGGCCCCCACCACGACTCCCGTGTGGGAGCGACACACGTAAACGCCGCGTGTCGGTGTATCCCCACTCTGTCACTTGATTCCACGCTCCGCGGCAATGAACATTTGTCGGCTGGAATGATTTCACTGTCTCCTTCGTGCTCTTTCGTTTGATTTCGGTGGCGGCCACGAAGATGTATTCGGCGTTGACGCCGAGGATTGCCGAGAATGCACGACTCTTAACTTGAAATTTCTCATTCTCGGCGACTGGGCTATTTTCAACATTTGTCAGCTTTTTCAGATTTGGAGAATTGGAGGATTTGGAGGTTAGAGTCGCCTTCGTTTACAAACAAAGTTTGACAACCTCAAAAAAGCTAAACAAGTTTTA
>CAKNXH010000668.1:128093-189855 GCA_932178445.1 Andricus quercusramuli | reverse complement strand
TAAAACTTGTTTAGCTTTTTTGAGGTTGTCAAACTTTGTTTGTAAACAAAGGCGACTCTAACCTCCAAATCCTCCAATTCTCCAAATCTGAAAAAGCTGACAAATGTTGAAAATAGCCCAGTCGCCGAGAATGAGAAATTTCAAGTTAAGAGTCGTGCATTCTCGGCAATCCTCGGCGTCAACGCCGAATACATCTTCGTGGCCGCCACCGAAATCAAACGAAAGAGCACGAAGGAGACAGTGAAATCATTCCAGCCGACAAATTTTCATTGCCGCGGAGCGTGGAATCAAGTGACAGAGTGGGGATACACCGACACGCGGCGTTTAAGTGTGTCGCTCCCACACGGGAGTCGTGGTGGTGGCCGCCAGCTCCCACGATCTGTGAACACTGCGTGGAATTTGTAATCAGAAATGGTTACAGTTTAATTAAAACCTGGTGCATTTTTAATCAAATAGTTGAAGTTCTAAGTGAAAAGGCGACTATTTTGGAAAGCAGTTTAGTTTTCCATTAAAAGGATAAATTTGCTATAAAAAGAAAGAAATGTTAAAAAAAAGAGATAACGAATTTTTTAAACAAAATTTGTGAATCCTGAACCGAAACAGATTAGTTTCCAACAAAACAGTTGCATTTTTAGCCAAAAAGGATGAAATTTCTACCAAAGATAAGAGAGAAAACAAATTTTAACTAGATTGTTCAAGATGCAAACGAAAAAGGTTAAGTTGTTTGAAAAAGTTTAATTTTTCAACCCAAAAATATGAATTTTAAATTAAAACGTTACTTTGCAAACCAAACAGTTGAATTTTTTTACGATAATAATATAACTTTCAACCCAAAAGCAAAAATTTTCAACCAACCACTTGAATCAGTAAGCCAGCAAGTAGTTGACTTTTAAACTAAAAGTGATTATTTATCAACCAACCATGAAATAGTTAAACGACAGTTTAAAATTACTTTAAAAAAAAAAACAAAAAAAAAAAAAGAAAACTGAACAAACAGAGAAGAAACCAACAATCCTCTGTTAATGAATCTTGAAAGACAAAATATTTCCTTACTATTTTTTTATAAGCCTTCCTTATCTCATAAGGATTCCTCAAAGGTTGATCAGCCACAGTAATTGCTCGAATTTGGTTTGAAGATATGTGAAGGACATCTTCTTGTAATTTGGACTCCGAAAGACAGGAGTCAATATTTTTTTATCAGTCTTTCATTAGATGTTTCTATTAAGCCTTTCTCATCTCGCAAGGATTCCCCAAAGGTTTCTTTCGGATTCCGAAAGGCAGAAGTCTAAGAAAAGACTCCTAAAGTGGAGGAAGTACTTAGTACTCATGCACTTAGTAGTTACATAAGGGAACAGCACAAACATTTCCTGGTGCTTTTATCGTCATTCCTGGAGCTATTATGTCATGATACGAAGAAAACACTGTTTGATCAGAAAGCGTAATATGCCTCATGTAAACTGTTTCATATGCACTACCTCTATCCTGCATTCATCTTGCGATGATACCAGCAATTGTATCTTCTCCAGCGGTTTATGATAAAATCTTAGTTGTGAACAAACATCCAGGTCGGCAATACGTAATACAGTTGCAGAATTTCCTTTTGACAGCATCAGTTATTTGGTACTCTACTCCTTTTTGTACATGCTTATGAGGGTATTTGGAGTGATTCCTTCTCCTGCGGCTTCTATCATGCGAATTTCCTCGGCTTGGGGATGCTTCTCCTACTCCGACAAAATAATGGCCTCCGGGCCTTCCGCGGGGTACATCAGGTGTTGATTTTATCAGCAGACGGTTCATTTCTGTTTCCGTTTAGGGAGCAACGTTTGCGTCATTTACCGCATTTTTGATAAATTTCGACAGATTTCTCCAATTTCGGACCGATTGGATGGCATGTCCAGATCAGCCGCTGAGATGGATGAGTTGTTCAAAATGAATATGGCTCTGAATAATTTCGCCAAATTGATAAGGTAACGTCGCTGCAAAATCCCGTCGAGACAAGGAAGTGCATAACATAAAAGCCAATTGCGCCATTCAGAGGCTTTCCGCTGCTTATACGTCGATATGTTCCGAGGGTGTCTGGAAATTCTTGACGGTGGTTAGATTTGCATCATTTGCTTGTCAATTGTCGAGAGATTTCGTGGATTTCCGATGTACCACGGCATGCCGACATCTTTCCTTATCATTCTAAAATGCTGCCTTGGGAGCCCAAGAAAGGGGTTATGGCAGCTGTCAACGACTACTAAAACAACAAGATCGAATTCCGGAATAGCCGCAAGAGCTGAAAATCCTTTTACACTGTTTACTTCTTTCCTTTCTTCAACTGATGTCAGAGCATCGCGATGGATTGACGCATCGGTGCGCATTGTGACATTTTCTGCGAGGTATACACTCCATCAGGTTTCCAAGAAATACCAAAATCGTGCAACCTCTCAAGGTCACGAACAATCGGTAAAAGTATAGTGTTCAATAGTGGCTGTTCATTTGCAACCCAAATTTCACTCAACAATTGATGCCTCTACTGGGCATGAGGTGACAATTCGTTGACCTCCAGGACAATCGGATAGGAAGTTGCAGGAGAGGATCGCGTAAGTTTAACACCATCGGTCCCTAATTTTAAGGAAAGATTGTAAGGGTTGGACAAAAATTTGCCGGGTTCACTCAGTGCTTTGTATTTGTCCCCATCGTAGATGCCCTCCACTGCATCAGGATTTATTTTAACCCTGGTGAATTTGTAGCGTAATGATTCGGCCATGTTGGGAACTTTCAGTAGGTCATGCAACTGAGGACGTAAGCGCACTTGTATATAGACTGCTAAATTCGTTTCCTGAAGTCCTGGGCCACATTTACTACAACGGCACGTTCTAGTTGGTTTTTAACCAATACCAATCTTCTCTTGACATTTGGAACAATATAAACGACAAACCAAGTTCGATTTGTCGCGGCCAAGCACTTTCCAAAGAGCCTGCTTTTTTGTTGGAATATTTATGTGCCGAAAAGATTTTTTTATCCATTTCAATTGATCAATTATGTCTTCATATGTGCTGTAATGTCGCACTGCCCGGGCTAAGGTTACCTTCTTTAGGCTAAGTTAGCCTCATTGGCAAAGATTTAGATCTAAGAAGGTACAAAGTTTCATAGAATACTCCAAAGGAATGTCATTTGGCACATATGGCATGTGTCATTTACGCATATTAAACTATTCCTGAAGAATTTTGTTAATGAACTTTCGATCATTTTATCGGCAACAATTTCACGTTGTGTTTCTCCTCTTTTTTTCGTCAACAACTTACCTTAAATCCATAACTTCCCTTATGAGTTACGTTTGATACAAATGCATATTCCTCTTACTCGAACTTTTCTTTTTTTTAAGCGTCAAAGTATTGAGAATCATTATTTAAAATCATCAAAGCAAATTTCATAAAACTGATAATAAACAATAACAGTTATCGACTACAGTGAAATAACAAACTCTACACTCGCTGCCATAAGCAAGTAGCAAACTTGAAATTCTTGTGCGGGGATTTTTTTCTCTATATACTCTAAGAGATCAATATGAACATCTATACAGTTTTCAGAAAACTAACTAGAATTTCTTGAGTGGACGTTAATGACCCATTAATTGACAGTCAAAGTGATATACATATATAATAATAATAATAATCTTCACGAAAGACGTGAAACTTAGAAAACTTATTTTAGCGCGAAACAGATTCTTTAGTTGGAGGATGGCCTTTCATGTTCATGTGTATTAATGGAGCTTCTGTAGCTCGTAAACTTTTGAAGAAATTGTGCTATCACTCTCTTACGCTGCATGGGCCGACTGGAGAAGAAAATTTGAAGATTGAAAAATTAGTAGTCATTAAAACAAAAATGAACTGATTCTAGAATTACTTTCGATCTTCATTTGCAATTTCTGCATCTTGTGGGTATTCATTTTCTTTCTCTTTTTCTATATCGCTTCATTCTAAGCGCATCTTGCACGTGTTTTCTAACATGTTCAACTGTAATATCTTCGTCACGCAACCCACTGATTTTTGTTGAGTCATCGTTTTGAAGGTTTATGACGATTGCTGTAATAAAAGAAGAGAATATGAATCCGTTGTATTGTCTTGTAACAAATAGAGGGAGCATTTTAGTAAAAATTTAATAGTTACAACGGATATTTTCGTAATCCCTCCAGTTGATTTTGCGGAACACATGTTCGGGGATACCTTTCGGCTTTCGGCCACCAATAAAAATCTGTTCCTCGGGGGGCCAGTATAGCCCGGAGCTATTTTTCTAACTCTGGCACTTATTCCCGTACAGTGTTTTGCTTCTTCAAATTTATCTTTGCTTAAGATGAACCCATCGACGTTTATCTATCAACAAAAAAAAAAGAATTACTTTCATGCATCACTTAACCAGTTTCCACATTACCGAAATTTATATTCACTAAAATCATATCACAAGGCACATCTTTCTTAGTGTCTTTTTTTAGTTTCTAAACTTTTCAACTTGATATATCATTTCGGATTGTCTTGAGTTTTGTGAAAGCAAAATGTCGGTTTGAAGGGTATGACCTACTAGTAGATTTCTACCCTACTCTCATTTGTTTTTCGCCAAACTAATGTTCACATGGTATGCGATCTCGAGTTAACAATGTACGGAATTAGATAAAAAGCACTGGAGAAGGTTTATCTGGTCTTGAATCTCTACAATAACAAAAAATATGACGTCAAATAAACCTTATTTAATGCTATTTCAGGCTTCGAGTGCGCAACAAACCCAATTGCCGAGAATATGAAGTTCCAGTATATGCGACACTTCTCATTTTCGACAATTGACTCTGATTCCCTAGGAGCTTTTGGCAAAGTGGTATTAGGGCTAATGCCGTAACAGTGACAGATATGGTAACAAAGCACTCTTAGTGCCGCATTGTGCCTTTAGATCTACGTTGTTCCCGCATAAGCTAGACAAGTAGATAGTATGTGTCCCAGATGCTCGGGTTGTGCAGAAAACGCTCTGCGGCTATCATCGGGAATGTCTTGCCTCAAAATGTGGCAAAGGTATGCTAAAATGGCAATGACACCATCTTGAGGCGCCAAAATGATACCATTCGTGTCCGACTTCAATCCGGGTGATATAAGGAAAGCAAACGTTAGGTCATACGACATCGACTGATCCTTCACATTTCTGTGGAAGATGCCGTGCACCCTCTTGCCGAGGAGCCGTTCACTAAAGTTTGTATCCTGTGCTCTGTTGATCTGGACCTTCAGGAGTGAGTACTCGAGATGGATAATGTTTTATGCATTATGCGCACGCCTTATATTGAAGTCAAAGCCGAATCTTGCTGCAGCCTCCTCCGCTGCATTGTACAGAAATGCTCCTTTGTCCACTTTATCGTGTTTCCTGACCATTTTAAGAATAGAATATCGTCCATTTGCAACTATATGTACTGTACCCAGAATAATCCCGTTGATTAATTATCTGACTTTATACAGGGAATCTGTATTTTCAAGAAGCGAATATGTATTTGCATTCGTATGTGAATTTAAGAAGCGAATCAGAGAATTTAAGAAGGGAGTCCGAGGGAGTTAGAGCGGAATCAAGAGGAGTCATAGGGAATCGAGGTTCGAACAGAAGATTCGGTTGTGAAAATATTCCCGTGGCCGGAAATGTTGCGCAGTCGCCTGCGTTGTGTACGTCAGTTTTCGATTCTAACAGTTCACCTGTCTGAATCAAAACAGTTCACCGATTGAAATCCTTTGTCAGGATTCTTCTCATTTCAGAGTGAATGGCCCCTCGGGAATCTGAACTCGTCCTTCGTCCATGAAACCACTCCAAATTAATAGAGTATTACCCGGATGGCAAGCATGTTTGTTGCAGATATTTCATTCCTCGCCGAAGGTTCAGAATACTAAATTTGTCGGATAAGATTTTTATATCTGCATCGGAGGGTTTCCGTTATAGATGTCACGTTCTACATTCGGCTGTGTGTATGGATGAACCTTCAAGCTTTTCAACAGACAGATGGCAAGTCCATGGGAGGTTGAATCGAAAGCTTTCCGTTAATCAATCCAGGCCATCGATAGGTAGCGCTGGTAGGGCGCTGCGTCTTTGCAGGGACATCTATCGATGAGCAGGCTCTCCTGAAATTCCGCTGGCCTTTTTTTCAGCCGCGTTGTTCATACATCTCTCGTCATTTAGGTCTGATTGTCTACACAAGCCTATCATTTAGAATAGCTGTGAAGATATTATACACTTTGTACAGACAAGTGTTGGTAAGGATAAGTTTTAATCTGATATCTTATTAGTCCGGTCCTAGTAAGGTCCTGATTGGGATATAAAGGTCAAATCTGCTAGTCAGAAAGCGGCCAGATTTAAGTCAGCTCGTACTGATTTACTGAAATGAGGTGTGAAAAAAAGTTGTTAAATCCATTCGAGATGATTCCTCAATAATTAGACAAATGCTGTATCTCAAGAGCACCAGAGATAGAAGAAAAATTCAAATAGGATCATACAGAGAAAAACAATCTCAAGGTAGTTATCAAATATTATCGAATTATTCAATATTTTAGCTTGGATTTATACAGTTTTTACAATATATGGAATAGTTCAGTACGGATTATACGGATTTTAGTTTCCATATTTTAAAATTTACCAAATTTTTGAAGCGCTATTTTGTTGAGATAGAATTTTGTTTGTGAACCAAAAAAATTAGGGCTTATTTACTGCTAAGTGAGTACCATATTCATTAATATTAGGTCTTTTATTTCAAAGCGTCGTACTACTGACGCGGTATAAAAGTGACATGACCAAATTGAAAAACGTATAAAAAAGTAATGCTATCACATTTGTCCATTTGTCATTATTCCGGGCTCAGTTAGTCGTCTGAAAATGAATAGACTTAGTCAGGAGTTTTATTGAACTATATGGTAGAAACCAAATTCATTGGATCAAGTAACTGCTTACATTGTGATATACTCACGTCATTTAGAGAGCTGCCATTAAACAGCGGTCGTCCATGTTCTGCATGATATTCTCTCTCGTTTTCTGTACCAATTTCTGTACAGTCAACAGTATATATCGTTTTCATTCTTTCTCGATTTACAAAAAGTTATCTTGTTCAATGAAGTAGTACTTACTGTAGAATCTTTTGCCTTCGTTTTTTCGTTTAATATTTTGGTTATTTTGTTCTCTTTTTGGCAGTTTTGAGAGGGCATGCAAATTTGTTTTGGTATCCGAGTTCTCGCACCTCGTCGACAATCTTTGCAGATAAAATATTTCTATTGATGTCAACTATCGCAAATTCCTAGTAATCGTGACCGTAAGATAAATACATCATTGACATCAAATATTCAAAAAAAAACTTAGAAAGGATTTTTTGAAAAACGGAAATTAAAGCGATAATTAAAGTTCCCATATTCAAAGTTAAAAAAGTATGATTTCTTTTTGTAATTGTAATTATAAATTGTCATACTTGAAGACAAGTTTAACATTAAGAAGCAAATTTACACCGCAGCTGAACTTATGAGCAAACTAATATTTCGTCTATTTATTGCATTTAATGTAAAGTTGATCAATATTTTCATTAAGAAATATGAAAATTAAAAAACAGGAATAAGATGCACAACAGCTTTACCATTTGAAGGCGAAGTATTGCTTGTGGAAGGAGTGACGCATATGGGTTCCACTTTCTGCTTCTCCATTTTACAAAATGCCCTAGGGAAAAAAATGCACAATAATTTTTTTACATGCAACAAAGTTTGTTGGTTCGTGCACAAAATGAAAATTGGCACTGAGGGGTTAGTTACTCGTGCAATCTGCTGTGCATTTCATATGCAATCTGGTGCTATCGAATATGCAATATTGTGCAATCTCATACTGTATTGGAATCTCTTTGCAATCTCATGTAACGTCATATTATTTAATGCATCTTGGAATCTTAACCTCATGCAATTTCATGCAATCCGAAAAAATCTTGCAAACTTTTTGCAATGTAATTTTATTTCACGTTATCTTGCATGTTAACCTCCTGCAATTTCATGCAATCTGGAAGAATTGTGCAAAGTTTATGTAACCTCGTGCAAGCTCGTCTAATTTGATGCACTTTACATAAAATTTTGCAAACTTCATGCAGCCACGTACAATGTCATTATTTCATGTCGTGTTGCAATTGAAACATCATGCAAGCTCGTGCAAGATAATGCAATCTCAATGCAACCTCATGCAACCTCATGCAATCTCAATGCAACCTCATGCAATTTCTATGTAATCTGTATGCAATTCTATGGAATCCAATACAATCTTGCAATCAGTGGTTTACGAAATATCCGAGTAATTAAACCCTCCACTAGTAAAAATAACTAATAAAATAAATAATAACTTTTAGTCGACCTGGCATTCGGCTCGCTCTCTCCGTGGTTTCTCCCACTCCTTAGTTCTAACGTTCAAGCACGCGTGGCGCCCCGACTCTCGCACGAGACGAAGGGAACGAAAGCTACTCTCGGGCACTCATTGTTCCACATTCTTCTGAGCTCAAGACGAGCAGGTCTTTTTATGTGGTGGTAATGCTTTTGATTGTCTGGACAGAGGATGAAGACATTCAATTAATTATCATGGATTAAGGTCGAGGTCATTTCGTGTTTCAATGATGGAGTAAGTGTTCAGACATTAAAATAGTTGACCGGGATGGGATTTCTATCCATCCATCCCACATTGAAAGAATCAATTATTCGTAGAATTTCTGGAGTTTTCACTTAGGCCAAGCCTCGGGCATGGAAAAACCCTTTCTGCAAATAAAAATATCTAGTGTCGCATCACTCAAGCAACAGATTAGGTCATGTTAACGATTTCTCAATATGGCCTACTTATTGTTTCAATAGAGTCAAAAATGCTACACAATTATGTACAGTCCTAAATAAGTGTATGCAATCGAAACAAATTTTGAAAATCTTAAACAGAACTTTGTTGAAAAGCAGCAACAGAAAACACTGAATGTGTATAATTAATTTGGAGCTCATCGATGTTTTGTCACTTTAACATTGTCAAAAATTGTTTTTCTCTTGAAGGCAAATTATTTTTCAAAAGTTTGCTAAGTGATTCCATTTTTCTATGGAAAAGAAGGAAAATATACAACCGAAAATCTTCTTAAATCGAATACAGGATTTTTTTTTAAATTGGGCAAGAGGACCTTAAATATGCATAATTAATTTATAAAGAATATTGAATCATTATAATTCCAAGATTGTAAAAAATTCTTATTTTTCCTAACTTTCTTATCGATCGGTATGAAGGAATGAAATCATCTTGTACCATCAATTGTCTGAGCCTTCAAGAAACGATCGCTAAGCAATTTCGCATTGTTCTCATTTTCACTTGTGGCCCAAAAAGTGAATTTTACTTTTGACATCGCGCTGATGGCCCAATCATATAACAAGGAAGCCGTGGTAACCTGATTATCAAGTGGTCTTAGCAGACTCGCTGCTGAAGCTTCACGCTTCAGTGTTCCAGATAATCCGTCACAAAGCACTTTTCCATGAGAAGGGGTATAAAATGCCAATCTCCTTTGATTTCGAAGTCTTCTTCGAAGTACGCAAGATTGAGAAATTTAATTTATTCTTATATTGCGAACCAGCTCCATCGGTGATATGGACTTTTTAGTTCTGCAATTACTCTCTTTAAAAACAAATTAACGGCAGTTGCATCGTGGTGAAGGCAATCCGAAATGATCATGAAACTGTCGCGTACTACATCCTCATTTTCTTTATGGTAAACAACAAAGGGGTGAATCGTTACTTGTGTCTGACACCAGTAGTGATTTTGGATAGCATCCTGAATTAAATTAGTAAAATTTTTACCCAAAACCGCATGAAACCAAAAACATTCCTGTTTGAGGGGATTGTTTGGTATCGTCAATATATTTAAAATCAGATTTTGGGTTCTCACATACCATGGTGCCTAAAATGTCTTTATACAATCCGATACAATCATTTCCAGGTTGTGTATCTGCAAGCTCTTTCAGTCGTGCTCCAGCTATCATCAGTTTCACATTTTGATGAATTTTACACACACAAATTGAATGTGTTCCGTTACCGCCCGCCAGAATGCATTCCTTTGGTCTAAATTCCGCGAATTTGGAAAACCCAACCTTACAGTCAGGATATCTCTCTTTATGAGCTACATATAACTCCTTTAAATTTCCCGAAAATAGTCGCTTCTGTTCATGTACTCGAACTCCATTCTTCTTTACCGACACGTAATCATTTTTTCCAGGCATCTGTCGACTAAAATCGTTGTCGCAGACAAAATTATGAACAAGCGTTTCTGCCTCTTCAGATAGTCCTTTTCCAAGTTTAGGATTAGAAGATGAACCTATTCCATGTTCGGTGTGAATGACTTTTGCTAAACGAGCCGTACTATAAGGAACGCTGAATGTGTGTTTTATACGCCGTATTTCCCAATTTTTTGGTACCATCGTTAAGAACTGAACATTTTCTGATTTTTTCGTTGTTTCAGAGATTTTCTCTTTCAACTCCTCAACGAGTTCATTAATTTCATCCTAGTTCTTGTTTACAACGTTGAATATTTTTTGCAGCTCAAAGTCTATCGCTTCCCTTATTTCTTGAACCGTTCGTTTTTGGGCTTTTATTGATCTTCGATCCTTCCGATTTTCAATTGGGGGAATTTGGGAAACTTCAAGTATTTTTTTCAGCTTTATTATTGATTTTTCATATAATTTTCATTCTGATCTACCGCAGGAAGATCATCAATACGGTTTGGTAAAGAAGAAGGAGGTTGTGTACAGTTTCCTAAAATAGCTTCTAAATTGTGATTGTTTTTTGGGGGATGGAGACGACATGAATTGTATATAAGCTGCCCCTCTTTACCCTGGTTAATATTGATTCTTTTGTCATTTTGCGAAGTACTGATATATTCACATGTTTGCAGTGATCCTTTTCACTAAAAGATTTGCTCGGAAGTATGAGCGCGCCTAGGGCTCGCGACTGTTGGTTCTTGCGCTTCGCGCATATTGCAAAATAAAATTCAAGTTTTCTTTATCATGATTAATTTAATATTTCTTTCTCATCTTGCATTGAATTGTAATCTCAGCTACCCCGAAAAATGTTTCATTTCAATACATTTATATTATTACAATTCATAATATGCATTAGTATTGAAACATACGTATTTTCATTGTCTTGTGTTTATGATTGAAAAAAAGTGCGCATACTATAAGAAGAAACAAACAATTTTGTTATTGAACATTTTATTGCACTATTTGCCGTTTTTACATAAATTTAATTTGTTTATTTTCAATGTTATTTTTTTACAATTTAAACTAAAAATACGCATCCTAGCGTAAAGAGGTTTTGACAAAATTTGTAGATATAATTTAGGCGGAAATGTTTTTAAATAAAATGTTACTGTAGCTTGTGTTCATTTTTCCAAAAAGGTAATTTTGTTTTGTTTTCAATATACATCTAAAACAAGAATTTATAACAAATTTGTAGACCGTTTTTAGTTGAACAACTTTAGTCTTTTCATTTTTTTTTCATCTCTCATGTCGCTTTTCCAAAAGGTGAATTTTTTTATTTTTAATCTTGTTTTTACGATTAAAACAAAATCTACTTGCTCTGTCTAAAAATTACACATACAAAAATTTCAGATCCTTTTCGGGTGAAGAACTTTTGTTTATTCATTTTTTTCGTACCATGTGCCGTTTTTCAAAAAATGTAACTCTTCTATTTTTAATGTTATTTTTTACGATTAAAACAAAAACTCGCGTCCTATCAAAAAATTATTCGTGTCAAATTTGTAGCTCTTTTTTGAGTAAGCAACTTTTGTCAGTTCATTTTTATCATAGTTTGTGTCGTTTCTCAAAAAATTGAATTTCTTTATTTTCAATTGGTTTTTTAATTTTATAATTTTCAATCAAAGGGATAAGTTTTTTACAGATAATTGAAGTTTAAATTGAAGAAGGTACATTTTCGACCAAACCTGAAACAATGCAATTTTCAATTTTCAAATTAATTTTCACCAAAAAATATAAACAAAATAGTTGAATGTAAGAAAAGAGGATTTTCCAAGTAAAATGTAACGCTAAAAATTTGTAGATCTTTTTTGAACACATATTTCTGGTTGATTCATTTTTTTCGTACCTTGCATCATTTTTCAAAAAATTTAATTTCTTCATTGTTAATGTTATTTTCCACGATTAGAACAAAAACTACGCATCCTATTAAAAATAATTTATAAAAAATTGGTGGCTCTTTTTTGGGTGATAAAAATTTTGTCTATTTCTTTTTCTCGTATTTTGTGTTGTTTGTCTAAAAATTCAAATCTTCTATTTTTAGTGCAGATTTTTAGTCCCATCAAAAAGTGAATAATAACAAATTTGTAGATCCTTTCTGAGTGTACAATTTTTGTCTATTTATCTTTCTTCGTATCTTGTATACTTTGACCGCGAAATGGAAGTGAAAAATGGAATCCTATTCATTTTCACAAAATTCTACATTGTATCTGGAATGTTTTAGAAATCATATAAAACTCTGTTCAGTTATCGCTAGTATCTGCTTCTATTGAATCAGTTTCATAAACTTTATAAAACTTATTTTTTTCTGCGTAGATGCGTTTTTCTCAAAAGGTGGTTTTTCGAAGTTTCAAACTCAGAAGGTTCATGATATGCATCGTATTCTAAATGGATTTTAGACAACTAGAAAAATAGGGAAAAAATGAGAAAAAACATTGACAGCACTAATTGTTAAAGGGAGAAATGAGGATGACACGGGAAATTATCGAGGCGTTTCACTTCTAGACATGGGGTACAAAATATTGGCTTCTATTATGGATAAAAGATTAAGGGACTGGTTGGAGTCAAACGGGCTATATAAAGAGAGTCAAGCGGGTTTCAGGAAAAAAGATTTACCAAGCACCATATATTTGTCCTTAACACGTTGATTAATAACCATCTAAAGCGTGAAGAAGGGAAATTCTATTCTGCATTAATTGATTTAAAGAAGGCATTTGATACGGTGGATAGGGAACTTCTCTGTCAAAAATTGCACAAAATTGCAATTCAAGGAAGGATGCTAGAAATGATCAAGACAATATATAGGGTTACAGTCAATGAGGTCACGACGGTAGAGGGGAACACGGAATGTTTTGAAAACAAAAGAGGGGTGAGACAAGAATTCCCGCTAAGTTAGAAAAAAACGAAGGTGGAGCAATTATTGGCAACGAGAAAGTGTTCGCCCTCAAAATCACAGACGACATAGCAGTAGTAGCAGACTTCCCAGAAGGGCTAAGCAGTATGTTGAAAACTTTGGAGAAGTACGTCGATAAGAGTGGACTCGAAATAAAAGTGAATAAATCCAAGCTAATTGTTTTTCGAAAAAGAGAAAGGAGAAAGGAAGGGGAAGAACGGAGAATTTATGGGGACAAGTTTAAAGACGTTTAATATTTCAAATATTTAGGGTATTTGTTTTCCTCAAGTCGAAAACATGAGAAACACGTCAAATTCATGGCAAACAAGATGCAAAAAGAAGCTAACATAGCATGGGGAGTCATGACAAGGGCACACATTTCAGGTCTAGACAGAAGATTATATCTGATGGACGTTCTCGTAAAATGTGGCGGTTTGTATGGAGTAGAAATTCGGTGTTGGGAGAGGTGGGAAGAATTGGAAGGAGCGCAAGCAAAATTCATAAAAATGACAATGAATTTGGATAAAAACACCCCCGGATACATCTGGAGATTGGAAGCAGGTCGAAACAGCGTAGGAATAGAAGCAAGAAATAGGGCTAGTAGATATATGAGAGAGTTTGTTGAAATGACGGAAGGTAGGCTGCCGAATATTTGCCTCCAAGAAGAGCTAAGAAGAATTCAAAACAAAGATGCGACAGAGTGGGGCAAAGGATTAATGAAGGCCCTAAGGGAGGTCGGTGACGGAGAAACTTTGAAGGGGGCTTGAGAAGGAAATGGGGAAATATTAAAAGAGATCGAGGATAATTTCGCTAAGGACATTAGGATGAAAAAATGCTAAGAGATTCAGATGAACTGGGTTAGGTAGACGAATCTTCTTACTGTCAATTGTATAAAAATTGGAAAAAGGAATTGGGGAGAGAAGAGTATTGGAGAGACAAAAAAGTAGGATACAAAAACAAGAACCAATGATCTAGACTGAGATGTGGCAATGTAGGTAGAGCAGGATACAAGGGTTTCAAAAAGACAGGATTTCTGTTATGTGGAGAGGAAGAGGAGAACTTGGAACACATTTGGAGGTGCAGGAAATGTAAGGAAAAAATTGAAAAGAATTGGGTGGATGAAGTAGAGAAATGGGTGGGAGATAGGTATAGACCCAATTTAGTGGAAAAGTTATGTAACACTTTTTCGGGGAACTGAATACCAGTCTCTGCAGATATGCTGGCCAATTTGAGAAATTTTCCAAAGAGGAAGTAAGCGAGGACGTAATGGAGAATGAGATTATAAACGACGATTAAAAGAAGCAGAGTGTTAACCAACTTGAGTTAAACTGAATATTTTATAAATTTAAATACTAATGTTATTATTGATTTACTTATTCAGAATGAGGATCATGAAAGGGAGAATATCAAATGGCTATATTAAGCAATGTTCTTAGAATTAAGGAAAACAATTCAGAATAAATGATTGTAAGAATAATAATAAGCGGGAAATGGTATGAATGACGTAAGCATATGATTTTTTTACTTTTTGTAACGAAGCATATTAAAAAGTGCCAAAGTATAAGTATAAGTATTATTAAGAAGGTATAAATGTGGTATATATAAAAGTCCTATGAAGACGTACATGGAAAAATAAAATTTTATTCTATTCTATTCCACATTTTTTTCTGTGAAAATCAGATTGCACGAAAGCGTACAAGATTCCATAAGTGATGACGTCAGTCTTTTGAAAATCATAAATAACTTTCGTTCCTTGAAACTTACTCTTATCAAATGTGAATATCTCATAAGTATAATTTTGCTGCTTTTAATCCAAGAGATAAGAAATATAGTACAGATTATATAAGCAAATGAATCACTGGAACAGTCATTAGTTACGCCGTTCATCAAATTCTTTATTAATATCAATACATTATTGACTTTTTCCTTAAACAGAAAAGATGAGGATTGTCTATACTCTATTCTTATCATTGGCCGTTCTCCTCATTTATATTGGTGAATATGATAATATAATATATATCTATAACTTTCAGAACATTTTTCAATTTTCACGCAAATCACAATTTTTGCCATTTAATCTGCCGGGAGCAATTTTGTGCAAGCTCAACTGGGCACGTCATATGTAAATATAAAATTAAGTACACACAGCACATGCTGGTAATTAATAATTAATATTGAGGAATTACAGTTGATTTTAATAGGAACTTGATATATTAGAGTGATAACATCAAAATATAATTAAAACATGAAAATTGGTCTGCATGAGAAAAAGATATACATCCTGAAAATATCTTCAGAATGAAAATTTATGTCATGAGACTTGACGTCTTCAAGACATGCTTTGGATCTTATCATGTCCTTAAAATGTCATCAGCAGGATGTCCTCAATACTTTCGCTGAAGATGTTTATAAGGCAACTTTAGGATTTATGTGACCACTAGGTAGAAAGTACGAAATAAGAATTTGATAGATAAGTTCAATTGTAAAAGATATGGATTGGTTTTGTATGAAGATAGTTGAAATCCTTGTCTAATATTAATAGGTAAAAGCTATAGAAAGCTAAATAAAAATAAGAATGAATAATGTGAGAGAAGATATTAAAAATTTTGCTCCAACAAAAGGGAGAGATTGAGATATCCATGCCAGCAATTATTCAGTGCGGATTTTTGTAGGATATTTGCAAGAAAGACGAATCTGAGACTTTTAAATCGATATTTTGGAAAGCTTTCCAGATCTCGATATTTTTACATTGAAATTATTTCCAGCAGCCCATCCCCTCCCGTTTAGTATACCCCTTTTCAGAGGTAGAGTGAGTTCGGCCGAATCCACTCTATCACATCCTCGACACGGTTTTATATCCTTTCACAGGGGTAAACTTTCATCACTTTATTTTTGTGAAACTTTTGAAAATTATTGTTCTTGTTTTATAATAAAAATTGTCCAGGGATGGTCCCACGGGTGAGGTTTTCTAGAACGGTAACTCTGGGATACCGGGCGACCTCTAAGAGTATGCAGCCTTATCCCTGCATGCGGAAATTTACAATGATAGACGAACGCTTTCCCTGGCATAAAGACCAACTGCGGAAAGCAGACACCTTCTGAGAGATGATTACGATTTCAGGACAAGGAGGGATATTGACATGCGAGTTCCTCCTGAGCCCCGAGATCTGGCTGAAATGGATGCCCCTCTTCGTGAGTATATCTCTCAAGAGTCCGGCCTCGATTCAAATCGAAGGCTATACTTGGCGATGGATAAAAAAAAAAAACGAAAGGCACTTGCATCAACTGAACAAGAAGGTTGGATGAGCAAGACAGAATGCATCCCATATTCAGTGTGTGATTGGCTACATAAAACCTGGTGGACCGTTCACGGAAAGGGCTCGAAAGTTCGCCCAAAAACTGAAATTCTACAATCACATACTGTACAAATCAAAGCTGCTGACAATCAAGCAGCATATTGTTAACGAAATAAGGATGTTATCTGACGCAAGGAAAACAATACAGAAGAGGGAGAGATAGATCAGGCGATCACCCTGTTTCCGTCAAAAACCCACCCAAGCCCAACGAGATAGAGACTTTTTGGAGCGAGGTATACAAGATCCCGAAAGCAATGGAATTGAAAGAAGATACTGATAATATTATCCGCTTCGCTGAGTTTTGCGGCAACCTCATAACATCTTAGGAGAAATATCCATGAATCACTGCTGAAGAGCTGAAAAAAGTACCTAGGGGTACGAACAACTTTTCCGCTGCAGGATCAGATGGTATCAAGAACTTCTGGTGGAAAAAGTTTACTTCTATACGCCAACATTCGGCCCGCATATTCACCTCATGTTTGAAGTCGGAAACGCCCATTCCGCAGTGGCTGGTGTGGTCCTACCGAAAAAAGGCAATTTGTCCAACCCAGAGAATTACCGGCCAATATCTTGTTTGAACACACTATATAAGATCTTTACATCTGGCCTAAACGTCTGCAAAAACGCATCAGCCCATCAATGCGTCCTGCCAATGGCCTGGACCTGTGTAGCGAACTCCGCCCTTTTCGGAAGAGGTTATGAACAATTAGTTTTTGAAATAAGTGTTCAGTTGCTCACCACACTGAGAAGATTCTGTGAGACAAGAAGAGAGGATGTATTCTCTAGTCTTCTCTCAAGGCGATCGACTTTTGCCATCTGCGCTTTTCAGCTGCCAGATCTCGAAAGCCGTTTTTCGTCTGAGACGCTCTTCTTTTTTTTTGCTCCCATCCACCCGCCCACGCTTACCCCACCCTCAGTTGGAATCCCGTTAACTATTTCCTTAATGAATGCTATCAATTCTTCCTTTGTTTTGGGGTTATTGTCATAGCAATGTTCTTTGATGTAACCGCATGGGAAATAATCTGATGCGTCCAATTCTGGCGAGTAAGAAGGCCATTCCTTTTCCACTGGAGAAAATTTGGGGTAGCCCAGACCAATCATTCGATTTCCAGACACGCTACACGGAAAGAAATTTTAGACAGTTGCGGCGTTCGCAGTGGTAGAACAGCGCAACCACGATGTCAAAGCGACGGCAACGCCAACTTTGGGAACGTGTCGGCCTCATAAAGTTAGTACAGCGCTGCTCTCTTCTATCAGGGCACACTGCTGTCCCTAAGTAGAGAACGCAGTCGACTAATGTTACTAAAGTAGCCGATCGGCGCCGATCTTAATTTTTCATCATAATTAACATTTAAATTATTTGAATTATTTACTGTACGTTTCTAATTCATTACGTATACTAAAGTCTTTAAATGAAGACACGAATGAGCCTAAAAGTATACGGAACATCACTTAAATTTTTGAGGTTATGTTTTTTGTTCATTTCTGTTGTTGAATAATGATACTTTCATTTAATTTTTTTAAAGCGAAGTCAAGTTAATCAGTGTACTCTTTCCCCAATCAGAGTACTTAAAATATAATTTATTGTAGCAAGTGAAGAAAAATGCAATCCATCGACAAATTAATCAATCGAACCAAACATAACTGTTTTAGAATATATGTAGTCAGTCTCTTAATGAAACATGCACTTATAAATTATGATATTGAAATATTAATTTAAAATCCATATAAGCATTAATATATACGTAAATATTATATCCAAACAAACATATCTATAATATACATGTTGTAGGTTATGTCCATTAGTTACCCCTAAAGATTTCGTGAAGGCTACGAAAATACTGATATTTTTTTAAAAACTGCTCCATTGATATTCCTTTCTGTGGACTTCACCACATTACAGTTATTTAAAATACTCTAAAACTTAAAAATAAAAGCGAGAGAAGCGCGAAACCGCCCGCCTGTCTTTCAAAACAATGCGAAAGCGCGACTACTATACCACGTTTCAGGTCTGTTGCTGTTTCAAAAATTTGATGCAACATACGCGCCACACAGGGAACGTAACGTTCCCTGACTGAAAGAGCAGTCGTCATAAACAGAGGGCGCATTGTAGCCCTACACTTTAACGCAGCAGAGGTACGCGTGAGTGTCGCTGCTGTACAAAATTTCTTTCCGTGTATGTATAGCTTCGAATACTTCTTGGGTGGTGTGTCGATCCGTCCTGCATGAAGTGAAATTTCTTAATTAGACCTCTTTTGGCAAACCAAAAGAACTTTCGCTCCATCAACTGTTTGTATCTTTTTCCAGTTACAGTCGAATCGAAAAATTTGAGGTAAATTCCCTTCACTGACATGGCTCCCCTGGCGTCTCTTTTTGGGGGTAGAGAGATTTCGCTATTTTTATTGAAGGATTTTTCGTCCTCCAGAAACTACAGTTTTGTTTGGTGACGTACTCATTTAACCAAAAGTGTGCCTCGTGTGAGAAAATAAGTTGAGTTTTCTTAGGCTGTCTATCCTCGAATATCTGTGTGATCGTTTTGCAGAATTCTATCCGATGAGCCCTACCTTGTTCTGTCAATAATTGATGCGTAGTTATTTCAAACGGATGCATTTTGTTCGCAGTTTGTTCAGATGTTCAGTCTGGTCGACAAAAAGAATCGAGGTAACTGTAGAGTTGAAACAACTTCCAGTGAGATATTTGTTCCTCGTTATAGACGATTTTACCTATCGGAAAGTTTACTGCGCATGTGCAATGTACTTTCTGTTGTATCGGATACCGTACCTGATAAGAACTTTCATATTTTATAATAAAAATCAATGAAAAGATGACAATTCCGTGCAGCAAAGAATAAAGGAGTTTTTGTCAGGAGGATTTATTGATTACTTTTGTTTTCAAAGCTTAAAAAGTAGTTTTGTATGATTTTCGGTACGGTAACATCGGATACCATAACCTGATTTTCGCTGCCAGGGACGAAACGGAGCTAATAGAAGCATTTTTCCAAATAATTTTACTAAAGATTAACGTAAATTAAGAATGAAAATGCTTGAGGTTACAAGTACTGCACACACAAAATTAAGCGATGAGAGGGTTAATAAATATGAGAGAAAGAATCATTCTATAATTAATCATTTTGTTCGTTCTATGGCCCTGATATTCTTCTGAGTCTATGTTTACACCACACAGAGAGAAAACTCCGGGCTTTAGAGCAAGAGAGTTCAAGGTATTAACGCATGAACTATTTATCTGGCGCATATCGCAGGCGTCACTTGCTTTATTTCCTAAGATTTCACAGACATTTTCCGTGAGCCTCCTTGAAATTTGCCCTTAGGCCACGCCTTCTGCCTGTTGACACGTTTGTACAACTAAATGTTCGCAGAGAGCGTGGCCTAAAGGCAAATCGCAAGAAGACTCACCGAAAAAGTCCGCAGAGGCTCTTGGAAATTTCGCTTGCACTCTTGGTATATTTGCCTGTGGGCTGTCCTTATTTTTATTGGGGTTGCATCGTGCGATTAATAGAAGCATCCATGAATATATTCCAAGAGAAATTCTTGCTATTGAAGCGTGACAAATGTTCATGCGCTTATGCATAGATTTTTCTCTCCGTGCGGCTATTGGTCTACTTGCTCTCAAACGTAGTTTCGTGTTCGCAGTTTTGGTATCAATTGAGCCGCTGATAATGAAAAGTGGAAATCACTATTTACTGCCGAGTTTTTCTATTTCTGTTTCTTACGGCCGAAGCACGTTCTCTACTTTTTACTGCCAATGTTCTATTACTGCTTTATACCGACTTAAAATTAATGTTACGAACCGTCCTGGTACGTAGTTAAATTTTGTATTCAACCGATTCAAAATTAAATTCAACTCACCATGAAGATATACGTAGTGTAAGCATTTTTAAAACATAAGGCAGGATGAACATTTCTTCACCCATGCCAATAAGTTAGAGTAAGATAGAAAGACGTGAGAACTAGAGAGAAGGAAAGAGAGAAGACGACAATACGAATCATTGCAAGAAGAGTACTCATACGAACACCTTATCACGCTTCTACCTATGCACTACTACACCTAACGATTTGCTCGCGGTGCGAGTGTATTTCCTTATATTCCAACATCCTTCCTAAGTAAAGAAATGATTCATTTTGACAGCTGATAATGACACCTATGCATTCGTACCTTCGAGTCGGTCACACTCAAAATTCTCATGACAGTTCTTTACTACTTCTTGTACCGACTAGAAGTACCAAGAAATCCGGAAAAAACACGGTTGCTCTTGCTCGTCTGCACTCGACGGGTAACTGAGCTGGGCCGCAACGTCATTAATAATCAAAGTTAGTCATTGGCCAGGAACAACGTTTTCAAACGGTATCACTGACCCGACCCCTTATTTTTGATTAGACATCAACGGACGTCGCCCTTCAAGCGGCACCAACGGACACACGTTTCTATCAAATTCGGACGAACCGGGACGGCATCGAATGACGGCATCATCGCACCTAATTTGACCAATTTGATTGAGTCGCCCAAGCAGATATACGAACGGACGTAAAACACTTTCGGATCTTTAGTCGGCGGAAGAAAGAACGCGAATTTAAAGGACATAACGACGTACAGACGTGTAGCCATTTAAATTAAAAACCAGCAGAGATCGTTTCCTACCGTGAAGAATTTGTCGATTCTGCAAATCATCTTAGTGCACCCAGAATAGAAACTGCGATTCGGGCCCAGTGAAGTTCTCTACGAAGTGCGACGGTCCAGGGAAAGGAAAAAAAGGAAAAATCTGACAAGTTACATCCTATCCCAAAAACAAGAAATCTAATCCTTGCCCGCTCTTTCCTTCTCTCTGGCGAATGACGTGTGGCGGTAGCTATAAGTTAGGGTAAGTCAAATGTGAAATTACTATGTCTTCTTGATTCCTTTGGAATTTTAACATCTGTTCTTTATTTCATTCTCATTTAATTTGAATAAATTAAAATTAAACTAGAGTCAGTGCGTTAGTTATTCAAAAGAAAACCCTTTTTATCATTAAATTTCAACGGTAACAGGACAGCCGGAAAAGAAAATATCTTGAATCAATAAGATGGTAGTCACGATCCCACAAAATTAAACAAATTAATAAATTAATTTCACAGCTTGAACCTCCGGTACATTATGTGATAGTTAAAGCTCTTCTATAGGTTTTTGATATTAAAAATTAATATATTGTACGTAACAATAATTAAACCCGAAGCCTGAAATAAACCTGAAATTAATCAGAATGGCACGCTATAAAAGTGAATCATCTGATTTGAAAACTCTTGAAAAAGACTGAATTGTGCCATTCCTTTCTTTTGTCACGTATTATACAGTTACAATCAGGATTACAACCACATTTACACCTCATAATATACCAATATACGAGTGTACACTAAAAATATAATCTTCTATTTGTTGTTGCAGAATTAAGTTCAGAGTTCGAGTGTTTGCCTAATGGCGAGCCTATTCCTGGTGTTCCTCGTAGCAGAGCTTCTTTTTTTCCTGACAGACTTTCTCCAGAAAGAACTGTTCCTCTTGACAGGCCTGAATTTTCTGCCAGGGTATCTCCTCCCGCCGACCACTCTCTTCGTGTCAGGGGCAGGTCTCCTCCGGCCAGGTCCAGGTCTCCTCCGGCCAGGTCCAGGTCTCCACCTGCCAGGCATCATTTCTCTTCCATACTTGGATTTAAACTTGAAGAACTCAGATTTATTCGACTTGTTCCCAACAACAATCAGGATCTGGTATTCGAACTTCGGACATACGTTTTCCCTCCCGATACACAGGTTCGATTAAGAGTAAGGAATAATGTCCTTGAGCCTATTCCAAACGAAGAGCAAATTGTATTAACAACGCCCGATGGTGACGTCTTTGCAATAGTGCAAAAATTTAGAAAATTTACGGCTCTGCGTGGAATATATACACCTCATATCGAGCCTCTTATTTATAGGAGCGGAAAACGAGCGAAGGTAAACATATACAGCGGAGCGGTTGAAGAATTGACCCCAGATGAAATCTCAGAATGTCCAATAGCAGCCAAAAACCCAATAAAAAAGAATTTTAGAGTATTTCGTGTGTGAAACATATTTCTTCGCACCGTTATTCGATTCGGAAAAAATAATCGTGCGCTATGCCCGTGTCTGTCGATCTCGCGCTTTGCGCTCGGTTTTTATGCTCGGCCACGTTTATGCATGAAGCTATTGAAAGTAAAGGTGAAAACCTTGATAACTATAATTTTGTGATTTGTAATTCCCTTTTAAGGTCGGTCGTTGGACTGGGAAACCGGGAAATGACCGAAAATGTTTTTAGACCATCAGAAACTGGTAATTGAATGTGAATTTCTTTTTGACCGTGAATTTCACAAATTTTTACAAGAAAAATCTGTACAATCACTTTATATATCACAAAACTTATGTTACATGATAGAATGCAATTTAAAATAAGTTTTTGATTCAATGCAATTTTAAAATTTTCAGCAATAGGAGGAGAACACTGAAAAATTAAAAACGTTTGAAATTTTATATTATAATAAAATGTGTTCATGTTTTTTTTTAATTGAAGTGTAAGTCATGAATTGAAAATTAAACAATAATTGATTTTACAAAACGATTTTGAACCTGTATAACAACAAAATGTTTGTATTAAATTTGAAAGCCTAATCAAATATTGTTTGACTATTTGATTGTTCATTGAAAGTGAGTAATTTCCAAATAAATATTCAAAACTAAAAAACTGAAGCTAAATTGTTTGTAATAGAATGCCTTGAGTCGTTCAAATGTTAAAAACTAACAAATTTACTGATTAATTTTCAATTTAAAGCATTGAAAAATGACAGCAAAGCAAAGATTTACATTTTTTAACCAAAAATGTTTGAAATGTTGAATTTACAAAAGTTTAAGCTTTGAATTTTTGCAGTTTAACAGCACTTCATCCAAGAGTGTTCGATTAAAAAGTGTTAAAAGCTTGTATTTTATACATGTGAATTATTCAGCGTACAAATAAACTAAATCGGAAATTTGTTGAGCTTCAATTTAAAAAGTTTTAGGTTCAAAGAAGTTCCACTTGAAATGCTTTGATTTGCAGTTCAGATTTTATCACTTAAAATAAAAAAATTTTGAGCTTCATATTATGTTGAAGTCTATTGTATTAAATGTACATGTGTTATTTAATCGTGTACCTCGGACCGGGACTGCTCATTTGTATACTGCTTAATAAATTACTAATTTTATTCTTTATCATTATTTCATTTTAGTTACCCTAAGAGATTATACAAATAATTCTTCAGATAATTATAGAATTTTCCTTTTTAACTTCTTTCACATATAAAAGAAATATAACGAAACTTTTGTTACGTTCCTTTGCCGTTTTTTCGACAAAAAACTCTGACGAAACACAGTTTTGACATTGTGCCTCCGTAGAAGCATTATTTTTTAGTAGTTTGATATCTAGCATAGTTTTGAGGAAGAATATCTTGAATTGACCGACCTTTGGTCGAAAATGGCCGGTTAACGAACTTGTCCTTTTGTATACTTTAAAAACGTGTGCTGAAGCTCAATCCAATATGATCAGTCTTTCGAAATTATCTTGCCCATAACTTCATACCGACCAGAAGTTTGAGAGAGAAAAAATAATATTTCATAAGTTTTAAAAAGACCCTAATAGTAGACACGATATACATTTCTCTTGTGAAAATCAGCTCTCCCCAAAACTTAAGAAATTACATAAATGGTAAAATTAATTTTAATCAAAATTGTAACCAAAGTTTTTTCCTTGAAACTGACTCTTATGAAACGTAAATATCTTATAAATATAAACATGGAACATCTAATCTAAGAGATAACAACTATAGTACATATTATATCAGCTAATGAATCACTGGCACAGTCTTTAGTTACGTCGTTGATCAAATTCTGTATCAATATCAATACATTATTGAGTTTTTCCACAAATCAGAAAAGATGAAGATTGTCTATAATCTGGTCTTATCATTGGACGTTATCCTCATTTATATTGGTAAATATAATAATATAATATATATCTATAACTTTCAGAACATTTTTTCAATCTTCACGCAAATCAGAATTTTTGCCATTTAATCTGCCGGAACCAATTTTATACAAGTTCAACTGAGCACGTCATACGGGAAGTTGTAAAAAGTAAACAGCTCTTATATTTTAACGCTTGTAGGAAATAGGAGAAGTGGAACTGCATCTAATAGAGGAAATTCTACACCTTTCTTTAGATATAGTTATAATTCAATCAGAGGATTCCAATGAATTCTCAAAATATTTTTTCCAAAGTGAATGAAATTGGAATTCTTAGTCATAGATATTTTCGAAGTGCGCACCATTAGAATTAGCATAATAATCGATTCTCTTTTAAAAACGGTACGAAACATGGTCCAAATCATAAGTTTTAATGCCGTTAACTATTTTCTTCATGCATGCTATCAATAATATTGGTTTGGTGGTAACCAAATCTGAACTCCGTTCTTAGACTGTTGTCGATCAAATCCAAGTAATCAAATTTTTTGGTCTTCACAGTCTTTATAGTCTTATAGTCTTACATTCTTTACAGTTGTTATAATTGTAATGTAAATTTGTAGGTTTGCTTATTGTAAACACCTGACTGTTCGTTCAGTATATGTTCATGTCATCGTCATCAACTGTTGCCTTCGACTTATTTTTAAAAATGTAGTACACATATATGGATCTTTTATATCTCACTAGAGATTTAAAGATATGTATATTGACAGGAAGTGAGTAACTAAGGTAACAAACCTTTTTTAAATATAATGCTAACGCTCATTTCTTTCTTTTTCAAAGAACGATATGTAAATTTCAGCAAACTTATATTATTAAAAATTATCCTACAACTCGGCCAACCTGAAACGTCATTCGTCTCGAATTACTATTTACCCGTAAATCACGGCTTAATATATTCTGCGCAAGTACTTGTCGTCAAAGGACCTTCGACATCGCCTTCTCGCTCAATATTATACGTATCGTTAGACTTAGATTTAACAATTTCATAAGGGCCCAAGTATTTAATTCGTAGTTTGCGACCTGGCATCATCTGGGTGCGTTTAATGGCGATAAGATCTCCCTTGACATATTTGTAAGGAACTCGACGTCGTAGGTTGTAGGTTTTTCTATTTTCTTCTTGAACTTTCGATATCTGCAGTCTTGCTTGGTGACGCAAATCCTTTCGAGAATTTTCGAAATGACATTGCCACTCGGATTCTGAAATTTCTTTAAGCTTAAAATTTTCACAGTGACGCATTTCTACCCCAGTGAGCAATCGGAAAGGAGTCATTCCGATACTTCGATGAAAAGTGGAGTTTAATGTTTGTTGCAGTTTATTGACGTGTTGGTACGACTTTCCAGGATTAGCAATAGACATCTTCGTTAAAGCTGGTATAATAACACGGTTGATCCTCTCAACCTGTCCGTTTGCTCTTTGCAAACCAGTCGTGATGCGGTTGTGATAAATTCTTCCTCGCTCACAATATTCCTCAAACTCTTGAGATGTAAAGGCAGTACCTTTATCAGAAATAATTCGAGACGGATTTCCGAAAATAAACCTTTGCCTTCTAGTCTCTTGATAACTTCTCGAGTGGTTGTTAATCTCGTGGTATACAACGAGACAAACTTAGAAAAAGCATCGATGACTACAAAAATGTGGTTGTACTGCTTACTCGTCGATTCAAGTGGTCCCAGATGCAACCAAACAGGAAACACAATTAGAGATAATCTTGTTGACCTTCTCCGTCGAAGAGGCGATAGAATAATCTCTTTTGATGATTTCCTCTGTTCGTTTGGTGGCAAAGTGTCCTCTTTGATGTGCTGAACGAATTATGTCATCTTCCATGCAGCAAGGGATGACTAATAGATCGTCCCCATTGGTGAACTTATATTCATACCATTGCGCATCACATATCCGTCATCTGGCTTTTCATTAAGAGAACGAATAATAGTCTGAATTTGTGGATCGCTCTGTTGAGCCCTCTTGATTCTTGCAGTGATGTCATCAGTTTCAATCGCCATAATCGGAGGATAGCGGCTTCATGCTTCATTCTGATGCCGGGCCTATGTTCAATTTTGTACTCATAATTCTCAAGGAGTTCCGTCCACCTCCAAATCTTCGTTAATATTTCCTTCTTCTGCATAGTTTGCTGAAAGGCCTTACAATCAGTAACAATCTTGAAGGAAATGCCCAGAAGATACACGCGTAGTCTTATGACTTAAGTAATGAGTAGGGTGTAATATCCCGAACGATCGAAGAACTTCAATACTGGCTCAGCAGCTAACTTCTCTTTCAGTGCACTAATAGCCTTTTGCTCGTCTGGCCCAAATTGAAATTCTTTGTCCTTTCTAAGCAAGTCGCTTAACGGTTTCGCCAAGAAAGAGTACTGATTTATAAATTTCGTAAAGTAACCGGTCAAACCGAGGAAACTCTGGACGTCTTTAATTGATTTGGGTAAAGGAAAATTGAATACGGCCGCAACCTTTTCAGGTGAAGGATAAATTCACCCGTTATCAATGACCTGACCTAGGAATTCAATCCGCGACTTTATCAAATGACACTTCTTCTTATTTATCTCAAGACCATATTCGCTAGCGACCTCCAACGTTATCCGCAAGTTCCTGAGAGCCTCTTCAGCGTCATTTGCCAAGATGACAATATCGTCAAAATAAACCAACACGATTCCTTGGTTAACTAATGGACGGAAAATATAGTTAATGAACCGCTGACAAACAGATGGTGAATTACATAGTCCAAATGGAGCTTTTAGAAAAACGTGCTGCCCCTTTTGAATGTAAATTTATGACTTTCTTGATCAACACTAACATGGAAAAACCCATTTTTTAAGTCCAAAGTACCAAATATCTTTGAATCATTTAAGGCATCTATTTGATCTTCAATTAGTGGAATTGGATATTTATCCTTTTCAATGACCCGATTGATTCGTCGATAGTCAATGCAAATTCGGGGGGTACCGTCCTTCTTTTTTGTTACCACTACAGGACTCGCAAATTCAGAAGAGCATGGCTCAACTGTTCCATTCTTGACCCATTCATCTACCTGTCTTTCTACGATTTCACGCTCAGGAACCGGTAAGCGTCGCGGTCTACTAAAAATAGGTTTGTTCTCTTTCAAATTGATACTTAAAGTAACATCAGTGCTCTTTGTTACCGTTTCGATTAGCTATGACTTCTTCTATCTGCATGATATTGCGACCAATGAGACATTGCATTGGCATCGAATTGATTGGTGCTACATGCAAATCTAAATTGTACGGTTCATCGTCGATTATAACCTCTGCTTGAAAAAAACCACTAGTTTTTACTTTTCCACCTTCAAATGCAACAGTTTTACATTTTGATTCGCTCAACTTTACCACTTTCATATTCTCAAAGATATCTTCCCGCAAAAGGCTAAGTGCGCTTCCAGTATCTACTAACGCTACAACCTTTACGTTTTCTACATTTATTTCTTTATAACATTCATCACCTTTTTCGGAACCGACAAAATTCACGCGTTACATCGGAAACATTTCATACCCCGATCTTTATTTTTACAATCTTTAGATAAGTGCCCTGATCCTCCGCAATTGAAACAACGCGAAGCTTTATTTGTAGGTGATTCTGACTTTTTCTCTTTTACGGAATCTTTAGCACTATCTGATTTTCTAATCAGCTGAGAATTAAAACCTGGTTTTGACTTTCGAATTTTTTCATAGGTCTTGAATCTCCTAATCACCTGAATCATCAATTACATAATCGAATAAAGAATCAGTTTCAATGTTACCCCTCTCGCATAATCAAAAAATATTCTTGAATAGATTCCGATTCCTTAATTCCTCTTTTCAACAGCATTGAATGTAATTTGGCGCTCGATATCTTTGTAGAAAATTCTTTAATTAAGGCCGTCTTTATTTTTGCCCACGATATAAGTCCCGACTCACTTTGAATACAAAGCTTTGCTAACCCCTTCAATGACCTTTTCGCGAAAACAACCTTATCTAAATCGGTCCAATTAAACAACAGGGACACATCTTCAAAATCAGCTAACCAGCATTCTACAGGAAAATTATCATTAACATTAAATTCACGAATCGTTTCTTCAATATCTCTGAATCCCATAGAAAATTTGACAGCTTGTGATGCTCGCGAATTACGCGGTGTGCTTGCCTGATTAAACTCTTCGTATTTATTTTTTAACTGTGACCTGGCAACATAATAGCCTTCGTTTTCCCTGCGCTCGTGGTTATCACCGTCATCGTCTTGTAGAGACTAGTCATCCCTATCGTCTTGTTCATCCTCTGTGTCACTTTCGTTATTTACATGAGCTAACGAATTTCTGTCCATTAAAGATCGAATAATATTCTGCCTCAACTGTTCCTTATTGCCACGATAGCTCAATCCTAAAACATTACATATTGAGGTTAGATGACCAACCGAAAGAAAACCCGAATACTCAAGCTTATCGCAAAATTCCGCGGAATCATCGCTGAACGTAAATCCTGAAAATTCACGCAACTTACTTCGGGTTTTACGGTCTCCCCCTTCCTCAAATATCAATTTATATAAAGCGCATATTGAACTTCGAGGAGCAGTTTTTAACTGATTCTTAATTCTTTCACTATCCACTAACTGCTTCATATTTTTTTTATAGCCAAAATTCAAAATCAGGTGAATAAAACAAGAAAGTTGAATTAGCATCGTAAATTTACATCGAAATATACTTATCATCTACTTAGTTTAAAATATCCGTCGTAGAATCTCGTGTTCGTCTTTTGCCGTCCTCTGGATAAAAAAGGCTGTCTACCATTCACGTCTTTGGTACTTTAAAAATGATCGTCCATCATTTACGTCTTTAATGCTTAGCAAATTCGTCTTTCCTTTTAAGCATACACTTTTTCGTCTTCCATATTCCAGCTTTTGAAATTCTTCTTGCTACGTCAAAGTTATCCACTCTCACGACTTTTTGTCATCTTGTCTCAATACAAGACCTCTCTGCCATATCCCAGACGAGCCCCCAAAATTTGTACGATAAATAATGCTCAGATATTACACCCATGACAGGAAGTGAGTAACTAAGGTAACAAACCTTTTTTAAATATAACGCTAACGCTCATTTTTTTTTTAAAGAACAATATTTAAATTTCAGCAAACTTATATTATTAGAAATTATCCTACACCTCTTTATATCACAATAAAGATTCTTATGTCGAAAGTTAAAAAAACTGCAAACTAAATTATTGAATTTATAAGATTAAAAGGCGTGTTCTCAAAAAACAGTTGAATTTTGACCAAAAAAATTCTTTTTTGAACTATGTGAATAAAAGTAAAATATTTCTAATAATAAAATTATGTAAGAGATTACATAACCTCAAGTGTTTTTATAAGATGCAGAATCGGATTCAAACGTTGCAGTCCGTTGAAAACTACGTTGAGAACTACGTTGACAATAACGACCACATTTACAACTCATGATATATCAATATGCGATTGTACACTTAAAAAATGTAATCTTCTGTTTCTTGTTGCAGAATTAAGTTCAGAGTTTGAGTGTTTGCCTAATGGAGAGCCTATTCCTGGTATTCCCCGTAGCAGACCTTCTCTTCTTCCTGACAGACTTTCTCCAGAAAGAACTGTTCCTCTTGACAGGCCTGATTCTTCTGCAAAGTCTCCACCTCCTGCCGAGCCTTCTCTTCGCGACAGGTCCAGGTCACCTGCTGCCAGGCATCCTTTTTCTGCCATACTTGGATTTAACATTACAGAACTTAGATTTATTCGACTTGTTCCCAACAGCAATCAGGACCAGATATTCGAACTTCGGACATACGTTTTTCCTTCCGATACACCAGTTCTATTAAGAGCAAGGAATAATGTCCTTGAGCCTATTCCAAACAAAGAACAAATTGTATTATCGACGAATAATGGTGACGTCTTTGCAATAGTGCAAAAGTTTAGAAAATATACGGCTTTGCGTGGAATATATACACCTCTCATAGAGCCTTTTACAGGCGGACAACGGGCGAAAGTAAATATCCACAGCGGCGTGGTTGAAGAATTGACCCTAGAAGAAATAGAGGAATGTCCATTAGGCCTGAGAAATCCAATCTCAAAGAGTTTTAGAGTATATCGTGTGTAAAACACATTTCTTCACACCATTATGCGATTTGAAAAAAATCATCGCGCGCTATGCGCGTGTCTGTCAGATCTCTCGATTTGCGCTCGGTCTTCGAACTCCACCACGTTCATGCACAGACTTTTTAAAATTGAAAGTCGAAGCCTTGATATCTATAATTTTTTAATTTGTAATTCCCTTTTAAGGTTGATCTTTTGATACAATCTTTTTTTCAAATCTAAAGTTCAATTGTTAACTGTTTCAATCATGAAATCATTCAGTTTACAATGCATAATTATAAAAATTTTTAGATTGAAAATTTTGCATTTCAGGCCTTCATTTTCAAGCGAGAATTTTCAATTCAAAGAATCTAAAAATGACGTTTGGAATACACAAACACTGAACAATTTAAAGCGTTTGTAATTAAAAATTTTATCAAGAAGCGTTTTAAGTTAACAAACTGTGAATTTATATTCACAATCAATTTATATTGATTAATGTTCTTGAATTTAACTGTAGTTAGTGTATTAAAAATTAAACAATAATTGATTTTATGAAAAGATATTGAATCTGTTTAATAACAAAACGTTTTCATTAAATTTGAAATCCTGATGAAATATTGTTTGACTGTCCGATTGTTCATTGAAAATTAGTAATTACAAAATAAATATTCATAATTGTCTTCAATTTTGAAAGTTTTAAGTTCAAAAGAGTTCCACTCTAAATGCTCTAATTTGCAGTTCCGATTTTATCACTTCAAATAAAAAAATTTTGACCTTTCAGAGCTTGCATTTTTAAACTTCAATGACCATGAAAACTCTTACGAACCAAGATGAAACCGGGAATTTCTTTTCTCGATTAAAGCGGCCATTCTGCTTTTGTTAAAGCTTTATATTATGTTGAAGTCTATTATATCGATGGATTCTACGCTAAGTTTTCAGGAGGAAGAAATTAAATTTTGTATTCGAAAATCAAATCAGGAAATGAAAATAAGTAAACAAGTTTTGAAAGTTATAATATTTATCCCATGATTTCAATAAATAATTGAAAATAAATCTCTTCTCGGTTGTAGCAATGACAAAAAATGTGAAGTTTTCTGTTTGACAGTCTATCTTTTGTGTCATTTTTGTAAAGTTTTTCAGAAATAAATTAATTAAGAATTAAAAATATTGTTTTGAAGATGCTCATGGATAGAAATATTAATTCATTATATTGTTGATTACAGTTTTCTGTCTTATGTCAAACTTGTCTAGATAAAATTCCAAACATAACCTATAAGCTATGTCATTATGGAAAATGGATTTTAGGAAATTTTAGATATATATATGTATCAATTAGAAAATAATACAATATTTTCAGAATAAATTGTGATAAAGTGAATGAACTAAAAATATTCATTTGCAATTATCGTGAATTACACAGATCTGGAGGTCAGACCATGTTAACTATATGTTTTTGGGGTCGCCGAATCCGAATCCAAGATTCAAAACCCTCCGGCACGTCAGGGTTCTGACATAACCTCAAAAAACTCATGAAAAATCTTTTTTTAGGCCTGTAGATCAGACCATGTTTCTATATGTTTCTTGGGTCGCTGAATCCGAATCCAAAGTCGTGAAAAACCTCAGCACGTCAGGGTTCTGACATAACATCAAAAAATCTCATGAAAAATCTTTTTTTGGGTCAGTGGATTCGAGAATGGTTTAGATTGACAATTCAGTCCACTGGAAAAAGGAAAATGTTAAAAATTTTCAAATTTAAGGCGTGTCTACAGGACAACGTCTGTCGGGTCGGCTAGTATACAATAAAACTGTACTGACGTCAAATTATATGAAATTTTAATCTGAATCCTATTTATAGTCACAACATGATCTGAGTTTCTCGATATGAAATAATATTAGTAATATACTACGCTAGGGTGGGTTGAAAAACAAAATTTTGAAAATCGGAAATGGAGCTATGTGGAAAAGTAGCGTATTAGGACACTGAAAGAGTAAAATACAGAACATTTTTATGATTACACCTAAATAATTCTATAATTTATCTGGAATGTTTTGGAAATGATATAAATCTATGTTCAGTTATGGCTGATATCCGCTACTCTTGAATTATTTCCATAGACTGTATAACATTTATTTTTTTCGTACAGATGCATTTTTCTCTTGTAAAAATGAGCTTGCCCTAACGTGTAAAAGGTTACATAAATGATAAAATCTGTTCTAATCAAATTTGTAACGAAACATTTTTCCTTGAAACTGACTCTTATCAAATGTAAATATCTCAGACGTATAGACTTGAAGCCTTTAATCTGAGAGATAAGAACTATAGTACAGATTATATAAACTAATGAATCGCTGGAACAGTCTTTAGTTACACCGTTATTCAAATTCTTCAACAATATCAGTAAAATTATCAGTTTTTTCTCTCTCAAAAAAATGAGGATTGTCTATACTCTGGTCCTATCCTTGGCTGTTATCCTCATTTATATTGGTGAATATAATATATCTATAATTTTCAAAACATTTTCTTAAATATTCACTCAAATAAGAATTTTTACGATAGAATCTGCCCGCACGGAGGAAAAAATTTTTGCTAATGTTACAGAATTTTCAGTTGAAATAGAGGTAGCATAGCTTTTCTGTGACGAACACTGAATTTTCTGCAGAGCTTGCTAAATTTTTAGTAATCATAAGAATTTACGGAAACTTTAGGCGAAATTCATCGTAGTTGAGTTTTATATGAACATTTTATATTAAGGTGATAATATCAGAATCTAATTAGAGCATGAAAATTGGTCTATGTATAACAAGGGCACTAGGTAGAAAGTAAGAAATAACAATTTGATAGATAAATTTGATCGTATAAGATATAGATTGTTTTTGTATGAAGATCTATAGAGCTATGTAAAGATTATCTAAAGAAGATCTATATAAGATCAAAATCTATAGTTTTGGTTCATTCTGCATAATGAACTGCTTGTTTGTCAACAGAAACATTTCACTTGTTGATATTTTATTTCTAATTGTTAAATTTGAATGGTAAGAATAGTATTTTTTTAATTTTCTATCTATTCAGGTTACTGTTTGTGAGAAGTTTTTGTGTACTTTGTTTAAAATAGGAATATGAAGACACGCTAGTATTGAAAAGAAACTTTTAAATAATAAATCATTACAAGATAACCGAGGTACACATATTATTCGCGTCGTAAGATTATCTGATGAATTAAAAACAATGATTTATGAACACTGCTTATCAATACCACGTTCTGAATCACACTAAAGCCGAGAATCTACTAAATTACTATATTTTGATCATTCGGATTTAACAGAAAAAACAAAATGTAATCTTCACAGCAATTTCAGAATAATCTTCACCTGCAATAAAAAACTTCACGTGTTAAGATTCACCCACTACATTGAAAATGGTTTCCATGTCAACTCTTAAACGGAATACTGATGTCTTCAACTTTCGTTTTAAACATAGTTTATTGTTCATTGTGCAGGATTTTGAAACTCTTATTCCAAAAAAAGTAGTCATTTCATTTTCTAGCTCAATATAAGAAACATCTGAAGTGAATAGTGAATAGCGATCAAATATAAACATTAGCAAAGTGAATAGTGTCTGTGACAGTGAAGAGAAGAAGAAAAGAAATGTGAGGTGTTGACAAACTTTAAAAATAACTTCTAGAGCAGGTGTTAGGATGCTGCTCGCCGAATGTGTGAAGCTTGTTCCCATTATCGAGGAAGCTTTAACCCTGATTTCGTCGTCATCGTCTAGAAACATACAGTTGCATAAAGTCAACAAATGGAGAAACAAGTGTATGATGTGCCTAAAGACTGTGCGAAGGAGCTTTGTAGAAAAACCTCATCACTAACCATTAATCAAGAACAGGAGTGCCTAAATATAATCGAGAAATTAGCATGTCTCAAGGCTCGTTTTGATTTGCCCGGTAAAAAGGAAGTGGTCTCTAGAATAAAAGAACAAAGCTAGATGACATCAGCAATCGAGTCACATGGATTGATGTTGATAAAGCGTTTGATGGCAGAATAAAAACATGTGTTGTAGCCAACCTCGGTAAGGAGACACCGGATGACAAGAATTTTAAATTAAAAAATTAAGAGACGTACTATATAACAGATTTAAAAGTTTGGTTTAAAAACTATGTGAGATACCCAATCCTGAAAGAAATTAAAGTTTTTGGGAAAAAACTCAGCATAGAGCTTACACTCAATCATAAAACTTTAATTGAACATTAATTAGCTTAACTCAATAAAGGGTGGTTCCTACATCAAACTTCCTTGATTTATTAAGAAAGGAGAAGCATGTATCAACGTAAAAAATGATGATGATGACGACGATGACGTTCATAGAAATAGTGATTCGGAACTTTTGGATCTTCTTGTGAAAGATTATTTGTAAATACTGCTTTAGAGGTTTTTTTAGTGTAATTATTTTGTAAATAGTTGTTAGCATGATTTAACGGAATGAAAAGACAATATATATATGTGTATGAATTGCTTTTTTCACTTACCAAGCCCTTACATCTAGTTAGTATTAGCGTAGAATTATCATAAATTCAACTCACTCACTCAATTTCACTCACTCATGGCCGTATAACATCTTTCACCCTAATCACCCGAAAAACATATCAAATTGAGGAATACCTTTTTATATCAGAATGGAGATTCTTCAGTCTGGAGTTGAAAAAAAAATGACAAACAAATGATTGAATTTTTAAGCGTAAAAGGCGAACTTTCAAAAAACAGTTAAGTCTTCAACCAAAAAGAATAATTTTGTAATAAAATTGTTGAATTTTCAACAAACTGATTAAATTTTCATTCGACTAATAAGATTATGAGCCAAAAAACATGAATTGTCTACCTCAAATATAAGAGTAGACTTCCACCAAAAATAATATCAGCGATCAACCGAAAATAGCTGGATTTCCGACTCAATACATAAACGTTTAATTGAAATGATGAATCATTACTTGCAAACAATTGAAAACTACGTTGACAACTACATCGATAATTATATCCTCATTTACAACTTATGGTATACCAATATACGATTGTACACTTAAAAATATGTAATCCTCTATTTCTTGTTGCAGAATTAAGTTCCGAGTTCGAGTGTTTGCCTAATGGTGAGCCTATCCCTGGCGTTCCTCGTAGCCGACCTTCTCTTTTTCCTGACAGTCATTATCCAGAACGAAATCCTCGTCTTGTCAGGCCTGATTCTTCTGCCAGGCCTTCACCTTTTGGCGAATCCTCTCTTCGTATCAGGTCCAGGTCTCCTAATGCCAGGCATCCCTCTTCTGACATACTTGGATTTAACCTTGAAGCACTTAGATTTATTCGAATTGTTCCCAAAATCAATCAGGATCGTATATTCGAACTTCGAAAATACACCTTTTCTCCCAATAAACTAATTCGCTTGAGAGCAAAGAATGGTGTCCTTGAGCCCATTCCAAATGAAGAACAAATTGTATTGTCAACGTCCAATGGTGACATCTTTGCAATATTGGACAAATTGAGCAAATACAGGACATTGCGTGGAATATATACACCTCATATCAGGCCACTCATTCATACGGGCAGAAAACGGGCGAAAGTGAACATATACAGCAGTGCGGTTGAAGAATTGACCCGAGATGAAATCGCGGAATGTCCATTAGGCAACCATAACCCCATAAAGAAGAATTTTAGAATATGTCATGTGTGAAGCACATTTCTTCACACAGTTATTCGATACGACAAAATTCATCGCGCGTTATGCCCGTGTCTGTCAGATTTCAGGCTTTGCGCTCAGTTTTCATCCTCGCCCACGTTTATGGATAGACCTTTTAAAATTGAAGATCAAAACGTAGAAAACTATAGATTTGCAATTCCCTTTCAAGGTAATTCAGATAATTTGAAGATTCACTCTGGAAGACTTAAACAATGAAAAATTGAGAGCATTTATCATTTAAAATTTCAATAAAAAGCGTTTGGAGTTGATGAATGGTTGATTCATGCTTTTTTCAATTGTACTGTAGTCTGTGTTTAAAAATCCTAATAAAATAATGTTTTAGTCTGAAATATTCCATTTTTATTACATGCAATTTGAAATTTTCTAAGTATAAAAGAAGATGATTTTTTTAATATTTAGTATTGTACGACTTTTGATTGAAAATGAATAATTTCAAGTCAAATATCATAAACCAAACAAATTGAATGCACACGACAGCGCACCTGGGCAGTGACCCAAATCATGAGCTCGCTCCCATCAGCACGCTGACTTCATTCATTCCATACACACATACAGAAATTGATTATGCCGGTCCTTACAACTGCAAGCTGTCAAAAATTCGCAAAGCCAAAACTGACAAAGCATATGTATGCATTTTTGTTTTGCTGGCTACTAGATCCAACCATATAGAGGTTGTGTCTGATTATACAACTGGAGGGTTCATAGCAGCAATTTGACGATTTGATAGTCGTCGACGTTATCCCAAAGTTATCTATAGTGACAACGCAAAAAATTTCGTTGGAGCTAGTAGGGAAATACAAAGAGCATTTAGAGAAGTATTAATTGATCATAAACGACTTGCCGAGTTTGCTGTTGACGGTTTGAGATGGAAGTTTATACCTCCTACTTCACCCGATTTTGGTGGCTAATGGGAAACCGGGGTGCAAGGTATCAAGCACCATCTCAGACGCGTTATCAAGAATCACCTTTCACATTTAAAGAGCTCACTACGCCCACATGCTAAATTGAAGTATGTTCAAACTCCCGTCTTATAGGTTCTGTGTCTCATAAGACCGATCGATTCCTATCTCTGACACCAGGACATTTCTTAAATAGTGGAGCACCATTGTCTATGCCTGAGCTGTACATGCTGGATCTAAATGAAAAGCACCCAAAGCGCTGGAAGCTGATTCAGCAGAGGCATGAGCAATTCTTGCGTGTTTGACGATATGATTATCTAAACAACTGGCAAAAACGTAACGAATGGAGGCATGAAACTCCTGAATTTAAGTCCGGTACACTGGTCTTGATAAAAAATAAAGATTTACCACCTGGCAGGTGGGAACTAGGATTGATCATAGAGTGTTTCCCTGGCAAGGATGGTTACGTTCGCAGCATTGCGAGCTATACGAGAGATAGAGATAGATAAACAATTTCTATATCTCAAATTGTAACTGGACTTTGTAAATTGATGCTACGACTCCATGTTATTATGATTAATATTTGAAGCATAAGTATTATTTTTCAATTTTAATATACAGAAGGGGCGGGAGGGGGGAACACGTTTATGCGCCTAGCATAAATGCTAAAATTTGAACAATCCTATTCTAAATTGTACATGTTCATAGAGCTGACTTGAAGGATTAGTTGATTCAGTGAAGTACAATAAGTGTAACATATTCCTTATAAGCAGTAGTGCTTCAGTTGAACAAACCGCTACGGCTGCAAGACCCAAATTTATCCAAAATACAGTCCACTGCCATGAAAATCATAAGATTTGACTTTCTAACTATTTTTTGTGTGCAAAATGAATTGCTCCTGAATGAAAATGTTTTTTTGGATTGATTGATTAAAATTTAACTATTTTTTTAAGTTGAATGATAATATGATTTTAATTCTTGATATTGTATAATATTTTCCTGTACAAAAATTGTATTTTTAGCATGACAACTACCTTAAGACAAATATTGTCTTTCAGATATAATACTGATATTAATAATTGGTTTCAGAGGAGGAGGCGCTTATCATTCTTGAAACATGATGTATGTACATTACAATCAAATTATGCTGACTTCAAATTATACGACATTTTAACCTAAATCCTATTTATATTCACAAAATGATCTGAGTTTTTAGATGCAAAATAATATTAATAATACACTGCGCTAGGGTGGGTTGAACAACATTTTTAAAAATTTGCAGTTAAAACAGGGATAACATAGCTTCTCCCTGAAGCTTACTCAATTTTCTGCAGAGTTTACGTAATTTTCAGTAATAATATAAATTGACGGATACTTTCTTTAAAATTTACGGACTTTTCGATGGGATTTAACAATTTAGAAAAGTCAATTCAACACAAAAGTTCAGTAAATGTTACAGAAAATAAGAGTAAATTCATAAAATAACTGAGAATTCTGTAAACTCTGCAGAAAGTTCGCTAATCTTTACAGAAAATCTATGCTGTCCCTATATTTTGACTGAAAGTGTTCTAACTTTAGCACAGTTTTTTTTGCCTGTAGAGAAATTTTCCACTAGCTCAACATACTCGGTGTCCTGTAGATTGCATCCGTTACAAACTATGTTTTGAATCTACAATTATTTCAGTTATGTTCATATTAGGAAGCAACATTTTAAGTTTTTTGTGAACGTGAATGTTTTGGTTATTTCTGCATAACGAACTGCTTGTTTGCAAACAGAAACGTTCTGGTTGGTAATATTTCATTTCTAAATTTTAAATTGAATATGCAAAAACAGTTTTCAATTCAATTCAGTTTTCAAATAGCAAAAATGTGTTGAGAATATCCCAGAAAGGTGAAGTTATTTTAATGTAAACTTTCTTAGTCTTTCTTGGTCTTTTGGTTCACATAATATTATGCTCAGTACATTAATGAGGAGAAAACCTCCAACTGAAGAAAGTCAGGTCAACGTTATTTTATGGAAGTATTTTTTTCATTTTGTATCTATTCACGTTACTGTTTGTCAGAAGTTTTTGTGGCATGCTGTCAGAATAGAATGTTTTATGCCTTGAATTTGATTTTGGACCAAATTTGGTGTTACCGAAAATTTCAGTTTCCCACCAATTTTACTAAAGGCCCATTTGGCTGCACATTTTCGATGTGCACGTTTTTGGTAAACATAAATGCAGTTAGAAGTATTCCTTCATGGAAAAGTAACGTTCAAAAAGGTGCGAATACTGTGTTCTATTTTCTTTTGGATGAAATACAACGAGAACTGAAATTGAATTATAATAATAATATATGTGTTTTTGGACAGTTGCGGAGGTCAAAATGAAAATTATTTAATTTTTTTTATCACTGCTAGCTAAAAGTTCACAGATTCGAATACGACTGACTCATTGGAAGTGCAAGTGATCCATTGTTTACAATAATCAAAGATTCGGAGATTATTTTGCAGGATTTCGAGACTCTTATTCCAAAAGAAGCAGACATTCAACATAATCTGCACATTAGAGGTGCCGTAACAATCATCTATTTTCCGAATGGACACGTTGATGTTCTTAATACTTGTAACGGAACTCCAAATGATATCACATCGTCAGTTCTGAAATTGAGTACGATGACTTGCACTTTCCCACTGGAATTAGCAAGGAAAAATTAAATGATGTTAAAATGTGCTTCGTTACTGAAGTCTTAAAATACAGATCTTTTTTAATGATTTAGTAGAAAAAACGTCGATTAAAAAGACATCTGAAACAGTTTTAGAAAAAGAGTGCGGAAAGTAAAAAAAGATTTCGTAAAAATAATGCCTGTGATAGATGGTCAAGAAAATTCCTGCAAAGAAAAGTTTTACCAAAAAAACTGCTGTCAAAGAAGCTTCTTCGAAAAGCTGTAAAAACATAATGATGAGATAAGTGTGCACATTTCAGCAATAAAAACTGTGATAGGATTTACGCGCTACTTGTGAAATAGAGTTAATGAGCATTTAAATAAGGACAAATCATCCATTACATTAAATCAAATGTAATATGAATAATGGTGTAGGCTTTTACTGTGATAGAAGTGGATTCTACCAGAATTATAATTGTTAAAGCTGTCGAAGTCTGTAATATTTGAAATATATGTTACTCAGGAAAACTCTGCAAGTGATTACATCTAAAGTTATAATAGATTTTATGACAAGGATGTGTAGAATAATCGGCTCTTAATGAGCTTGAGTCTTTCAGCAAGTCAGTCGGGTGGTTGCACGAGAGCGCGTCACATAACAGCGCTTATTGTTATTCATTCTTACTCGTATTTTGGTGCTTCTTATTTCGTTTAATATTATTATTAAAATTTTTGGGTTTTTGTTTAAACTGTAGTTTTTTATTGGAAAAATCTCAACAGGTTATGGGCCTAGAACGAATGGCTGAGTGAAAAAAAGTGTGCTGTGTGAAGTGACATTAAAATGGAAGCGACAAAGCAGAAAGTGGAAAAACAGCGTGACAAGTTTTGTCGGCATTCGGCATCAATGGCGTTTCATCATACGCACATTGCTGAAAGAAGATGATGATCTATCTGGAAATATTTCGAAAGGCAGAAAAAGCTTCCCGAATGTTGATTGTCGCGACAGTTGAAAAGAAACCGTTCGATCTTCTTCTAGCTTGTATAGTCGCAATCATTTCGAAACTCGAAATCTTGTTTTTTGAATAGTGCTCTCAATTTACCCTCTCCCTGAGGAACGACTGAAACTTCATTTGAATTTTGTCTTTACTAAACAAGACTAGATTTTGTGCGAACCTGGGTACAATCTTTGCTAATGTGAAAAATTTTGTCTCATTTTCCTAACTCTTAATCCTTGCAAATGATTTCTCTTGAGGTCCTATTTCGTGCCTCGTAATTTGTTATTATTAATTCTCTAGATGTCCATTCCTGATCTTAATACGCACGAAATGAAAGTGCAACATTCATTTTTGTAAATTCTATTACTTCCTAGGATACCAGTACTTTTTATTCTGAGCCAATAGATTGATTTAATCGTGATCAAGTATTGTTTCACAAATTATTGAAATTCCATTGAATGAGCTCCCGAATGAGAACTAGTGGAAAATTCGATATGGTTTTATAAATCTGAGCGAACAGTCATGATTGATACAATTTAAACTTTCGCCCTTCTCATTAGTACCGCACTGGTTAAAATTAATTTAAAGGTCACACACTGTGCTCCTTGAGCTCCCGTATGGGGACGAGTTGAAAAGGGATTCTTTTGTGCCGCTCGAAATTAAATAACCGCAACCTGGCATGAAATAAATCATCGTGAAATATTGCTTTTATTTGCAGTTCAGATTTTTTAACTTCAGATAAAAAAATGTTGAGCTTTTGAAGCTCGAATTTCTAAACATTAATATAACATAATAAACAAAAAACGGGAATTTCTTTCCTCGATGAAAGCGGCGATTCTGATTTTTTTAAAGCGCTATAGTATTTCCAACTCTCATATCAAATGTATACAGAAAAAAAAAAGTCTTAAAGTTGGGTTGGTCTTGTTTTAATTTTTGCCTTAAATTAAGCCCAATACTAAATGAGAGCATGAATATCGTTTTAAAAGAAGGCCTTATCGGCTTAGAACTAAAATTAATCCATTGATATGGCTTCTTTGCAAATATTCATCTTGAAACAAGCCCCACTAGACTTATTAAGACAGCAAGATCTTCGCAGTTAAAAATAAGACGATATTGAGGCTACCTTTTAGCCCTCTAGAACCGAGATTCAAAAATCTAACGTCTTCTGGCAGTTGTGACAGGAGCAGGAAAATAGACGCCACGCCAAGCATGCGAATTGCGTCAATTATAAGTTTTTATTAAGTGAAATTATATCTTATTTAACCTGCTCTATTTATTAAACCCAATTTAACATATTCTCAACCATATTCAAGGTTAGTACATCTCATCATATACTCTTGTTAATGTTATTCACCGCACAGTCATATAGTCAGGGTTCTCGTCTCGACACCTCTAACCTATACAACCCTTCACATTATGATTGGATCGCAATTAGGTTATTTCACAGCAAATGAAACAAGAGTTTCGTATGTTTCAGTATTAAATGTAAATGTTTTTATAGTCTCATGATAAGAAACAAAATTATATATATATTTATTATTGCTTTAGTCCTTCTTTATTTTAGTCTGCGGTAACGCTTTCTTCAAGCCCACGTTTTGGCTTACGGCTAGTTTTAGACAGTATAGCAGTTACATTCAAGCCCACATTCTGGCTTGCGACTACTTTTCAGCCCATGCAACGTCTCAACTTTAGTTTCTCAATCGCTTTCTTTTAAAGCCTTAATCCTATTCTAGTTTTTAGCAAATGCTGTCTTCTTTTTGTTACACCTTAAAACAAGCCCATATTTGGTATTGTATTAAGACTTTTTTTTTCTGTGTAAATATGTGTTATTCTTTCGATTACCTCTAACAGGACTGCTTATTTAACTATCGCAAAATTAAGTACAAATTTTCTTCCTTACCATTATTTTATTTTAGTTCCCCTAAGAAATTTATACGAACAATTTTTTAGATAATTATAGAATCTTCGTTTTGAACTTTGTTCATGTATATGCGTCTTAACAAAAATAGCGTCAAACTAATATATAGAATTTTGATGCTATAGGCAATGGAGCCTTCGATGGGTGGATTATTCCGACCGTTCGAAGTACACGATCAACTTGTTTCACAGAACGATGATTTTCATAATCCAGCTCTACAATTTGGAGACCCTGTGCTGATCGATCTTGTTTTGGCGAACATCTTTTGTCTGTTCATTTTTTCGCACCTTGTGTCGCTATTCCGAAAATTTTAATTTTTGTTCAATATGAATTTTTACGATTAAAATCAAAATCAAGCGTTCTGTCAACCATATACTTCTAACAAATGTGTCAATCCTTTTCTCGTTCACATCTTTTGCCTAATTTTTTTTTTTTTCGTACCTTGCATCCTTTCTGCAGCAATTTTAATTGTTTGAATTCTATTTTTTACCATTGAATCAAAATTTACTCGTCCTTTCAAAAAGTGGTTATTACTAATCTTTTTATTTCGTATCTTGCGTTGTTCTTCCAAACATGTAAATTATTCCTACATGCTTTCTGGCGATCAAAACAAAGACAACGCATCCTATCAAAAAAATAATTTATAACTTTTGTCTGTACAGTTTCCTCGTATTTCGTTTCGTTTACAAGAAAATTTCATATTTTGTATTTCAAATGTTATTTTTTACGATTAGAACAAAAACCACGCATCCGATCTGAGACTGGTTCACAAAGAATTTGTAGAATTTCTGAATTTTTTATTTTGAATAACATTTTTTACGATTAAAAAAAAATGCGTTTTTATCAAAAAAATCGTTGTAACAAAGTTTGTTTATATTTTTACAATGGACAATTTTGCTTTCCAACATTTTCTTGATATCTCATATAGTTTTGCTGAAAAATGGAATTTTTGGTTTTCAAAAACATTTTTGATGGCTACAACCAAAACCGTTGATCAAAAATGGCTAGTTAACGAACTCGTCCTTTATTTTTATGCCTTAAAAAATTGTGCCAAATCTCAATCCAATCTGATCAGTTTTTCGGAAGTTTTCGTGCCTACAGGTTACAGACAGAGATACAGAACAGACAAAATCAAATTTTACATAAAATGAATACCTTCTCATTAGGATTAGAGTATAAAAAATCTAGACCCTAATTCCAATTTCAGAAAATCTTGTTTACAAGAAACACGTTTACCGTAAGCCTAGTCCATCCTCAGGCTTTAAGGTATGATCAGTTATTTGTAAAAAATAGTTTTTCTACGATTCTGACTATCAAGCTTATATTGACGATAATATAATTTCAAATGAAAAACATAGTTTTTAATGAACAAATTTTATTTCATGATTTGATTTAGAGAAGGAGGTTATGATTCTCGAAACCCGATGTACGTATGCAACAAAATTGTGCTGACCTCAAATTTCATGACATTTTAATCTAAATCCTATTTATAGTCGCAACATTATCTAAGTTTCTTGATGTAAAATAATATCATTTGTTCATTGACTTTATGAAAATTATGTTCTTATTTTGATTTTTTTTTCTCAAAAAGCATTTTTTTGAAGTTCCAAGTTCAAAAATTTTCCGCCGAACCATTTTTCAACCTAAAGGGTTCATCGTTGGATCAAAATGCCGGGAATTTATTCGGCTATATGACAATATATGTATAACTCCAAGCCGGCCACAAGTTTGAGAAAAAATCATAATAACGCGTAAAAGATTAGATAAGTGGTGAAATCAGTTTTAATTAAATTTGTAACCAAATATTTTTCCTTGAAACTGACACTTATCAAATGTAAATATCTCAGAAGTAAAGACTTAACGCTTTTAATATAAGAGATAAGAAATATTGTACAAATTATATCAGCTAACGAATCAGTGGAACCGCCATTGGTTACGTCGTTAATCAAATTCTTCAACAATATCAATACGTTAAGCAGTTTTTCCTCAAATTAGAAAAGATGAGGATTCTCTGTAGTCTGGTACTATCCTTGATCTTTGCCCTCATTTATATTGGTGAATATAATAATATAATATATTTATAATTATCAGAACATTTTTTCATCTTCACTCAAATCAGAATTTTACGGTTTAACCTGCCTGCACGCAGAAAAATGAGTCTGCTAAAGTTACAGAATTTTCAGATGATATAGGGATAGCATAGCTTCTCCGTAAAGTTCACTGATTTTCTTGTAGAATTTACTACATTTTTAGAAATTATACAAATTCATGGATACTTTCTGTAAGATTTGTAGACTTATTGATTAGCTTTTGCAATTTGAAAATGTAAATTTGACAGAAAAGTTGATTAAATGTTGCAGAAAATATCTGTAAATTCACAAAATAACTAAAAATGTTGTAAACTCTGCGGAAACTTCGATAATCTTTACAGAAAATCTATGTGTCTCTATATTTGAACTGAAAGGCCTGTAACTTTAGCATAGTTTTTTTCTGTCAGATTGATGGTGCACAGATGGTACCTCAAACTGTACACGTCATACGTAAATAAAAAATAAAGTACACACAGTACATGTGGGTAATTATTATTGATAATATTGAGACATTTCAGTTAATTTTTGTATGAACATGTTTGATCAAAGTGATAATATCAGAATACAATTGGAACATGAAAATTGGTCTATATGTAAAAAGTATACTAGGTAGAAATTAAGAAATAAGAATTTGATAATTAAATTTGATCGTAAGAGACATTAATCGGTTTTGTATGATGATAGTTAAAATCTGTAGCTTTTTCTGATATTAATAGATGGAAGCTAGGAAGGTAAATTAGACTGAAGATGCATAATATGAGAAATAAGGTTTTTGATTAATGTAAGTGGGATTTTCATCATGAGTCCAAGCGGCACAGTGATGATATTGAAAGTTTTGCTTTAACAAAAGGAGGACATTGCAACATGCATGCCGATAATGATTTAGTGCGCATTCTTGTAGGGTGTTTGCGAAAGACACGCATCTGAGTGAGTGAGTTCGACGTACTATTGTGTACACAATAATTCAAGAATCTTAATTTTAAGGATAACTGAATTTCATTTTTAACTCAAATTGAGTAAGTCAATTAATTTCAACCATAAAGTGGTCTCAAATACCGTTTTTCTGTCTGAATATTAATTAATACAAAGCACAACTGGTAGGTATGTTAACATTCGAATGATTTCCAGTCGTGCGATCCTTAAATTCATTTGTGCTAGCAGAACTGTGTGCGCGTCGATTGAAGCGTGGATCTTGGTAACTTGCATAGTGTATATTTAAGTTATTTCTGAAACGCTTTAGCTTGTGTTGAGCATGTATGTCGTCGGTGGAAAGTCTTTCATGAGTTAAAGCTGAGACAAATCCCAAGGAAAACATTGTCATGGAGGTGAAGAAAAGTCCAATTTTTTACGGGAAATTAATTTCCTTACCTTCTTTTGATCGTTTTTATCGTATTTCGTAAGTAGAATATGTCATAGTTTCTAAAAATATTGAGTAAAGCTTTGACTGAATGTCAATAATTCTTTGTGTTTTGAATTAATCTGAAAATTTCATTTCACGTGCATAAAGCTGGATACTTTCAACCAAGCCAGTAACTGGAAGTCATACTTCAATCATCAGTTGACTTCCAACCGGCGAATGATCCTTTTGGCAGCATCTGAAAGTCAACATACTTTTTTTACTTGAAATTCAGATTCTTGTATTAATGTGTACTTAAAAAAATGTAATCTTCTATTTCTTGTTGCAGAATTAAGCTCAGAGTTTGAGTGTTTGCCTAATGGCGAGCCAATTCCTGGCGTTCCTCGTAGCAGTTCTTCTCTTGTTAAGCCTCCTTTTCATGCCAGGTCTAGATCTCCTTCACCTGGCGAGCCTTCTCTTTGTGCCAGGTCCAGGTCTCCTCCTGCCAGGCATCCTTTTTCTTCCATATTTGGATTTAAACTTGAAGAACTCGGATTTATTCGACTTGTTCCGAACAGCAATCAGGACCGGATATTCGAACTTCAAAGATACGCTTTTCCCGCCGATACACCAATTCAATTGAGAACAACGAATCGTGTCCTTGAGCCCATTCCAACCGGAGAACAAATTGTATTATCAACGCCTAATGGTGACGTCTTTGCAATATTGGGAAAATTGAATAGATGCACGGTTTTGCGTGGAATATATACACCTCGTATCCATCCTCTTATTTATAGGAGCGGAAAACGAGCAAAGGTAAACATACGCAGCGGTGCGGTTGAAGTATTGACCCCAGATGAAATCTCGGAATGTCCATTAGGCAACCAAAACCCCATAAAAAAGAATTTTAGAGTATTTCGAGTGTAGACCACATTTCTTCATACCATTATTCGATTTGCGCTCGGTCTTTATGCTCCCCTACGTTTATGCATAGACCTATTAAAATTAAAGGTCAAAACCTTAAGAGCTATAAGTTTATAATTTGTAGTTCCCTTTTTAGGGTGGTCGATGCATTGGAGAACCGGATGATAACCTAAAATTTTTGAAGACCGGCAAAAACAGGGAATAGAAAGTGAATTTCTTTTTGATCGTGAATTTCGAAAATTTTTACGAGAAAAATCTATCAAATCACTTTAAATGTCACAAAATTCATATGACATGATACAATGCAATTTAGAATGAGTTTGATTCAATCTTTTCTTCAAATGTTGAATTCAGTTTTTAACTTTCTCAATCATGAAATCATTCAGTTTACAATGCATAAACAATTAATTTTATAGAACGATTCTGAATATGATTAATAATAAAGCAGAAATATTTGAACAGTTCAATTTATAAAGGCACAAGCTTCGAAGGTTCGCAGCTTAACAGCATTTCATTCAAGAGTGTGTGGTTTGGCTCAAAATGTAAATCTTGCATGGATCCGAAAGAAATCATCAACAATTTTTTAACCTTTGTCAATTATTTCTAAAAATTCGAAACAATTTGTTAACAAGGTAAGCTCAGTGTGGAAAAGTATCAAATCTTGATGAGTTTACGAAAAGAGAATTTCAAAATTATGTGACGATTATGTTTTATGTAGAAAGGAAAGGACGAAGAAAACGCACAATTTTGATATTGTGCCTCCGTTGCCAAATTATTTTTTAGTACTTTTTTTTGCTGAGCATTGTTTTGAGAAGCGTTCCGATTTGTAGTAAAATGGCCCGGGTTTTTCGAAATACTGAACTTGAAAAAAAACAAACATTTGATCAGAGCGCAATTTAACTTCAAGGAATTTGGATGGTCAATGTTTTACGAGTACTTGTTGCAGCCTAATAATGTCGGTTTAATGAAAGCTATTAGTATCATTTCAAAATATACTGTAAGACAAAGCTGAATGAAAGTGACGCATTGATGTAAAAAAATTCCTACTAATAAACTCATGAACTTTTTTGCGAAAAAAAACAACAATTTTTCTTTATCTACAACATAGTTAGTAGTTACGACTCGTATATTGATATGCTTTTCATAAATATAAAAAAAGACGTAGGCGTACAACTGCTGAATCAATTTTTCATAAATTCAACCCAAGCATAATCCACTTTCATAATTCTTTGGAAATTTATTGTACCTATAAAAAACGGACAGACAGACAGATATTCTTATTCTTGTAAAGAATGAGAACGCTGTGCAAAATCTTCCTAGTATTGAATACCATTTCATCATGGAAAGACTTACACTGACACAGTGTTTTCAAAATTTTGGAGCTGTATCACTAAAATCGTCGTTCTGTGAAAGAATTTTATCCTGCACTTGAAGCAACTTACGTTTGGAATAATCGACCCATCGAACGCACCATTGTCTATACCATCAAAAAATTTCAAACTGGATGTGGTCTATTCGGTCGCTTATGATCCAATAATGAAAATTAGGTTTGGAATTTTTTGATAGTATATCCTATGAGTTGAACATCCTGATCGTCACGCGATGATGTAGTTTCTAGTCTTCCTTGGTGTAGGCCCGGGTAAAAAAATTCTGGTATGGGATTGATCTAGGAAAACATCTGTGAAATCGTATGGGAGTGATCTCTCGGATAGTATAGTACAAGTATGGCATTTGAGACGATCCCATACTTTATGTATGTTTGGATTAGGTATAGGGGGTGTATAGTTCAAATGTATCTAAAGTATAACAATGTATAGTTGAAGTATAGGGGAAGTACTTTTGAAGTATATCTGAGAAGTATAGCTGCAGTATAACTGAAGTATAGATAATATATAGCTGATGTTCAGTCAAAGTATGGCTGAAGTATATCTTTCAAGTATAGTTCAAGTATGTAGGTTATATCTGAAGTAAAGGAAAAGTAAGACTATAGTAGGTATAGCCGTATCATTGCTGATGGGAGATAACCAGTTATCTGAAATACATGCAAACAGAGATCCAGAATCATGATTTTCATAATGTCAAAGAATATTGTTTGTAAGTTCTAAAATAAGTAAAATGTTAATTGTAACATAAATTGTTCAACTTCATGAAATTTAACAATGGACATTTCACCTAAGTAACAATTTTATTGAACCTTTTTATGCTATTAATATTATGTTTAGGAATCAAACATTCTGGATCTCTTATCAATATGTATGACATAAGAGTCATATAAGTAGTCCATTGTATATCCGTTGCATATTGTATATCCTCAGAAATAATATTCAAAATATAGTTGGCTCACGAAATCACTTGAATCGCGAACTTTTCAAATTTTTGGACGAGCTTTCATTTATGATCCATTATGTTTTATCACGTTGCTAGGGTATCTTGAAGAACAAATGAGTGCAATTCTATGTACGATACTTTTGCCATAATTAAGTATGAATAAAGTATAATCTTCACGTCAGCTATACTTATGCATAGATGAGGTATATCCCATACTTCAGCTATTCTTCATATATATGAGATGCACGTGGAAAATTTTCAATTCGAACAGGTTTGGATGGCTGTAGCAGAAATAGAGTTTTTCATTGTTGGTTGCCTCCTCCAGCTTCTCAAATATATCCTCACACATAGCATCCTCGGAAACTTTCATGATTCTGCTTGGTAGGAATACAGCAAACTGGTTTTTCCAGCTTAACCGAAATCCTCATACCATACTTGGTTTGCACTTTACGAAAATTGGAAATAATATACTTCTTCTTGAAGGTCAGGGCAGACAGCGTTTTCATAGGTATGATCCCATCTATACGGACAACAGGTGACTTATCCAAAATGTATCGATTAAAGAATAAAAATGATTGAAAAAGAAATTGAAACCTAAATTCTATCTAATCAATTTAATTAATTCAAGAGAGTTTAGGCTAAATTGAATGAGTGAGAAGAGCATTAAATTTGAATTAAACCCAGCGACGTTTGCAGAAGTCCAGCACTGTAAAAAACGATAGCGAGCAATATTTTAGATTTTGAATTCAACCCAACAAAGTTCACCAAAAACGAGCATTTCTCTGTCGGATGTACAATAACGTATCGAAATGCTAGATCATCACGAGCGCAGCGCTAGTGTGGCACACGTGCCGATGACTGCCGTCATGGTCAGGATCACTTCAATTACACACACACACTTCAATCACAGATATTTCGCATTAAATAAAATTATTATAATTGTTTAAATTTTCTTTCATGTAAAGAGCAATGTATCCCTCTATGCAAAATGTCAACATAGGCAGCTGCCATTTTAATTCGCGTGCCATGCTAGCGGCATACTCGGGAACGGGAAGTAATGTAGCTAATCACGCACTGAATATTTGATGCATGCCGCCTCGAGATATATTATTATTATTATTATTATCCTATTTCTTTTCTAATTTTCACTTAAATCAGAATTTTTGTGATTTATTCTGCCGGGAGAAATTTATACGAGCTTAACTGGGCAAATCGTACGTTTGCAGTTTAACAGCATTTTATTCAAGAGTGTGTCGTTTGGCTCGAAATGTAAGTGCTGCATGAATCCGAATAAAATTAATGAGATTTTTTTAATCTTTGTCCATTATTCCTAAGAATTGAAAACAATTTGTCTACAAGGCAAGCTCAGTATGGAAAAGTGTCAAATCTTGATGAGTCCATGAAAACTGAATTTCCAAATTATGTGACGATTATGATTTATGTGGAAAGAAAAGGATGAAGAGAAATACAATTTCGATATTGTGGCTCTGTTGCCACATCATTTTGTACTATTTTTTTTTGCTGAGCATTGTTTTGAGAAAAAATATCTTGAATTTACAGAGATGATTGAGAAAAATCAGAAAAATTCCTTGACTTTTGCTGGAATTTCTGGAACCTTTGTTTTTTCATTAGAATTTTTTATGGGTGGAACCTCGGAATTTGATGTACGCATACAATAAAACTGCACTGATGTCAAATTATATGAAATTTCAATCTGAAAATTCAATTTGTTTCCACAAAATGATCTGAGTTTCTCGATATAAAATGTTATTAATGATACAGTACACTGGGCGGGGTGAAAAAAAAATTGAATTAGTTCCATAAACTTTATGAAACTTATTTTCTCCTTGTAGATAGTTTTTTCTTGAAGAGTGGTTTTTTGAAGTTCCAAGTTCGAAAATGCCCCACCGACTCATTTTTCAAACCTAAAGGGCTCATCTTAGGACTAAAATGCCGGGAATTTATTCAGCTATATGGCCCTATAGGCAACTCCGTACCGATAAGAAGTTTGAGAGAGAAAACGTAATATTTTCAAAGTTTTAAAAGGATCGTTATAGTAGAAACTATATACATTTTTCTCGTAAAAATCAGCTTCACCTGAAACTTAAGAAATTACATAAATGGTGAAATTAATTTCAATTAAATTTGTAACCAAATTTTTCTCCTTGAGACTGACTCTTATCAAACTTAAATATCTGAGAAGTATAGACTTGACGCCTTTAATTTGAGAGATAAGAACTATAGTACATATTATATCAACTAATGAATCACTGAAGCAGTCATTAGTTAGATCGTTACTAAAATTCTTCATCAATATCAATATATTGAGCAGTTTTTCCTCAAATCAGAAAAGATGAGTATTGTCTATACTTTGGTCTTATCCTTGGCCGTCATCTTCATTTATATTGGTGAATATAATATAACATATAACTGTAATTTCTAGAACATTTTTTTAAATCTTAACTTTTATCAAAATTGTTGTGATTTGGTCTGCCAGGGTCAATTTTATACGCGCGTAACAACAAATCTTCAGCCAATTATCGAGAAGCGATAAGGAAACTTTTAGGCGGATTATTTATGTTTCTAGCGTATTTTTTGCTGAAATGAGAATTTTTGGTTTTAAGAAGAATTTTTGCTATTTCTTTGAGTTTTAAATGTTGCCGTATGAAAAGGGTCCTCCTAGGCGGTATAGAGTTGCGTATAGGTTCATATAGCCGAATAAATTCCCGGCATTTTAATCCAAACATGAACCCTTTAGTTTGAGAAATAAGTCGGCGGGGCATTTTTGAAGTTGGAATGAAAAAAGTCCTCTTCATTCTTCCCGCAAAACAAAATTCGTATTGTTTATTGCTATCTAACAAACGACATCAAACGAAATATCTGTGTATCTATACTTGTTTTCTATATTAATGTATCTGATCTGTATCTGATGAGTACCATAATTCAGTGATAAAAGGATGTAACCGCTGACTCCATTTGAGGGATTGACTTCTTGGAAAAAAGACAATCATTAATATTGCTTTTATGATTTGTCTTATTCATAACGTTTTCCTTGTGAATTTAAGACTATGTTGATACGTAAGAAGGTACTTTCATATCTTATGTTATCCTCTATTTCTTGTTGCAGAATTAAGTTCAGAATTCGATTGCTTGCCTAATGGCGAGCCTATTCCTGGCGTTCCTCGTAGCCAACCTCCTCTTGCGGCTGAAAGACAATCTCAAGAAAGAACTCTTGCCAGGCCCCATTCTTCTGCCAGTTCTCCTGCTCCTGCCGAAACTACTCTTCGTACCAGGTCCAGGTCTCGTCCTGCTAGGCATCCTTTTCCCATCATTCTTGGATTTAGACTTGAAGAACTCAGATGTATTCGACTTGTTCCGAACAGCAATCCGGACCGAATATTCGAACTTCAAAGATACGCTTTTCCTCCCGATACACCAGTTCGATCAAGATCAAGTGCTCGTGTCCTTGAGCCTATTCTAACTGAAGAACAAATTGTATTAACTTCCAATGGTGACGTCTTTGCAATAGTGCAAAAATTCAACAAATACACGATTTTGCGTGGAATATATACGCCTCATGCAGCGCCTCTTATTTATAGGAGCGGAAGACGAGCGAAAGTAAACATATACAGCGGCGCAGTTGAAGAGTTGACCCCAGAAGAAATAGAGGAATGTCCATTAGGCAACCAAAACCCCATAAAAAAGAATTTCAGAGTATTTCGTGTGTGAAGCACATTTCTTCACACTGTTTTTCGATTCGACAAAATCATCGCGAAATACGCGCGTGTCTGTCAGATCTCGTGCTCCGCGGTCAGTCGTTATGCTTTCTCACGTATATGCATCGACCTTTTAAAATTAAAGGTCAAAACCTTGATAACCATAATTTTATAATTTGTAATTCCCTTTTTAAATTGTTTGCTGAAAAGGGAAACCGGAAAGTAACCGAGAATTTTCAGAACGGCAAAAACAGGGAATTGAAAGTGAATTTCTTGTTGACCTTGAATGTTACAAATTCCTATAGAAAAAATCTGTGCGATCACTTCAAATATCACAAAATTCATATTATATGATACAAATTAACTTAATATAAGTTGACTGTGTGATTGTTCATTAAAAATGAATAATATCAAATAAAATATTTAAAGCTGAACAAAGTGAAGCTGAATTGTTTGAAACAAAATGCCCAGAGTCGTTCAAACTAGCTAATTCTTTAACCAGGAATGTCCAAACTGTTCAATTGATAGAAGCTTAAGCTTTCAAGTCTTGCAGTTAAACAGCATTCAGTTCAAAATTGTCCTGTTGAAAAGATGAGTAAAATACGATACATTTTCATGATAACACCTGAATAATTGTAAAAAAAAGACTACTGTATTAGGCACTACATAAATTTATCTTGAAAAAATCAGCTTTCCCTAAAACGTAAAAGATTACATGAATGGTGAAATCAGTTTTAATTAAAGTAACCAAATTTTTTTTCTTGAGGCTGACTCTTATCAAATGTAAATATCTCAGACGTGTAGGCTTGACGCCTCTAATCTAAGAGATAAAAACTATAGTTTTAATTTGATTGGAATATTATTCTTAATAATAAGCCTACTAAACAAAAAAATATGTACCCAAATTCAATGAGTCCTTAAGAAATAAATCGTCGTGAGTTGGGCAAATATTATCGAAACTTTTTCAAACTTGATATATGAATGAAATGTACACAAGAGATGCTTACAAACTAAAGATTAAGTTGGAAATCGCCTATGGTTTATTAATAAGATAGTAAGTAAGATTGTTCGCGCCATCTGCGCTCTTTAGATTGAGAATGAGTACGATTTCACTTTTCTTATATTTTTATTATGAATTATTACTCTTCGTTCGCTTATTTCCGAAACGTGCTCAACTCTTCGACAAAATGACAAAAAAAGAGAGAGTTGTTTGTCAAAACTCAACGGCACTTGAAAGTAATAAAAACTACAGCTGTTAAGCCCTTCGTTTGCCCATTTAGTCACGTCCGGGGAAAACCCAAATCGCCCTGCCAAGCAGACAGCCTCCGCCGACGCTATCGTTGCTCCGCCCTGCCAAATCACGGATTAGCCCTCTATCGTGGGCCTGAAGAGTAGGGAGAGTTTTCGCTCACCCTTGCCGCCGCGGAAAATTGGGCGAGGAGTTCAGTTCCTTCCGGAAAATCTAAGTGACCAGCTCGCTCTCTTCACTACACTCCCGTGTTTAGTAGTTGTGCCGTTCTCGGACTTTGTCTTTTTCCTGTCTAACAATCGTGCAATCGTGTTCATCTCAAAAACTCTGTGCATAGTGCTACTGCAAAAAACAAGACTTGTGTCATTGCGTGCGTGCGTGAGTGCGTGCGTGCGTGCGAGAGTGCAGACGTGCACCTTTGACTGCTCGAAGTGACCAGCGACGCTATCCAAGGGCTAAGGACAGGATTGCCTGCTGTCTTAGCAGAGGAGGCGCTACTTCCTCTGGAGTGTCTCCATAACGTGCGGCCTTGGGCCCCTGTTGATTCAATCGTTCAGCATCGTGCTCCACTTGACTCAACATCAGCGCAACGTTAGCGAGGGCTGCTCCCGTTGGAGCTACGTTTGCGCTACCTGCGTGGAGACACTTCTCTCTCTATTTCTACCTCATAGTGTGTCCGTCGACCTGGTAAGCGAACGAACTTCTATTTTGAATGGCCATTCAATTCTGTGACATTTGTATGCGTAAATTTCACACTGTGTAGTTTCAACTTTATTATCGAGCATCTGTTTAGTGATTATATTCCTTCATTCATTTTATGTAATTAATCATTGTCTATCGATTTTCTTTCATTTAATTTACTTATATTTCCTATTTTATTACTTTAATCATATTGTAATTTGCTGCATTCAAATGGCTTTTCCCCCACTTATGACTGGGGTTTTTTATGCCGGCTGACTTCAATTCCACTCATTTATTCTGATTAAAATTTGAATTAGTTTAACTTAAATCCTGCTTTATTTTTTTTTGTATAAAACACACAATCCCCCAATATCCTCAGTATTAATAACTACAATAATTACCATTATTTTATAACGAACTAAATCAAGGTGAGACTTATTTTTCCAATTATCTATGCTCTTATATATATTGTCTCCTTGTAGCTTCAGCTTACCTCTCTACAGGTACAATATATATATAAATATATACTATTTCTCTAAATTAATCAAAGATAAACGTTTATTTTTCAGCCTGCTGGCCTTGAAAAATTGACTTGCTTAAACTTCTGTTTTTTACAGAATTTTCTTAGAACTAACCCTAGAAACTAACATCCTTCCACACCTTGTCTCTAACGCCGCTCGCTCTTATCGCCTTGCCTTCCTCGCTTCACCTCGCCTTGCACGCATGTCCCCACTCTCTCGCTTTACCTCGCATTGCCAAACTCTGCCTCCGCGGCTAATAACTAATCCTTATCTACTATTTACAATATTTACAACTTTCTTATATCTACTTCCTCTCCTATTCACAATCTTTCCTTCTCGATTCCTCTTCCTCCTTCCTTCTCTTCTTCTCCATCTTATCCAACACTCCCTTCACCCATGCTACTGCCCTTTTGTCCCCCCCTTCATGCATCAATACCTCCATGCTAATCCCACTCCTTTCCACCTCTACGCACTCCTCCAACCAGTGCTCCACTCTTGCATCCCCCTTCCCACATAGCTCACACATCCTCTTTTCCCTAGAGAACCAGAACCTATTACCACCCTCCATGCACCCATATCTCATCCTCGATATAAGCTCCTGATTTGCTTTCTCTCCTTTCTCACACAAATATTGCGCTCTCGCTCTTGGCATAATCCACACATAGTTTCCGTTAAACCTTGACTCTCTCATTCTCTCTTCCCCCACAGTCTTCTCTCTCTCCATGCCGTATTTCTTAACCAACTCATGCACCTTTCTTCCTCGTGCATCCTTCTTACTTCATCCATCTGCAGTCCATTCGTTATAAAATACCTTTCCCTTTCAACCTCCATCTTCCCATCCCCTCTCCTGTCTTCCTTCTCCCACCAACACTCCCTAACCAGCTTACTTTCCTCCTCTTCCAGAAATTTCTCCTCATACTTACACGTCCGACTCCCCGGTAGAATCTTACACTCGTTCTCCCCGTCTTCTTCCTGACAATATAATTAGGCGTGTTCCTTGCCAAACCTAGTGTCCACTTTACATACCTCTCCTGTGTCCTATTTATCTCTTCAGTTTCCTTCCACCCCCACACCTCTACTTCATACAATAGCACACTCATCACTAGTGAGTCAAACAATTTCATTCACCTTCCAAAATCATCTGCGAATAACTTCTTTCCCAACCCCCACACCTACCTCATCACAACATTTGCCCTCCTCACTCTCTCTTTTATGTGACCATCCACTCCCCCATTCCTCCGAAACAAGAAACTCAGGTACACACACTCTTTCACCTCCTGCACCGTCTTTCCCTTCCATTTCCACTCCCGTCCCTTGTCCCTTCCTCCTCCTCTTCTGAACACCATAACCGTGGACTTTTCCGTATTCAGCTTTAACCTGTTCTTATCCAGGTATCTTCTCAACCTCTTCATCATCTCCTTTAAGGCCTCCTTGCTATTTGCCAGCAACACTATGTCATCTGCATACGCTAGCGACCAAATTCTAACCCCTCCTATCCTGATTCCTCCTACCATATTGTTTATTAATATCTCAAATTTAATTGTAAATTGAAGCAGATTGGTAACGCCGTTTTTTTATTTCCGCCGAAAATAAGTATTCATGGATCCTTAGAGCTGAAACAACTTCCAATTAGATATTTTTCTCTCACTATTGAAGGAAGATTTTTGAAAATTTCTAGATCGATTGATTGAAAAGTGGCGGAAATATGCATTTTACAAGAAAGCATGCGACGCCACCAAAGATAGCTCTGCGAGCACTGAGCACCAGCAGGCAGCGGGCTTGTTGTTTGGCTTTCCAGAACAAAATATTTTGGTCGAATCAACGAAATATTTTGCTTTTTTTCATACCATTAAGCCCTTTCCCTTTCGGGGTAGGCGTGACACTACCCGATACGGGTAGTGTTTCTAGGTGGATTATTTATTACTAGTACTACTAGTCTGGGCTCACCACACCCACGACGTCCAACAGCACGCAGTATTTTAGCACGGCGATATTTTGCTAAAATATTTCAATATATTATTGCGAAAATAAAATATTCTGCTTGATTCTAGTAAAATGGTCTCTTCAATTATTTGATACATCCAACCTAAAAATTTGTCAAATCAATCAAATCTTTCCTAAACTCAACAAAACAATTCAACCAAAAATTCGGATGGACTGAAGCAAGCGAATTTGGTCAACTGAACCAAAATTTTGTTCATTCAACCAGAATGATTTATGAAATCAACCCAATACGTTCAATGGAATGATTTTGTTAAATGAAGAAAACATTTTCTCTGGGTATAGCAAAAATGTGTAAGGAACAGTTTTTACGAAGTGGTAGAGAAATAATGAGAAAGAGCTTCACTCGGGCGGCGAACGCCAAGCTCGTAGGAATCACCAATCAGCACGCGTATCATATACTATTTCTTGTAAGCCCTGCAAAGGGAAGTTCGTGACATAAGAAATATTGGTAGGTAATAAGATTGTTGGGTGGAGGGCGGGGTCCGGGGCATTGCTCCGGCGGGTTCGAGGGGCGCAGCCCCCGTGGGGAGGAGGGGATCCAAGGGGCGAAGCCTCCTGAGAGGAAAAAAAACGAACTAAAATGATTTACACTCGACTCTCTCAAACGTAAGCTTCCCAAAGATTTGCACCAGGCAAACTAACCTACACGCTCAACTTCTCAGCTGACGTAATGATGGCAGTGTTGATAAAGTGAACAGCCTGCGCGCGCACCCTTCGTTGGCTATCACGCTGGACAAATTCTGCAATTGGCTGTAATCTGACGTGCGATTCAAAATCGAATTAAATTAATTCGATTTTGAATCGCGAGCGTAAAATGTTGACCAATGGAAGCTTATACTGTTGGATCACGCATCCGGTGGCTTCAGATTGGTTGTGATAATTCTTGCGATCAATCAGAAACTAGCGGTTCCCTTAATTTCCGTGCGTGGAATACAGCAGATACGCACTTTCCTTCAAAGTATGCTTGATGGTCGACATTCCTGCACGAAATTTTGTGCGGGAATGTTATGATTCGCGCACACTTTGACTTCATCAAGAATCGGCCATTTTCTGCTCATTTTTTGGTGCATATACTGAGAACTTCCCGTACAGTGTTGCAAAAAATATAATAGTAGACTTTTCAGCCGAAAATAATTGACGTTCAACCGAAAATAGTTGGGTTTTCGACTTAATATATAAACGTTAAACTGAAGTGATGAATCTTTACTTGCAGTCGTTGAATTTTGATCCAGTTTTCGAATCAAATTGATCAACTCGCATTTACTGTGTTGCCGTCCCAAATTCAAAAGTCGTATCTGCATTTTGGATTGTCATTTCAAGCACTTGTCACTTCACAAAACTTCAGAAAAAAATCATAAACGCCTTTCTTGCCGTTTAGGTTTATGAACAAGGATTCTGAAGCATGATGTAGAAAATACAGGTCCATAAACATGAACTACGAGGAAGGTGTTTATATGACTTTTATCTAAAGTTTGGTAAAGTGATAAGTGACTTATACAAACCGTCTCTAAATTGTGGAGCTGTATTACGAAAATCATCCTTTTGCAAATCAAGGTTACCGTGCAAATACGTGCAGATTTTTTAGTGTGAATAACATTGTTCAAGATTGAAACAAAAAATATGCGTTTTATTTTTTAAAAAAAGTTTCTACAAAATATGTTCCTTTTTGAGATAAACAATCTTGCTCCTCAACATTTTTTTTTATCTCGTATATTTTTGCTGAAAAATTGACTTTTTGCTTTCAGATATAATACTGATGTCAATAATTAGATTCATACAAGGAGATTATCATTCTCGAAACCTGATGTACATATACAATAAACTTGTACTGACATCAAATTATATCACATTTTAATCTAAATTATATTTATAGTCACAAAAAGATCTAAGTTTCTCGACGTAAAATAATATTATTATTACACTACCCTAGGGTGGGTTGAAAAAACAAAATTTTGAAAATCGGAAATGGAACTATGTGGAAAAGTCGCGTATAAGAACCCTTACAGAGTGTAATACGCAACGCTTTTCGAAGTTACAACTTAAAAAATGCCCCCCCATCCCGGTTCATTGTTCTACCTAAAGGATTCACTTTGAGATTAAAATGCCGGAAATTTATTCGACTATATGATCCTATACGTAACCCTGTACCGGCCAAAAGTCTGAGAGGAAAAAAAGTAATATATTCAAAGTTTTCAAAAAACCGTTATAGTAATCACTATATAAATTTTTCTTGTATAAATTAGCTTTCCCTAAAACGTCAAAGATTAGATAAGTGGTGAAATCAGTTTTGATTAAATTTGTAACCAAACATTTTTCCTTGAAACTGACTCTTATCAAATGTAAATATCTCAGACGTATAGGTTCGACGCTTTTATTCGAAGAGATAAGAACTATTGTACAAATTATATATGCTACGGAATCACTGGAACAGTCATTAGTTACATCGTTAATCAAATTCTTCAACAATTTCAATATATTAAGCAGTTTTTACTCAAATTAGAAAATATGAAGATTTTCTATACTCTGGTCTTATCCTTGGCCGTTATCCTCATTTATATTGGTGAATATAGTAATCTAATATATTTATAATTTTCAGAACATTTTTTTTATCTTCACTCAAATCGAAAAATTTTGCAGAAAATATGCGTAAATTCATAAAATAACTAAAAATTTTGTAAACTCTGCGGAAACTTCGATAATCTTTACAGAATATATATTTGTCTCTATATTTTAACTGGAAGGCCTGTAACTTTAGTACAGTTTTTTTCTGTCAGAAACATCGTGCACAGATGTTACCTCAAACTGTACACGTCATACGTAAATAAAAAATAAAGTACACACAGTACATGTGGGTAATTATTATTGATAATATTGAGACATTTCAGTTAATTTTTGTATGAACATGTTTGATCAAAGTGATAATATCAGAATACAATTGGAACATGAAAATTGGTCTATATGTAAAAAGTATACTAGGTAGAAATTAAGAAATAAGAATTTGATAATTAAATTTGATCGTAAGAGACATTAATCGGTTTTGTATGATGATAGTTAAAATCTGTAGCTTTTTCTGATATTAATAGATGGAAGCTAGGAAGGTAAATTAGACTGAAGATGCATAATATGAGAAATAAGGTTTTTGATTAATGTAAGTGGGATTTTCATCATGAGTCCAAGCGGCACAGTGATGATATTGAAAGTTTTGCTTTAACAAAAGGAGGACATTGCAACATGCATGCCGATAATGATTTAGTGCGCATTCTTGTAGGGTGTTTGCGAAAGACACGAATCTGAGTGAGTGAGTTCGACGTACTATTGTGTACACAGTAATTCAAGAATCTTAATTTTAAGGATAACTGAATTTCATTTTTAACTCAAATTGAGTAAGTCAATTAATTTCAACCATAAAGTGGTCTCAAATACCGTTTTTCTGTCTGAATATTAATTAATACAAAGCACAACTGGTAGGTATGTTAACATTCGAATGATTTCCAGTCGTGCGATCCTTAAATTCATTTGTGCTAGCAGAACTGTGTGCGCGTCGATTGAAGCGTGGATCTTGGTGACTTGCATAGTGTATATTTAAGTTATTTCTGAAACGCTTTAGCTTGTGTTGAGCATGTATGTCGTCGGTGGAAAGTCTTTCATGAGTTAAAGCTGAGACAAATCCCAAGGAAAACATTGTCATGGAGGTGAAGAAAAGTCCAATTTTTTACGGGAAATTAATTTCCTTACCTTCTTTTGATCGTTTTTATCGTATTTCGTAAGTAGAATATGTCATAGTTTCTAAAAATATTGAGTAAAGCTTTGACTGAATGTCAATAATTCTTTGTGTTTTGAATTAATCTGAAAATTTCATTTCACGTGCATAAAGCGGGATACTTTCAACCAAGCCAGTAACTGGAAGTCATACTTCAATCATCAGTTGACTTCCAACCGGCGAATGATCCTTTTGGCAGCATCTGAAAGTCAACATACTTTTTTTACTTGAAATTCAGATTCTTGTATTAATGTGTACTTAAAAA
>CAKNXH010000668.1:99323-127693 GCA_932178445.1 Andricus quercusramuli | reverse complement strand
CATTTACGTGGAACACTTGCAGCTTTCAAATGACTATTTACTTATTACTCTAGAATTTTTTGTGGCTGAGCTGTTAAGCTTCAAAGGCAGATGCCTATAATTTTTGCGCCGATAGTAGGTAGAAAGTAAGAAATAAGAATTTGATCATTAAATTTGATCGTAAGTGATATTAATCGATTTTGAATGATGATAGTTGAAATCTGTAGCTTTTTCTAATATTAATAGATGAAAGCTTTCATCATGAGTCTAAGCGGCGCAATGAAGATAATGAAAGTTTTGCTTTAACAAAAGGATGAGATTACAATATCCATGCCGACTATGATTTACTGTGCATTCTTGTAGGGTATTTGCGAAAGACACGAATCCGAAATTTTTAAATCGTTATCTTGAAAAGCTTTCCAGAGACCGATATTTTTATACTAAAATTATTTCTAGGAGCCCTCCTCCTCCGTTTTTCGTACTCCTTGTCAGGGGTAGAGTGAGTTCGAAGTACTATCGTGTATACTTAAAAAAATGTAATCTTCTATTTCTTGTTGCAGAATTAAGCTTAGAGTTCGATTGTTTGCCTAATGGCGAGCCTATTCCTGGCGTTCCATGTAGCAGACCTTTTCTTTTTCCTGACATCAGAGATACTCCAGGAGGGGCTTTTCCTCTTGCCAGTCCTCATTCTTCTGCCAGTTCTCCTCCTGTCAAGCCTCCTCTTCATGCCAGGTCTAGATCTCCTTCACCTGGCAAGCCTTCTCTTCGTGCCAGGTCTAGGTATTCTCCTGCCAGGCATCCTTTTTCTTCCATACTTGGATTTAAACTTGAAGAACTGAGATTTATTCGACTTGTTCCGAACAGCAATCAGGACCAGATATTTGAACTTCGAAGATACTCTTTTCCTCCCGATACACCAGTTCAATCAAGATCAAGAAATAATATCCTTGAGCCTATTCCAACCAGAGAACAAATTGTATTGTCAACGTCCAATGGTGACGTTTCTGCAATATTGGGAAAATTGAGCAGATATACGATTTTGCGTGGAATATATACACCTCATGTCGAGCCTCTTATTTATAGGAGCGGAAGACGAGCGAAAGTAAACATATACAGCGGCGTGGTTGAAGAATTGACCCCAGATGAAATCGCGGAATGTCCATTAGGCAACAAAAACCCCATTAGGAAGAATTTTAGAGTATTTCATGTGTGAAGCACATTTCATTACACCGTTATGCGATTCGCAAAAATTCATCGTGCGCTTTGCGCTCCGTCTTTATGCTCCGCAACGTTTATGCATGGACCTATTGAAATTAAAGGTCAAAACCTTAAGAACTATAATTTTGTAATTTGTAATTCCCTTTTTAAGGTGGTCGATGGATTGAGAAACCGGATAATGAACTAAGATTTTTTTAGGCTGGCAAAAACAGGGAATTGAAAGTGAATTTCTTTTTGCTCGTGAATTTCACGAATTTTCACGAGAAAAATCTATCAAATCACTTTAAATATCATAAAATTCATATGACATGATACAATGCATTTTGAAATAAGTTTGATTCAATCTTTTCTTCAAATGCTGAATTTAGTTTTTAACTTTCTCAATCGTAAAATAATTTAGTTTACAATGCATAAATAATTGATTTTACAGAACGATTCTGAATATGATTAATTATAACGCGTTTTTAACAAATGTAAAATCCCAATCAAATATTGTTTTAGTCTGAAACGTTCCATTTTTTATCAATGCAATTGTAATTATATATTATAATTATATTTATATTTCTTGACCAGAAACATTTGAGCAGTTCAATTTATAAAGTACAAGCTTCAAAGGTTCGCAGTTTAACAGCATTTTATTCAAGAGTGTGTGGTTTGGCTCAAAATGTAAATTTTGTATAGATCCGAGAGAAATAATTGAAATTTTTTTAACACTTGTCAATTATTTTTTTAAATTCAAAACAATTTGTCTACAAGGTAAGCTCAGTATGGAAAAGTGTCAAATCTTGATGAGTCTACGAAAAGAGAATTTCAAAATTATGTGGCCGAATCCATTTCAAATCAGGCAGGTTCTACACTTGAAGTTGCAGAATCTCTTGGGGACAAAATATGTTGTTTTTTAGAGGAAATTAGGCGATACGTATTTTTGCGATTTGCGAAAAAAAATTCTTTTACAGAGTTATGCATATTTGAATTTTTGGCTTTGTTTTTCAAAAAAACCCCAATTTTTTCTTAAAACTCGTATAACTTTTGAGCTAATTGAGATATTTGCGATTTCTTTTCAGATTCTACTAGAGTTTACCGTCTTCTTTTGAAATCTGCGAGGAAATTGAAAAAATCTTCAAAATTAACCAAATAACGACAGTTTTTCTGAAAATGTTAAAAGTCGATTTTCTCAAAAAACCCACACTTATATTTTTTGTAATTTTTTTTTTGAATTTGTACTATTATAAGGAAAATACCCTGTGAGTTTAATGCGGGCTAAATAACTTTTGTGGGCAGGAGAATTTTTTTTCATAAAATCGAATTTTCGCATTTTTCTTGAAAACAAAGACAGATAAAAAAAAATTTTGAGAAAATAGTTTGCACATTTAAAAAAGTTCTACAAAAAGTTTTCTTACGCATTTATGATATCTTGTACCATTTCCGAGAAAAATGAAAAAATTCAATTTTCACAAACAAAAAATTGTCTACATTCCTGGCTTATGGAAATACCCACCATTTTTGTTGAATATTAATCCAGGTATTATTTATTTTTTAAACTGAGATTCAGATAAAGTTTTCATACATTGTTGAAAAATACCTTGATAAATGTGATATATATTTAAACATATTGAAGATAAAAACTTTTCAGTCAACAAATTTCTTGTATTGGCATTCGTTTTGTAACTTAAATTGTTTCAGCGAAAAATATCAAAATTCGAATTTATGAAAAATAATTTTCTGATGATAAAAACTGTTCAGCCCACATAAAACTAACATGGAGTTTTCCTTATATGAACGTATATATTTTTTTAGTATTTAACAAAAATGGTGGGTATTTCCATAAGCCAGGAATGAAGACAATTTTTTCATTTTTCTCGGAAATGGTACAAAATATCATAAATGCGTAAGAGAACTTTTTGTAGAACTTTTTTAAATGTGCAAACTATATTCTTGAATTTTTTTTGTATCTATTGTTGTTTTCAAGAAAAATGCAAAAATTCGATTTTATGAAAAAAAATTCTCCTGCCCACAAAAGTTATTTAGCCCGCATTAAACTCACAGGGTATTTTCCTTATAATAGTACAAATTCAAAAAAAAATTTACAAAAAATATAAGTGTGGGTTTTTTGAGAAAATCGACTTTTAACATTTTCAGAAAAACTGCCGCCATTTGGTTAATTTTGAAGATTTTTTCAATTTCCTCGCGGATTTCAAAATAAGACGGCAAATTCTACCAGAATCTGAAAAGAAATCGCAAATATCTCAATTAGCTCAAAAGTTATACGAGTTTTAAGAAAAAATTGGGGTTTTTCTGAAAAACAAAGCCAAAAATTCAAATATGCATAACTCTGTAATAAAAAATTTTTTCGCAAATCGCAAAAATACGTATCGCCTATAATTTCCTCTAAAAAACAACATATTTTGTCACCAAGAGATTCTGCAACTTCAAGTGTAGAACCTGCCTGATTTGAAATGGATTCGGTCATGTGAAGATTATGTTTTATGTGGAAAGAAAAGGATGAAGAGAAATACAATTATGATATTGTGGCTCTGTTGCCACATTATTCTTTACTATTTTTTTATGCTGAGCATAGTTTTGGGAGAAAATATCTTGAATTCACAGAGATAATTGAAGTAAATCAGAAAATTTCCCTGAGTATCCTTAGGATTTCTTGAACCTTTGTTTTTCCATTACAATTTTTGATGGGTCGAACCCGAACCGTTAGTCGAAGAATGCTGGTCTGATGAAACTTTATTTTTGGGCCCTGTAAAAGTATGCCCAAGCATAGGGTGACCAGGCGTTCTGGTTTTCCGGGACATGTCTTAGTTTTTGGGTGTTTCGAGAAGCGTCCCCGTTTGTAGTAAAATGTCCCGGTTTTTTCGAAATACCGAACTTCAAGAAAACAAAAATTTGATCAGAACGAAATTTAACTTCAAGGAATTTGCATCATCAATGTTTCACGAGTACTTGTTGCAGCCTAATAATGTCGGTTTATTGAAAGCTATGAGTAGAATTTCAAAATACAATATAAGACAAAGCTGAATGAAAGTGACGCATTGATATGAAAAAATTCCGACTAATAAACTAATAAACTTTTTTGCGAAAAAAACAATTTTCCTTTATTTACAACATAGTTAGTAGTTACCGCCTCCAAGTTACTGTTAAGAATTCACGACCGTACGACTCGTATATTGGTATGCTTTTCATAAATATAAAAAAGACGTAATTAACCAGTGTTACATTAATTTTTCATGAATTCAACCCAATCATAATCCGATTTCATAATTCTTTTGAAACATATTGTACCGGGCAGCCAAACAGATTTTCTTATTCTTGTAAAGAATGAAAACACTATGCAAAATCTCCCTAGTATTGAATACGATTTCACCACGGAAAGACGTATACTGGCACAGTGTCTCCAACATTTTTTAGCTGTATTGCTAAAATCATCGCTCTGTGAAATAAGTTTATCGTGCACTTAAAGCAACTCACGTTCGGAATAATCGACCCACCGAACGCACCATTGTCTATACCATCAAAAAATTTCAAACTGGATGTGGTCTATTCGGTCGTTTGTTATCCAATAATGAAAATTGGGTTTGGAATTTTTTGATGCTACGGGCGATGGTGCGTTCGGTGGGTCGATTATTCCGACCGTAAGTTGCTTTAAGTGCACGATAAACCAGAAACGTTTGTCAAAAATAACTGGTTAACGGCCTCGTCCTTCGTATGCCTTAAAAACGTGCGCTGGAGCTCCATCCAATCAGATCAGTCTTCCGAAAATTATCATGCCTACAGGTTAAAAACAGAGATACACACAAATATACCGACATCAGACATACAGGTTTTTTTTACTTCGAGGGGTCACAAAACATGGAGACTTGGTGAAAACCGACGTAATCAAATTTGACATAAAACTATTACCTTCTTATTAGGATGAGAATGTAAAAATTCTAGACTCAGATTTCAATTTCATAAAATCTTGTTCACAAGAAACACGTTTACCGTGAATTCAGCCCATCCTCAGTCTTTAAAGTAGTTGTTCCAAGAATCAGTTCTTTACGAAAAATAGTTTTTCTATGACAATTGTAAATTAATCACATTATAGAGTTCTAAGATAAAGTTAGGCGTAATGGAAGGTGTGCATTTTTTACAATACTTGCTTAGAGTCAGAAACCTAGAAACATACGGCTCCTCAACGTCTCTAAGTAGAAAAATAACGTGGAATCGCAAAGAAAATTTATTTTTTGAGTAATTTTCAAAGATTGAAATCAATGGCTTTTAAACGAACACAAGTAGAAGTATTAAAAAAATATTTAAAAAACAGTAGAAAACTTAAAACATTATACTTTGTCTTGTAACTCTGCTGGGTAATCCTCTTCACTAATGGCACAGTATTTTTCCACGGCACATGTAATTTGCTGGGGGAACATTATTTTTTGCTCATAGTACCATTTTTTTAGAGCAGATGTGTCACGAACAACATCTACGAGTTTGGAAGCTTCAGTAACTGACTTGCTCAGTCCTTGAGCTGGCACGCTTAATTTCTTTTCTGCAAATGAGCATTACAAATACAGTTGAACTTGACGTGACAAGCATGACATAACATTTTTTTTTTTTGTAAATATACTTACTTTTTTTAGTGCTAGAATTCTTTTCCTCTTTCTCATTCTGGTTGGTTCCTTCCCTCGGCAACTCGTCAGGTTTGATGATACTTTTTATATTCCCTTCTCCTCCATACTTTCCTCATCAATATTAGGCTCTCTGTTCTGCAAATTCTAAATATCCTTATTTCCATCTTCAATCCGATCTTCATTTTCAGTTTCATCTTCAAATTGATCATCATGCAATAAAGAATGTATTAAACTTTGCCGCATCGTAACGTTACTAAACACCTGAAAAAATGCAAATGAAATGTATATGTTTTCGCCGTATTCTTGGTGCATTAAAAGTATGAAAGACATGTGTACACTCACAAAGTCAGTTGCAGATTCTTCTATACTTTCGTCACCAAATGCTTCTGTATTTGTTATTAGCTCATCTGGCTGCTCCTCTATACCTTTAAATTCCACTTCAGTTTGAGGTCCCCCACCTGTTGTACTTTTCTCCTGTTTGAAAGTAGCTTTCTTGCCCTTCGTCTTTGATCTCATATCCTGCCACGTCTAATACAGTTTATAAGAATATAGTCAAGGAAACTATTTTCGAAAATACACAATACAAATATCACACATACTTTTCTCCATTGTTTCCATTCCTTGTTGGTTTCAGGAACAGCATTAAGAATCGCGGTTACTTCTTCCCATAGTCACTGAGAGCCTTTGAAAGTAAAGTCTGTTGAGAATTTTCCTCGCAAGAGTTTTGGACGTTTCTTTCCAAATTCGACAAGCAAAACGTTCTGCTCCCCTGTCATTCTATTAATTTTCAAAGCAATACATAAATTTATTTTGATACAACAATAAATTAGTAAAACATTAATTTTTCTGTCTAACCTTTCGTACACACTTTGTTTACTTCTGTGGTAACTTTACAACGAGCGGCAAAATGATATTTCACGGTTACTTATGTACTCAGCATTTCATTGGCCAATTCACTACTTTGATATATCGGCAACGTCGCACTACACTTCGCATACGACTTCGTCTTCAAAAACACTTCGAGTGGAGCTCAAGAATCGTGCTCGACAATTTTTCGTATACGAAACTACCGCTAGAAAATTTTCGCATGCGAGAAAAATTCGAATGAACTCGAGAATAACACCCCTGGATACTATCAGAGCTATTACTATTTATGGGTTTTGGTGCTCCTCTTAGTAACTTTCTTAGTCTTAGTCATTTTTTAATTTTTATTTGAATCAGAATTTTTGTGATTTAGTCTGCCGGGAGCAATTTTTTACGAGCTTAACTGGGCAAATCATACGTAACTATGAAATGAAGTTCACACAGTGCATGATGGTAATTAATAATTATCATTGAGAACTTTCAATTGATTTTCAAAAATTATTGTTTGTGTTTTATGATAACAACCAATTTTCAGCCAATTATAGAAAAGCGAACTAATTATGTTTCTAACGTATTTTTTGCTTTAATGAGAATTTTTGGGTTTAAGAAAAATTGTCGCTATTTCATTGATTTTTATATGTGGGCATATGAAAAAAGGCCCTTCTAGGCGGTATAGTGTTGCGTCAAGGTTCATACAGTATAATAAATTACCGGCACTTTAATCCAAACAAAAACCCTTTAGTTTGAAAAAATGTCGGCGGGGCATTTTTGAAGTTGGAACTTGAAAAAAGCATTTTTCGAGAAAAAAGCATCTACTTTTTTCGCACATTTTCGCTCACAACATATCTCAAAGTGGCCACTTGAAACTCTTTGAAATTGAAAGTTGTTGAAGTTCTATCGTTTCAGCGTTAACATATCCAAAGTAAGAGGGAATAAAACTATACTATTTTTAAATGTAAAACATTTAAACCCATCAAAATCCAGCCAAACTGTGCATAATGAGATAAAATATTAATTAAAAAATGTATTCATCTCAAAAAGGTCTACCAATTCTCTAGAAACATTTCATAGAAACAATTCATAGATGCACAGTTTTTGTTTTAATCCACAAACATGAACGACGAAGAAGGTGTTTATATCACTTCTATCTAAAGTTTGGTAAAGTGACAAGTGACTTATTCAAACTGCAGATACACCTTTTGAATTTGGGTCAGCAGTGTGTGTCTAAGTACTTTATAAATAAAAATAAAATAATTTTGATAATAAAATTAAATAAAAGATTACATTACATCAAGTTTTTCTATAACCTGCAGAATTTGATTAAAACGTTGCAACCAGTTGAAAAATACGTTGACACCTGCAGTGATAATTACAACCGCATTTACATCTCATGATATACCAATATACGAGTATATACTTGAAAATATATTCTATTTGTTGTTGCAGAATTAAGTTCATAGTTCGAGTGTTTGCCTAATGGCGCGCCTATTCCTGGTGTTCTTCGTAGCAGACCTTCTCTTCTTCCTGACAGACTTTCTCGAGAAGGAACTCCTCCTCTTGCCAGGCCAGATTCTTCTGCCAACTCCACCTCGCGGCGAGCCTTTTCTTCGTGCCAGGTGAAGGTTTCCTCCTGGCAGGTATCTTTTCTCTCCATTACTTGGATTTAACCTTGAAGAACTTAAATTTATTCCACTTGTTCCCAAAAGCAATCTGTACCGAATATTCGAACTTCGAAGATACGCTTTTCCTCCCGATAAACCAATTCGATTGAGAATAAGGAAGTATGTCCTTGAGCCCATGCCAATCGAAGAACAAATTGTATTATCATCGTCCAATGGTGACATCTTTGCAATACTGTGAAAATTGAGCAAACACACTCTTATGTATAAAGGCGGAAAACGGGCAAAAATAAACAAACACTCCATATCAAATAATTTTAGAGTATTTCGCATGAACTACAATTCTTTACACCGTTATCCGATTTGGAAAAATTAATCGCGCGGTATAGGTGTATTTGTCAGAACTTGCGCTTTGCGCTTGGTTTTTTTGCTCCTGCACGTTTATGCACAGACCTTTAAAGAATGAAGGTCAAAACATTGAGAACTACAATTTTGTAACTTTTAATTCCCTTCACGGAGAAAAATAAATGTTGAAATGTAGATGTTCAAAGGGCAAAATTGTATCGCCTAATAGGTTATCTATTTATTCCTTGAATGATCAGAAATAAGAAAACAGTTGAACATCTTGGATGCTACAGAATAACATCCCACTTTTTGATATCTACAGATACTAACTCGTTGGAATGAAAAACCGGCAAATGACCGGAAATTTTTAGTGACCGGTAGAAACTAGGAATTGACAGTGAGTTTCTTTTTACTAGGAATCTTGAAAACGCTTAGAAGATAAACCTATCAAATGACTTGAAATATTACAAAATTCATATCACATATTCAATTTTTAGCTTTTTCAATTATGAAATCATTCACATTGCAATACGTTATTCTAAAAATTTTATTTAAGAAAATTTACATTTCGTGATCATGTTTTTTTTAGATTGAACTGTAATTGAAGGGTAGCGGTCCAAAAGGGGTAAGGGACATTTTGACGAAAATGGGTTTATTGACCCAAAAATTATTTAAAAATCAAATACACATCCTGTTAAAAGGATTTGCTCGAAATCGCATTTTTTAGTATAGCAATAAAAGGTTGGCGTGACAAAACGGGGGAACGGACATTCTGCGCATGACACGATTGCAGGCAAAATATTGTATTTTTTTAATTTTAGTAATTTTCTGACCTTTTGTAAATAATATTTCTCTTCTTAAGCGTTTTTTAATAAATAAAATTACAAAATTAAATTTTTTGAAGTAACATATCAGTGCCATCCTAACCTAAAAATTGAAAACTTTTTAAATTATCATTTTTTTCAAAAAATACGAAGTTTTTGTGATGTAACTAGTTTGTTTTTTATTTAATAACAAAAACTTATTCCAAGCAAGGTCAAATTTAATATAAAATAATCACATTTAATTACTTTTACGATGGAAAAAGTGAAAAACAATATGTTACACCGCGGCACCGTCATACAAAAATTTTATTTCCTCTCAACTGAATAACTTTTTTGGTTCAAAAGTTTTTTATTTTCATTCAGAATTCCTATATCTCGAGAGTATATTCTTATTTTTCTAAAAAAAATCAAAATTATACTTTTAATCGCTACCGCAAGCCGATTTTCAAACCTGTGAAATTCTAGGGTCAGCATTCTCGGTCGATTTTCTCCAAACTGGTTAACTTTTTTACTTCAAACATTGTTTACCCATATTCACACACTCAATATCTCGGGAACATGTTTTTATTTTTTTAAGAAACTAAACATGGAATTGTTTATCTCAATCCGAATGTTTTACAGAATTTTATTAATTATTAATTTTACAGAATGTTTTTTCGCTCTCCTGAAAAGTTGTCAAAATGTCCCTTACCCGCTTTTGGACCGCTACTCTTCAATTCATGAATTATAAATTAAACAATAGTTGATTTTACAAAACGATTTCGAATCTGTTCAGTATCAAAACGTTTTTATTTATAAAATCCTAATAAAATATGGTTCGACTATTTGACTCATTGAATGTTCATCAAAAATGAGCAATTTCAAATAAAATATTCAAAACTAAACAAACTGGAGTTTAATTGTTCGAAATAGAAAGCCTTGTTTCGTTCAATTTTTGAAAGCTAACAAATTTATTGATTCATTCTTCAATTTATAGCATTGAAAAATTATAAAAAAGCGTAGATTTACATGTTTCAACTAGAAATGTTCGAGCTGTCTAATGAATAAAAGTTTAAGTTTTAATGTTTTGCAAGTTAACAGCATTTAATTCAAAATTATTCCATTAAAAAGTATTAAAAGCTTCGATTTTATACATTTAAATTATGCAGCGTTTGGATACAACATTTATGACTTAAAAATTTTCTGACCTTCAATTCCAAAAGTTTTAAGTTCAAAAGGTTTCCACTTTCATTCTATATTATGTTGAACTCTATTATATTAAATGTTCGTGTCATTCATTTGTGTACCCTATACGTAACTCCATACCGGCAAGAAGTTTGAGAGAAAAATCATAATATTTTCATAGTTTCGAAAAGATCGTTATATGTAGTAGACCCTATATAAATTTTTCTTTTGAAAATCAGCTTTCCCAATAAAATAAGAGATTACATAACTGGTGAAATCACTTTTAATTGAAGTAAGCAAATTTTTTTCCTTGAAACTGACTCTTATCAAATGTGAATATCTCAGGAGCATGCACGTGATGCCTTCAATCTAACAGATAAGAACAGATTTCGTAAGCTAATGAAGCACTGAAACAGTCATTAGTTAGATCGTTCATAAAATTCTTCATCAATATCAATATATTAATCAGTTTTTCTTCAAATCAGAAAAGATGAGGATTGTCTATACTTTGGTCTTATCCTTGGCAATTGTCCTCATTCATATTGGTGAATATAATAATATAATATATCTACAATTTTCAGAACATTTCTTTAAGCAAATCATAATTTTTGCCATTTTATCTGCGGGCAAAATTTTGTGAGAACTCAAGTGGGCACATTGATATTCAGACGTGCACTGATGGCACCTCTAACTGTGCACGTCATATGTAAATACAAAATAATGTACACACGGTACACGTGGGTGATTATTAATTAATATTAAGCGATTATACTTTATTTTGATATGAAGATTTTATACTGAAGTGATAATGTCAGAATATAATTAAAACATGAAAACTGGTCTGTTTGTGGAAAGGATACTCGGTAGAAAGTGAGAAGAAAGGATTTGATAATTAAATTTGATTGTATAAGTTCCAATTATCGAAAGGCGCAAAAAAAAACTTTTTGTGAATATTTTTAAGTGGAACAACTTTCTGTCTAAAATACTTTTGTCTCTCGCGTATCCGGTATGGAGTAGGAATTAATTTGAAGATACTGACTGTTTTTGTACAACACTATATGTGAACGTTATAATATATTTCTTTTCTAATATCCTACCGCTTTGTTTCATACAAGGGAGACGCCAAATTCAAAATTTTAGTTAAGGTTCATAATTTTTTGGCGGACACCAAATTTACGGACCTGAACAGCGGAAGCGGGAGCTGGAAAAGGGAAGGGGGCGTGGCTTGTGTCTAGACGTATAGATACTACTTAATTTTTGTAATGTAAGCTACGTCTTCGTAGCCACTGCCAGAGCTATTTGCTGATGGAAATAGTTTTTGGCCAAACTGTATATGGCTTGTGGTGAATATCTAAAAGTGAATTTTCTGGAAATCGGTGAACAAGGGTATATTCTTGATAGGAGAATTAATTAACTCCGAAAATTAGAAACCAAAACTAAAATTTACAATTGGGGGTCTCCCCTACGTAATCAACAATTCCTACCCAAGAATTGGATGTGATTAATGTAAGTTGGGAAACAAGAAACTTAACCCTACCGCTCTGTTTTAGAATGAACGTTTTACTTAATTTTACCCATATCAGAGGATAAAATTAATTGAAAACGAAAGTAAATCCAATATATGATTGCATAATTTAAAAAATGTAATTCTTCATTTGTTTTTGCAGAATTAAGCTCTGAGTTCGATTGCTTGCCTAATGGCGAGCCAATTCCTGGTATTCCTCGTAGCCAACCTCCTCTTGCGGCTGAAAGACAATCTCCAGAAAGAAATCCTCCTCTTGCCACGTCTCATTCTTCTGGCAGTTCTGCTCCCACTGCTGAACCTCCTCTTCGTGGAAGGTTCAGGTCTCCTCCACCTGGCGAGCCTTCTCTTCGTGGCAGGTCTAGGTCTGCTCCTGCCAGGCATCCTTTTGCCATCATTCTTGGATTTAAACTTGAAGAACTCAGATTTATTCGACTTGTTCCGAACAGCAATCAGGACCGGATATTCGAACTTCAAAGATACGCTTTTCCTGCCGATACACCAATTCGATTGAGAGCAAGAAATAGTGACCTTGAGCCCATTCCAGCCGGAGAACAAATTGTATTATCAACTTCTGATGGTGATGTCTGTGCAATATTTGAAAAATTAAACGGACACTCGATTTTGCGTGGAATATATATACCTGTTACACATTCTGCTACTTATCAGCGCGGAAAGCGGGCGAAAATAAACATCCACAGCGGCGCAGTTGAAAAATTAACCCCAGAAGAAATCGCGGAATGTCCGTTGGGCATGAAGAACACAGTCTCAAGGAATTTTAGCGTATTTCGGGTGTGAACCACAATCCTTCACAGCGTTATTCGTTTTAAAGAATTTGCCCGCAATTTTTCATCGCACGCTTTACGCGAGCATTCGTCTTCTGAAATCAAAGAAAGACCTTGATAACAATAATTTTGTAAATTGTAATACTCATAATGTGAATCTTGCATAGATGCGAACAAAATTAAGAAGAATTCTTTTCATATCAACCAATTAATTAAAAAAATTAAAAATAATTTGTCTGAAAGGTAAGCTCACTCTGGAAAAGTATCAAATTAAAATTAAAAGCGTTTGAAATTTGAAATTTGAATGCAATGTGTTCATGTTTTTTTTAATTGAACTGTGAGTCATGAATTAAAAATTAAACAATAGTTGATTTTACAAACGATTTTGAATCTGTTTAATAACAAAATGTTTTTATAAATTTGAAATTCTAATGAAATATTGTTTGATTGTTTGATTCTTCATTAAAAGTGGGTGATTGAAAAAAAAAATTCAAAACTGAACAAATTGAAGCTGAATTGTTTGAAATAGAATGCCTTGAGTAAAATTTGTTGATCGTTTTTGGGTGATCAAGTTTTGTCTGTTCATTTTTTTTTTCATATTTCGTGTCCTTTTTGAAAATTTTTCTATATTTTATACTTGAAATGTTATTTTTTACGATTAAAACCAAAATCACGCATCCTATCTAAAAATGATTAACAACAAATTTGTAGATCTCTTGAAATTTTTATTTTTAATAATATTTTTCACAATTAAAACAAAAAATATGCGTTAAAAAAAAATTGTTCTCCCAAAATTTGTTCATATTGTTGAGCTAAACAATATTGCCTTTTGACATCTTTGTCATATCTCGTACTTTGCTGAAAAATTAACTTTTTACTTTTAAAAAAACTTTTCGAAGGATAAAATCAGAATAATCAGTCAAAAATGGTTGGTTAACGAACTCGTCCTTCAATTTCATGCCTTCCAACCGTGTGTTCAATCCAATCTGATCAGTCTTTCGAAAGTTATCGTGCCTACAGGTTACAGGCAGACATACAGACATACATATTTTATTTCTGACTTAGGGGGTCTCAAAACGTTGGAATTTGATGAAAACCAACGAAGTCAAATTTTACATAATACAAATACCATCTTATTAGGATGAGAATGTAAAAATTCTAAAAGCTGATTCCAATTTTAGAGTAGTACTTGAAAAGTGGAATAATTTATTCTCACGACTTTTTTTGATAAACAGAAAATTATCATAGTTATAGCATTTGCAAAATTCAAAAAAACAAACAAAAATAAAAATTGTAAGCCAAGAAAAAAGCACGACCTGATGAAAAGTCTCTAGAAGATTCGAATTCCCATACACTTCCGAAAATTGCATGAAAGGCAGAGAAATTCAATTTCTCATTCAGTTGAAACCTTTCCCTAAACTCGGGTTAAATTTTTCCTTCTAAGCACTCTCGTTTTCCCTCAATAACATTTCTATTTTTGGTAGAATTTGTGAATTTTCTTATAATGTTATAATGTTATAATGTTATGCTATTTTTCGGCTATTTTTGGCCACCGATGCCGCTTTTTGGGCTCTTTTATTTTTCTCCAAACACTGAGTTTTGGGTGAAGGTGCTGGAAGCTACCAACTCCACTACAGCAAATTTAAGAAATTCAAAAGTCAACCATTTCAGAATTTTAGGCTTTCGTTGGGCTGTTTTTGGGCTCTCCCAAATATCGAAAATCTATTTTAGAAAACCAGCCCTAAGACTACAAACCTACTACAAAAATAGAGTAAACATAACAGTAAAAGAGAACGTATATCATAGGTCCAAACTATTGTCCCTGTTTTGTCGAGTAGTAAATGAACACTTATTTATCAAGCACTGAATTTAACAATGACTAATTCTATCAAATGAAACACAATTATTCAAACCTATAATATTTATTTGCATTCACAAGATACACGACTCAAATCGGCAGCGGCCTTGTTACTAGTGAATTAAAGGTCGATTTCTCTCGTTATCGCTGCCCGGCTCCCCTTCTTATCGTAGAAGATGGGGAAAAAGGGCAGTCGAAACAAGGCTTCGTTTATGGTCATAGTAAATACTTCTAATAATAAAAAATCGTATAAAAACTTTCGTAGATTCGAGGAGCACTTAATTATAATACCGATCAATAACATCCCGTGCGACAATCCAGTCCCTGAAATCCATATATCCACAACACCACATGAATAATCAACAACCCCTAGTACATTCAACGATTCCCATCTCCGCTGCATTCAACTAAAATAAAGAACAAAATTTTGATTAAAAATAATCACCCCATGTACACCTTCTCAATATATACGCTAATTCATATCCCCATCTTCAATATTTTCAATTTTCAAATAATACGAAACCTAGCATGATTCGTATTATATAGAAAACTGTTGACACAAGAATTCGAAAATGTTTCTTTTAATGAAAACCAAAAAATTACCTGACTGAAGTGTCCAGTGAGTGAACTTGGAACGTTTCGAAGTTTTCGAAGTTCCAACTTCAAAAATGCACCGCCGACTCATTTTCAACCTATATGGTTCATCTTGGGATTAAAATGCCGGGAATTTATTCGACTATATGACATGATACCGGCCAGAAGTTTGAAAGAAAATATCTAATATTTTTAAAGTTTCAAAGAGTCCGTTATAGTAGTCACGATATAAATTTGTCTTGTAAAAATGAGCTTTCCCTAACGCGTAAAAGATTACATAAATGGTGAAATAAGTTTTAATTGTAACCAAACACTTTCCCTTGGAACTGACTCTTATGAAATGTAAATATGTCAGAAGTATAAGCTTGACACATTTAATCTAAGAGATAACAATTATAGTATAGATTATTTAAGCTGATGAATCACTGGAACAGTCTTTAGTTACATCGTTAATGAAATTCTTCATCAATATCATTACATTAATCAGTTTTTCCTCAAATTAGAAAAGATGAGGATTGTCTATACCCTGGTCCTATCCTTGGCCATTATCCTCATTTATATTGGTGAATATAATATAATATATCCATAATTTTTAGAAAATTTTCTTAAATCTTGACCCAAATAAGAATGTTTACGATATAATCTGCCCGCACGGAGAAAAATGAATCTGCTAATGTTAAAGAATTTTCAGTGGTAATATCAAAATGTATTTGAAACATAAATATTGGCCTGTACATGAAAAGGATACTACGTAAAAAGTAAGAAATAACAATTTGCTAGATAAATTTGATCGTATAATATATTGATTGGTTTTGCATGAAGATAGTGAAAATCTATAGCCTATTCTTATATTTATAGGTAAACGCTACGTAAGGTTAATTAAAATAAAAATGAATATTTCGAGGAATAATATATTGATATTTTTATGTTAAAATTATTTTGAAGTTGAAACTTGAAAAAAAAAAACGCTTTTCGAGAAAGAAGCATCTAGACATCAGGCAGCGTGCTAGCCGTTTGGCTTTCCAGAACTCAATTTTCAATGATTATCTTCTTAACCGACGTTATTTTCACATTACAAAACAACATTTCAAGCGTCTTGCGAGCGTGAAAGTTTTGGTTCTTCATGCATAAGGATCTGCTTGTTTTTAAACAGAAACATTTCACTTGTTAATATTTTATTCCTAATTTTTAAATTTGATATGTAAAATAAGTATTTTTTTAAACTTCTATCTATTCGCAATACTGTTTGTGAGAAGTTTTTGTGTACTTTGTTTAGAATGAGAAAAGGAAAATTCGCTAGTAGTGGAAAGAATCTTTCAAATAATAATTCATTACTAGATAACTGATAACTGATAACACATAATAATCGCTTCGTAAAATTATCTGATTAATTAAAAACAATGATTCATGAACACTGCTTATCAATACCACGTTCTGAATCACACTACAGCCGAGAATCTACTAAATTAATATATTTTGATGATTCTGATTTTACAGAGAAAAAAACTGTAATCTTTACAGCAATTTCAGAATAATTTTCACCTGCAAAAAAAAACGTCACGTGTTAAGATTCACCCACCACATTGAAAATGGTTACCATGTCAACTCTATTGAATATAGTTTGGTTTTGATGCGAAAAAATTCTATTTTATCTGCTTGAAAATTCCCCACAAAAAAATCTGCTTCTGTTTTTTCTTTGTTAACTATGTGTAAATCATACAATTTTGCCATCGAATATCATACTGCCAAAACTGATGATTCAAATTCTGCATTGAGAAAGTTAACGTGGAACTTTGGGTTTTCAAAATCGAATACTGATGTCTTCAACTTTTGTTTTAAATGTAGGAATAGGAAATGATAGAAACAGTTGTAAATTGCTACCGACATATTGAAAGTATAAGAGATGCACCGTTCACAATAATCAAAGATTCAGAGATCATTGTGCAGGATTTTGAAATTCTTATTCCGAAAGAAGTAGACATTCAAAAAAATCTCCGTATTAGAGACGCTGAGAGAATCATCTATTTCCCGAACAGACACGTTAATGTTCTTAATACTTATAACGGAAACCCAAATCATATCACATCATCAGTTCTGATATTCGCGTTTCATTATGTATGGGTAAAAAATCTTTCTAGATTGGTGAACAGACAACTATCTGCAAAGAAAGTCCGAAAATATATTTGTGATCGATGTCTACACTACTCTTCATCTGAATGAAAATACAGTATATATGTGTATGAATTGCTTTTTTCACTTACTAAGCCCTTACGTGTAGTTAGTATTAGCGTAGAATTATCATAAATTCAAGATATAAGTTTATGGTTAGTTCAGCACTTATTTCTTCATCGTTGGTGTCTAAACATGAGTTCTCTCGAGGGTTGTAAAAGCCTGGTGAAAATCCAAAACTGCAAACACATACATAACTATAGCCACCCAATAGCTCAAAGAACAAGATTTCACCCTCTCTCACACTCTCTTAAACTCTCTCTGTCTTCCTTATGGTAATCCGAATACCCATAGAATCCACCCTCTCTCTCGCTCACTCATGGTCGTATGATATCTTTCACCCTCATAACCCAAAAATTAGATTAAATTCAGATATAACTTTTTATATCACAATGAAGATTCTTCAGTCAGAAGTCAAAAGAAATGTCAACCGAATTATTGAATTTTTAAGCTTAAAAGGCGAATTTTCAAAAAACAGTTAAATCCTCAACAAAAAATCTAAAGAAGTCTACCTGAAGTATAATAGTAGACTTCCAACAAAAATAATTAACGATCAACCGAAAATAGTTGGATTTTCGACTCTATATATAAACTTTCATTTGAAATGATGAATCATTACTTGCAATAGTTAAATTTTGATCCAGTTTTGCAATCAAATTGATCAAATGGTATTTACTGTGCATAACTACTAGGTAAATAAAGATAAAATAATTCTAATAATAAAATTATAAAAAAGATTAGATAACCTCGAGTTTTTTATAGCATGCAGACTTGGATTAAAAAGTTGCAAACATTTGAAAACTATGTTGACAACTACATCGACAATTACATCCTCATTTACAACTTATGCTATACACTGAGAAACCCTTGTTTGTATTTCTTGTTAAAAATCACACTAGATTTCACTATCTGAACTTTGCAATGAGAGGCAAAAAGCAAATTTTAATAATATTTACTAACCTCAATAGTAACTCGTAGCTACTTAAAGAATTATAAAGTATATTGGAATAAAAGTTAAAACAATTGCATTTATTGTAAAAGACATTTGAAGTATTTATTAACCTCTGTAGTAAAACTGCAAGTCTGCACTATTTACTAATTTTGGTAGGAGAGAATAGTAAATTTGTTGGATTAATATCTGTAGAAGATAACAGTATTTACAAAGTGCTGTAGTAAAATGATGCGCAGGGACCGTGCGCACCGAATTACTAACTGGTTAGCAAAATCTGCTACAGTGGGAATAGTAAAAAAAATAAATACGTGTTGCTAACTTTCACACAAGCCTACCTTCACACGTGTTCTACATTTAACATTAGAAATTACATATATGTATATATTCGTGAAAGATAGTATTTTATATTATAAAGCTGAAACAGAAAAATCGGGTTAGAAGAAAGCGAAGGCTGGCGGGAATCGAACACGCGTCTCCGGGACAGCAGTCGGGCGGTGATCCATCTACCTATAAGACATTGTGAGATTCAGAATGAAAACTTCCATATGACCTAAATGATAGAAAGTTTATTGGTTCTAATTCATTTAATCCTTAATTGATTAATATTCATGATATTTTTATAATTTTAAACAACAAAATTTTTAATGTAATTAAAATAAGTAAATTTTTTTTAAATTATGTTTTTTTGCGGATTTTGCATTGAAACATAAATTAGATGTCATTTTCGCAACCTAAAAATATGATCGGCGATCGACAAACGTCAGATGCACTCGGCCGCGCTCGGTCCAAGGCTCGATACTTTCTGCTAAATCAGTTAGTAATATTTAGGACCAAATTTAATAATTGGTATTAACCTTTGTTACAAAAAGTAGGAAATGTCCATAATTCACATCGTGTTCCTACAGACAATAGTAATTTCTTCTACATATTTAGTATATTATGTTATTTAAAATACTTATTACTTTTATTTTTTTTGTACAATTTATTAATTTCTCTACTAATTTTTCCTACATCGGATTTTACTACAGATAATAGTGAGGATTGCTATTACCAAATAGGAAATCTTCTTATAAAAATAGTATAACTTATTATTTATGTATTAAAATGTAAAAATTTAAGCATTTTGCCCCCATTTGCTATCCGTTTTAGTAATTTTTCTAACCTAAAGTTTCTCAGTGTACCAATATACGATTGTATACTATTAAAAAATGTAATCCTCTATTTCTTGTTACAGAATTAAGCTCCGAGTTTGAGTGCTTGCCTAATGGCGAGCCTATTCCTTGTCTTCCTCATAGCCGACCTTCTTCTTCTGACAGACATTCTCCAGACCTTGAACCTTGAAGAACTTAGATTTATTCGACTTGTTCCCAACAGCAATCAGGATCGTATATTCGAACTTCGAAAATAACCCTTTTTTCCCAATAAACTAATTCGCTTGAAAGCAAAGAATGGGTCCTTGAGCCCATTCCAACCAAAGAATAAATTGTATTGTCAACGTCGAATGGTGACATCTTTGCAATACTGGAAAAATGGAGTAGGCACACGATTTTGCGTGGAATATATACACCTCGTATCCAGCCTCTTATTCATACGGGCAGAAAACGGGCGAAAGTAAACATATAAAGCGGCGCGGTTGAAGAATTGACTCCAGAAGAAATAGAGGAATGTCCATTAGGCCTCAGAAACCCAATCACGAAGAGTTTTAGAGTATTTCATGTTTGACATACATTTCTTCACATCGTTATTCGATTTGAAAAAATTCATCGCACGCCATGCCCGTGTGTCAGATCTCGGGCTTTGCGCACAGTTTCTATGCTCGCCCACGTTTATGCACGAAGCTATCAAAATTAAAGGTCAAAGCCTAGGAAAATATAGTTTTGTAATTTGTAATTCTCTTTCAAGGTAATTCAGAGAGTTTAAAGATGCAGTCTGGAAGACCTAAACACTGAAAAAATAGAGCATTTATAATTTTAAATTTTAATAAAAAGCGCTTGGAGTTGATGAACTGTAAATATAAATTAGTTCATGTTTTTTCTAATTGAACTGTAGTCTATGTTCAAAAATCCTAACAAAATATTGTTTCAGTCTAAAATATTCCATTTTTAATACATGCAATTCGAAATTTTTCAAGTATAATAGAAGATGAGTCTTTTAATATTTAGCATTGTACGATTGGCTTCACATTACATTCCACTACACTATAACCTATACCGCACGTCCGTGTTGGGTGAAACACAACGAGTAACTACACTGCACTGCCCGGCCGATGGCTACCGCGTAGCCACATACACGCTGACATACGTCTGTTCGGGGCGAAGCATGAAGAGTAACTGGGGGAAGTAGGTGCGCAACAGTCGACGAGAGGGACCTCGGCGGCCCTCAAGGGCGTCCTCTCTTGGAGACGAGCCGAAAACCAAACATGTATTATTCTTAAAATTGAAAATCCAGAAGGGGCGAGAGGGGGGAACATGCACAGTGAAACCTAGGCATTCATTTTTATCTGGGATCTTTTTTTGGGCGTTCTAATATGATCTCACAAATAGTCTTATTTTAATACCAGTTTCTGTCTTTTTTAGTTTGCTAACTTCAGATTGATAAATGATCCGTGATAGCGAACTAAATTGATTCAGAGGGTGCATTGTTTCAATTGTTCCAAACTTCTCTCTCACAAAAAAAAACAAAAAATAGACGAAATTAAAAATTCGTAAAAATTAGTGTTGAACCGTCAGTTAGACGTCGCGATCTTCAGCCCTATGGGTTACGTTGGTTTCTAAACTTGACAGATTCAAATTTGTTCTATCAGATTTAGTTATTGACAGATGATCCTCATTTCGAGCCTATTTCAATCCATAAATCGACCTTATTTTATTAGATTGGCGGATCAAACTGAAGTGCAATGTTTTGTTGCGTGAACTGTTTCAATACCGAATTAAGTTCTAAATCGAATCCTAGTTTTTACAGTGTGTTTATGCTCCTAGCATAAATGCTAAAATTTGAACACTCCTATTCTAAATTGTACATGTCCATAGAGCTGACTTGAACGATTAGATAATTCAGTGAAGTACAATAAGTGTGACATATTCCTCATAAGTAGTAGTGCTTTAGTTTGAACAAACCGTTACGGCTACAAGAGAACAATTTATCCGAAATTTAGTCCACTGCCATGGAAATCATAAGATTTGACTTTCTAACCATTTGGTTGTGTGCAAAATGAATTGCTCATTAATAACAATGTTTTTTGAAATTGATTTATTAAAATTCAACTATTTTTTTAATTTGACTGATAATATGATTTTCATTCTTGATATTGTATAATATTTTTCTGTAAAAAAACTGTATTTTTAGCACGACGACTACCTTAAGACAAATATTGTCTTTCAGATATAATACTGATATTAATAATTGGATTCAGAGGAGGAGGCGCTTATCATTCTTGAAACCTGATGTACATTCCAATAAAATTGTGCTGACTTCAAATTATGCGATACTTTAATCTGAATCCTTTTTATAGTCACAGCATGATCTAAGTTTCTCGATGTAAAATAATATTAATAATACACTGCACTAGGGTGGGTTGACAAAAATGTTTGAAAATCGGAAATGGAACTAAGTGGAAGAGTAAGGTATTAGGACTCTGACAAAGCTTAAGACGGAACATTTGTATGATCACAACTGAATAATTCTACATTTTATCTGGAATATTTCGGAAATTATATAAAACTATGTAGAGTTATCGCTTATATTCGCTACTCTTAGTTCATCAACTTCAGAAAATTTATTTTTTCCGCGAGCTTCAAAAATGCACCGCCGACTTATTTTTCAACCTAAAGGGTTCATCTACGAAATTAAATTGCTGAAATTGATTCAGCTATACGTCCCTATACGTAACTCCATAACGATCAGAAGTTTGAAAAAATGTAAATGTAAAAATCAGCTTTCCATAAAACGTAAGAAATTACGTAAATAGTGAAATCATTTTTATTATGTTTGTTACCAAGTTTTTTTTCTTCAACCTGATTATTATTATCAAATGTAAATATCCCAGACGTGTAGGCTTGACGTATTTAATTTAAGCGATAAAAACCATAGGACAGATTATATAAGCTAATGAATCACTGGAACAGTCATTAGTCAAATCGTTAATAAAATTTTTCATTATTATCAATACATTATTCAGTTTTTTCTCAAATTAAAAAAGATGAGGCTTGTCTATACTCTGGTCCTATCCTTGATCTTTGTCCTCATGCAAATTGGTAAATATAATAATATAATAAATTTATAATTTTCAGAACATTTCTTTTACCTTCACTCAAATCAGAATTTTTACGATTTAATCTGCCGGCACGGAGAAAAATCAGTCTGATAAAGGTACAGAATTTTCAGTAAAAACAGGTATAGCATAGCTTCTTCGTAAAGCTTACTCAATTTTTTGCAGAATTTACGTAATTTTCAGTAATTATATAAATTGACGGATACTTTCTGTAAAATTTACATAAAATAACTGAGAATTCCATAAACTCTGCAGAAAGTTCGCTAATCTTTACAGCATAATCTATGCTGTCCCTATATTTTGACTGAAATTCCTATAACTTTAGCACAGTTTTTTTCTGCCTGTGGAGAAATTTGGCACTAGCTCAACATACTCGGTGTCCTTTAGATTGCAACCGTTGCAAACTATGTTTTGAATCTGAAATTATTGCATTCCCTTTTCAAGTAGCAAAAATGTGTAGAGAATATTGTACAAAGGTGAAGTTATTTTAGTGTAAACTTTCTTAGTCTTTCGGTCCTGTGTATAAGCATATGACCTGAAGTTATACAGCGACATATCGCGACGTGGAACGGTATGGAGTGAAGCCGTCGCGTTGATATTCACATTCGAACAAAGTAATTCCTGCCAAAGAATTCGAACCCGTCCAGTCTTGCTGCGCAAAGCAATATTTTCGCAACATTTATGTTTTGCAACAACAATATTTTCATCATGCACTTTGGAAAGATGCTGGAGATTACTAGTCGCTTAATATTATGCTCAGTGCATTAATAAAGAGGAAGCCTCCAACTGACGAAAGTCAGATCAAAGTTATTTCATGGAAGTATTTCTTTCATTTTGTATCTATTCGCGTTACTGTTTGTCAGAAGTTTTTGTGACCTTTGTTGTAGATAGAAAAAAGAGGATTCTCTAGTATTGAAAAGAAGCTTCTTATGAGAAATCATTACAAGGTAACCGAGGCACGCAGAATAATCGCGTCGCAAGATTATCTGATGAATTGAAAAAAATTATTCATGAACACTGCTTATCAATACCACATGCTGAATCATACTACAGTCAAGAAACTACTAAATTACTATATGTTGATCATTCCGATTCAACTATGTGTAAATTATACGATTTGTTTATTGAATATCATACTGCAAAAACTGGTGATTCAAATCCTGCAGTGGAAGTGTCAACGTTTTTTAAATACTTCAACCACAATCTGAGCTTTGGGGTTTCGAAAACGAATACCGATTTCTGTAACTTTTGTTTAGAGCATAGAAATAGTGCAGGAATCAATCTGGAACTGGACATTCAGAAACAAGTGTTCAAAGTTATAGAAGTTTGATAAAGGCATGCTATCAGAAAACATAAATGCAGTTATAAGTATTTCTTCATATAAAATAACGTCCAAAAAGGTGTGAATACTGTGTTCAATTTTCTTTTGGATGGAATACAACGAGAACTGAAATTGAATTATCATAATAATATATGTGTTTTCGGACAGTTGCGGAGGTTAAAATAAAAATTATTCAATAGTTTTTTTTCTATCACTGCTAGCTAAAAGTTTACAGATTGAAATACTACTGTAGGAAGAATAACACACGTTCACTGATTTTGTTTAATTCGAGTGATATTTATTCAAACTTTAAACTGTCGCGGAATACATATTTATTTAAATTCAAAACTGTCACGGAATACATATTTATTTAAACTCAAAACTGTCACGGAATACCGGGTGCGCGTTTAGCTTCGTGCAAGAGATAGATTTCTCTTCCATCCCTTTTGCGGCCGGACGAGAGACTGCCACCAACTCGGCGCTTGGTCATCATTGGAAGTGTAAGTGATCCATTTCTTACACTGGAATAAGCAAGGAAAAATTGAATGATATAAAAATGTGGCAGGATTCATTCTAGTAAATTCTATTACTTCCTAGGATACCAGTACTTTCCATCCTGAACCAATAAATTGATTTAATCATATGAAGTATTGTTTTACAATGATTGGAATTCCATTGAATGAGCATCCAAATGTGAACAAGTAGAAAATTTGGTATAGTTTTCTAAATCTGGCCAAACACTCATGAGTGAATCAATTTAAACTTTCGTCCTTCTCATTAGTACCGCACTGGTTAAAGTTAATTTGAAGGTCACCAACTGTGTTGCTTGAGATCCCCAATGGTGAGGAGTTGAAAAGGTGTTCTTTTGTGCCGCTCAAAATTGAATAACCGCAACCTGTCACGAAATGGGCAACAACACAAAAGGATGAACATACTTAAGAAGATACTTTCATATCTTATGTAATCCCCTATTTCTTGTTGCAGAATTAAGTTCAGAGTTCGATTGTTTGCCCAATGGCGAGCCTATTCCTGGTGTTCCTCGTAGCAGACCTTCTCTTTTTTCTGACATCAGAGATTCTCCAGAAAGAACTCTTCCTCTTGCCAGGCTTAATTCTTCTGCCAGTTCTGCTCCCCCTGCCGAACCTCCTCTTCGTGGCAGGTCCAGGTCTCCTCCACCTGGCGAGCCTTCTCCTCATGTCAGGTCCAGGTCTCCTCCTGTAAGGCATCCTTTTCCTACCATACTCGGATTCAAGCTTGAAGAACTGAGATTTATTCGACTTGTTCCGAACAGCAATCAAAACCGGATATTCGAACTTCGAAGATACTCTTTTCCTCCCGATACACCAGTTCGATTAAGATCAAGTGCTCGTGTTCTTGAGCCTATTCCAACCGAAGAACAAATTGTATTATCAACGCCTAATGGTAACGTCTTTGCAATAGTGCAAAAATTGACCAGACATACGATTTTACGTGGAATATATACACCTCATATCGAGCCTCTTGTTTATAGGAGCGGAAGACGGGCGAAAGTTAACATACACAGCGGCGCGGCTGAAGAATTGACCCTAGAAGAAATAGAGGAATGTCCATTAGGCAACCATAACCCCATAAAAAAGAATTTTAGAGTATTTCGTGTGTAAACCACATTTCGTCACATCGTTATTCGAGTTGAAAAAATTCATCGCGCGCTATGCGCCTGTCTGTCAGATCTCACGATTTGCGCTCGGTCTTTATGTTACCCCACTTTTATGGATAGGCCTATCAAAATTAAAGGTCAAAACCTTGATAACTATAAATTTGTAATTTGTAATTCCCTTTTCAGGGTAACCACTGAATTGGGAAACCGGGAAATTACCAAAACTGTTTTCAGACCGGCAAAAACAGGGAATTGAAAGTGAATTTCTTTTTGATCGTGAATTTTACAAATTTTATGAGAAAAATCTATGCAATCACTTCAATATCACAACATTCATATTATTATTATTATTCATATTTTTGTAAACAAAAAACGGATGATCTTTCGTAAATATGGAATAACTCAAGATTTGTTTAAATTTAGCTGTAGTTCGCGTATTAAAAATTAAACCATAATTTAATCTACAAAAAGATTCTGAATCTGTCTAATAATAAAAAGTTTTTAATAAATGCAAAATCCTAATCAAATATTCTTTAAGTCCAAAATATTCTATTTTTAATCCATGCAATTAAACATTTTCTAAGTATAAAAAACGAACATTTTTTTAATATTCAGCAGTATTTGACTGTTGATTAGAAAATAGTAATTTTAAATAAAATATTCAAAACTAAATAAATTGAAGTTGAATGGTTCAAAATAGAAAGCTTTGAGTCGTTAGAATTTTGAAAGCTAACGAATCAAAAGTGTTCGATTGAAAAGTGTTTAAAAAGCTTCTATCTCATACATGTAATTCATTCAGCCTACAAATACATAATTTCAGAATTGAAAATTTTTTGAGCTTCAATTTTAAATGATGTAAGTTCAAGAGAGTTCCCCTTTGAATCCCTCAATTTGCAGTTCAGATTTTATCACTTCGAATGAAAAAATTTTTTGCTTTCAGAGCTCGAATTTCTGAACTTTAATGACCATGATGACTTTTTCGAACTCGAAAAAAGCGGAAATTTCTTTCCTCGATTAGAGCGTCCATTCTGATTTTGTTAAAGAACTATATTATTTCGAACTCTCACATTAAATGTATGTGTTATTCTTTGATAATCCCTGACAAGGAGTGCTTATTTATATATTGCAAAATAAAGTACAAATTTAAATCTTTATTTTATTTTAGTTACCCTAAGAAATTTACACGAACAATTTTTTAGATAATTATACAAACTTCGTTTGGAACTTTTTTCACATATATGCGTCTTAACAAAAATAACGACAAACAAATATTATAATATGTCGATTATTCCGACCGTAAGTATACCTTGTATCGTTTTTCCAAATATTTTAATCTTTTTTCAATGTGATTTTTTACGATTGAGATAAAAATTAGGCATCCCATCAATCATATATTTCTAACAAATGTGCCAATATTTTTCTGGTCAAAATATTTTGTCTAATAATTTGTTCTTCTTACCTTATGCTCTTCCTCCAGAAATTTTAATTTCTTGAATTCTATTTTTCACAATTAAATCAAAATTTACTCGCCTTATAAAAAAGTGATTTATAGCACATTTTTCGATCCTTTTTTTGTAAACAACTTTTGTCTATTAATTTTATTTCGTATGTTGCGTTGTTTATCCAAGCTTTTTAACTATTCTTAAATGCTTTTTTGCGATCTAAACAAAAAAAACGCATCCTATCAAAAAATGACTTATAACAAATTTGTAGATCATTTTTGGGTAATCAACTTTTTTCTCTCCAATTTCTTTCGTATTTCGTGCCGTCTTTACAAGAATTTTATATTTTGAATGTTATTTCTTACGATTAAAACAAACATGCGTTTCATCAAAAAAATCGTTTTAACGAAGTTTTGCTCATCTTGGAAGTGTAAGTGATCCATTTTATTACATTATTATGGATTCCTAGGATGCCAGTACTTTCCATTCTGAGCCAATAAATTGATTTAATCATGATGAAGTATTCTTTCACAATTATTGAAATTCCATTGAATGAGCATCCGAATGAGAACGAGTAGAAAATTTGATATGGTTTTCTAAATCTGGCCAAGCACTCATGAGTGAATCAATTCGAACTTTCGCCTTTCTCATTAGCACCGCACTAGTTAAAGTTAATTTGAAGGTCACCGACTGTGTTGCTTGAGATCCCGAATGGTAAGGAGTTGAAAAGGTGTTCTTTTGTGTCGCTCAACATTAAATAAGCGCAACCTGTCAACAAAAAATGTATCAAGTTGCCTTTCCATTGAGCTTGAATTGAACGCATACTAGTGTCCTAGCGTTACTTTTTAAGAAATGAATCATCGTAAGATGGCCAAATATTGTAAGAACTGTTTGAAACTTTGATATACACACGAACTATACCTTAGCGATGCCGAAAAACTTAAGAAAAAACCAAAAATCGCCTATTGTTTAATAATATTCAATTGCAGATTGTGACAGATCAGTAGTTTTGGAACAAAACTGATCAACCAGCATTTACTGTTTTTGTGTGAACACTATGTATACAAAAATAGAATAATTCTTGTTTCATTTGCTGGAGGGAGGGGGTGACTGGAGAGCACAGAAACAC
>CAKNXH010000668.1:45881-94323 GCA_932178445.1 Andricus quercusramuli | reverse complement strand
GAAGAGTAACTGCGGGAGTAGACGCGCAACAGTCGACGAGAGGGACTATGACATAACCCCAAGTGTTCTCATATGAAGCTGAATTGGATTAAAACCTTGCAGTCAGTTAAAAACTATGTTGACAAATACGTTGAAAATTACAACCACATTCAGAACTCATGGTATACTAATATACGATTGTATACTTTGAAAAAATGTAATTCTCTATTTCTTGTTGCAGAATTAAGTTCCGAGTTCGAATGTCTGCCTAATGGAGAGCCTATTCCTGGTGTTCCTCGTAGCAGACCTTCTCTTTTTCCTGGCATCAGAGATTCTCCAGAAAGAACTCTTCCTCCTGGCGAGCCTTCTCTTCGCGACAGGTCCAGGTCTCGTCCTGCCACTCATCCTTTTGCCATCATTCTTGGATTTAAACTTCAAGAACTCAGATTTATTCGACTTGTTCCGAACAGCAATCAGAACCGGATATTCGAACTTCGAAGATACTCTTTTTCTCCCGATACACCAGTTAGATTCAGATCAAGTGTTGGTGTCCTTGAGCCTATTCCAACCGGAGAACAAATTGTATTATCAACGCCTAATGGTGACGTCTTTGCAATAGTGCAAAAATTGACCAGACATACGATTTTGCGTGGAATATATACACCTCATATCGATCCTCTTATTTATAGGAGCGGAAAACGAGCGAAGGTAAACATATACAGCGGCGCGGTTGGAGAATTGACCCCAAATGAAATTTCGGAATGTCCATTAGGCAACCAAAATCCCGTTAGGAAGAATTTTAGAGTATTTCGTGTGTGAAGCACATTTCTTCACACCGTTATTCGATTCGGAAAAAATCGTCACGCATTATGCGCGTGTCTGTCAGATCTCGCGATTTGCGCTCGGTCTTTAAGCTCCTCCACGTTTATGTATCGACATATTAAAATTTAAGGTCAAAACCTTGATAACTATAAATTTGTAATTCCCTATTCATGGTGGACACTGAATTGGGAAACCGGGAAATGACCAAAAATGTTTTTAGACCGGCAAAAACAGGGCATTGAAAGTGAATTTCACAAATTTTACGAGAAAAATCTATGCAATCACTTTAATATCACAAAATTCATATTATTATTATTCATATTTTTTTAAATATAAAGCGTTTCAGGATGATCACCCGTAAATATGGAATAACTCAAGATTTGTTTGAATTTAGCTGTAGCTCGCGTATTAAAAATTAAACCATAATTGAATCTACAAAAAGATTCTGAATCTGTTTTATAATAAAAAGTTTTTAATAAATACAAAATCCTAATAAAATACTGTTTAAGTCTAAAATATTCAATTTTTAATGCATGCAATTATAAATTTTGTACGTATAAAAAAAGAACATTTTTTTAGTATTCAGCAGTATTTGACTGTTGATTAGAAATGAGTAATTTCAAATCAAATATTCGATACCAAACAAATTGAAGTTGAATTGTTCGAAAAAGACAGCCTTGAGTCGTTAGAATTTTGAAAGCTAACGAATTGATTGATTTATTCTGAAATTTTTTTTGCTGATTATTAACAGCATACATGTAAATCATTCAGCCTGCGAATTCATAATTTCAGAATTGAAAATTTTTTGAGTTTCAATTTCAAAAGTTGTAAGTTCAAGAGAGTTCCACTTTGAATCCCTCAATTTGCAGTTCAGATTTTATCACTTCAAATAACAAAATTTTGAGCTTTCAGAGCTCGAATTTCTGAACTTTAATGACCATGATGACTTTTTCGAACTCGAAAAAAGCGGAAATTTCTTTCCTCGATTAGAGCGGCCATTCTGATTTTGTTAAAGAGCTATATTATTTCGTACTCTCATATTAAATGTATGTGTTATTCTTTGATAATGTCTGACAGGGAATGCTTATTTATATATTGCAAAATAAAGTAAAAATTTAAATCTTTATCATTATTTTATTTTAGTTACCCTAAGAAATTTATAAGAACAATTTTTTAGATAATTATACAAACTTCGTTTGGAACTTTTTTCACATAAATATGCATCTTAACAAAAATAACGACAAAGTATTATAATATGTCGATTATTCCGACCGTAAGTACCTTGTGTCGTTTTGCCCAATATTTTAATCTTTTTTTCGATCCTTTTTTTGTAAACAACTGATGTCTATTCATTTTATTTTGTATCTTGCGTTGTTCATCCAAGCATTTTAATTATTCTTAAATGCTTTTTTCATTCTTCCTAACATTTTCTTAATATCTCGTAAATTTCTGCTAACAAATGGAATTTTTTCTTTTAAAAACATTTTTGATGGCCACAACCAGAACCGTTGGACAAAAATGCCTAGTGAACGAACTCGTCCTTTACTTTTATGCCTTGAAAAAGTGTGCCAAATCTCAATCCAATCTGATTCGTCTTTCGGAAGTTTTCGTGCCTACAAGTTACAGACAGAGATACAGAACAGACGAAATCAAATTTTACATGAAATGAATACCTTCTCATTAGGATAAGAATGAAAAATTCTAGACCCTAATTCCAATTTCAGAAAATCTTGTTAACAAGAAACACGTTTACCGTAAACTTAGCTCATCCTCAGGCTTTAAGGTAGTTGTCATTCCAAGAATCAGTTATTTGCAATAAATAGTTTTTCTACGATTCCAAGAATCAAGCTTATATTGACGATGATATCATTTCGAATGAAAAACATAATTTCTAATGAACCAATCTTATTTAATGGCTCGATTCAGAGGAGGAGGTTATCATTCTCCAAACTCGATGTACGTATACAATAAAATTGTTCTGACCAATTTTACCGAAGGATAATTCGTCTACACATTTTCAATGTGCACGTTTGTGATAAACATAAACACAGTTACATGTATTTCTTCATGGAGGATAACTCTAAAAAAGTTACGAATACTTTGTGCAACTTTATTTTCGATGCCATACGACGAGAAGTGAAATTGAATTATCATAATAGAATATATATGTGTTTTCGGACAGTTAGGCAGATCAAAATAAAGATTTTTTAATGGTTTCTTTGTTATCACTGCTAGCTGAAAGATTACAGATTGAAATACAGCATCTGTATCCGGTTCGTGGCCATTCTTACTGTTCTTGCGATCAGTACTTCGGTTTGTGCAAGAGATCCATTGTTTACAATAATCGAAGATTTGGAGATCATTTTGCAGGAGTTTGAAGCTCTTATTCCAAGAGAAGTAGACATTTGAAAAAATCTGCATATTAGAGACGCTGTAAGAATCATCTATTTCCCGAACAGACACGTTAATGTTTTTAATACTTATAACGGAAACCCAAATCATATCACATCATCAGTTCTGATATTGAGTTCGATGACATGCTGAAAACATCTACCGCACTTTTCTACTACAATGAGCAAGGAAGGAAGATGAAGAAATTGATGTAATATACATTTACTCGCGATCCCAATAGAGGGTCCTTGTACCAAGGGTTTCTGCTGAATATGGTTACAATTATTAATGAGCAGTCGCGGAAAATTGTCCAGGGATGGTCCCAAAGGAATAATCTCTAAGCGGAGGCGTAACAACTGTGTCAAAAACTGAATGCCACCTGGTTTAAGTGTCTTAGACAGTGACTCTGGAATGCCGGGTGACCTCTTAGAGTATGCAGCCTTATCCTAGCATGAAGGGCTCTACAAGGACGAAAATACCCTTCCTTAGCTGCCTGTGAAAACAGCAATGACTCCATGAAACCACCAAAAAGTTGTGGGTGCTGTTCAAAACTATCGAACGCGCAGAGCACCCGACAATGGGTCTGCAAACAGTGCTGATCACCTTAGAGCTCGGGGGGCTGGAAATAAAATAGATGGAAACACGACGACGAACCGGAAAAATCCCAACATTGAGTGGAAAAATCAACCCAAGAATGACTTGCTAGACTACTACGATGCTAACATTATCCGTGCTCAAGGCGGCTTTATAGCGCGTATGCACATTCTGTGGTACCAGAAACACCGAGAGCTTTAGTACATAGGGGAACACCTCAAGATGGAGACGGAGGGTGCACACTCCGTCACACCTATAAATTCAGTTTTTGATTTTTTAATTTTTAACATAACTATTATATAAATTTTTCAACTTCGAATAATCAATATATTAATTATATTCTACATACTTTGTCATCACTAAGGTCCTAATTATTTTAAAATGAGCACTATAGTTATATCGAGAATGACTATTTTAATACACTTTTTTTGAGAGAAACAAATTTTTTCGATTTCACCTAACTGTTTATATTCCAAAATATTAACCGACTATCTGCGAAATATTAAAGATTCCAAAATTGTTATTCCCCGACGTTAAATCAAGAATATTTACATCACGGAAATTCTTTTCATAACAAATAAAATAGATTTTTAACGAAATAGTTGAGTTTTCAACCCAGATGATGAATTTTCTACCAAAAAGATTGAATGTAAAAAAAGCAATTTCGACGAAAAATGGAATAGTTAAATTTTAGTTAAAATAATTAATTTTTAATCAAAAAAATAAAATTTCGACTAATGAAATAAGATTTCAACCGAAAAGATTAATTTTCTGTCAAAAAGAATAATTTTTGACAAAATACATGAATTTTGAATTTTCAACCTAATAGTTGTATTTTCAACCAAAAAGGTTAATTCACTACCAAAACAGACAAATTTACAACAAACATTAGATTAGTTTAACTTCAAGTTGGAGAAATAAGTTCTACAAAAAAAATTTGTTAACCAAAAATTTAATTTTTTAGTTCAAAAAATTAATTTTCAATGAGAAACTAATTTTCAACCAAAGAAATAAAGTTTCAACTAAAAAGATTGATTTTTTACCAAAAAAGAATAATGTTTAACAAACTATATGAATTTTAAACCAAAAGGGTGAATTAGATACGAAGAAGATTAATTGTCCATCCCAAAAGACAAAGTTTCGACAAAATACAGAAATTTTCAACCAAATGTATTTCTTATGTTTTTTTGAATTTCAAAAATTAATAAAAGTATGGTTATTGAATTTACTGGAATTATCTCGCTATAATAAGAAAACATCTGTAAATCATATACAATATTCTCAAATTATCCATGAAAATATCCTGAAAATATTGGGTACAAATGCTAACCGTTCGATTTTCATACCACCATATCTACTGCTTACTTCGCCTTCTCATGAGTCAAATGAATGTAGTTACATAAATAATAAAAAAACAAAACATTGTTTTATTTGCCAGTGTTTGCTGTCAAGCTGACAGGAATTTATTTTTAAAGATCCAAAATGTTATATACTCGAATTTCACCAACGCAAAGGGTTTTAGTGAAAAACACAGTATTATATGATTTAGTTCGATTCAAAGATAAGCGAAATAAGATGGTACCACGATTGATGTTAGCATTAGTTTGATCAAAGAATCTAGCGTAAATGTCTTACAAAGGAGCAAAGAAAATGAAACCCATTCCTAAAGTTCAGTAAGCTTTTAAATCAGTTTTACTTTAAATTTTGAAAACTTTTTATATTTCTAAATTGAATTATTCAAATTTTGCAGCCTGAATCAATTATAATAACAATAATCATATCATATTATTACATCGTTTTGATATCATATTAGGGTAATAAACTATTATATCAATATAATGTACCGTAAACAGGGATACCGCTAGGTCAAAATGGGCGGTTTTTCTTCTTTTTCGAATTAACAAAAATCAGATAAAACACCAAAATGTTGTTGAACCATTAAAATATATAACTTCATGACTATATTTTCAGAAAATATGGGAAGTTTTATTGGGAATAAAACATTTTGCCATAAGTTATGAATTTCTTCATAATGAATGGGAAGATTTCATACAGATAAAAATCAGCGAATATTCGAAGTTTTGAATATTTTGTTATATTCAGGCTACGTGAAATGGAAGACAATAGCATCAGAATTCAATACGGCGCGATTGTTACCTAGAGTATTCTAAAGGCATATTAATTTGGCCAGCCTCCTGGCATCCATCTCACGAGCTGAAGTAGCATCCGGTTGTGTAGGCAGAAGAAAAGTTCTGGTTATTTGGGAGAACTAAGGCAGATAATCCGAAATCAACCTATAAACTTCAACCATGCTCTAGCTACTGCTCAATAAACAATGGTACTAGCGTGGCTCAAGGCTAGAAACGACGATCTGAGGCCTTCATCCATGCTCCAGCCACTGTTCAATAAACAATGGGATTGTCGTGGCTCAAAACCAGAGAGATAGTGGAAGAAAGCTCTGAAGTCTTCTGCCATGCTCTAGCCACTGTTCAATGAACTATGGGAATAGCGTGGCTCAAGTCCAGAGAGAAAGGAAGAGAGATTTGAAGTCTTCATCCATGCTCCAGCCACTGTTCAATAAACAATGGGATTAGCGTGGCTCAAGTCCAGAGAGAAAGGAAGAGAGATTTGAAGTCTTCATCCATGCTCCAGCCACTGTTCAATAAACAATGGGATTAGCGTGGCTCAAGACCAGAGAGAAAGGAAGAGAGATCTGAAGTCTTTAGCCATGCTCTAGCCACTGTTCTATGAACAACGGAACTAGCGTGGCTTAAGACCAGAGACGAAGATCTGCGGCCTTCATCCATGCTACAGACACTGTTCTATAAACAATGGGACTAGCGTGGCTCAAGGCTAGAGACAAAGTTCTGAGGTCTCCATCCATGCTTCAATAAGAAAATCACCGAATCGAACATTACTCTTTAATTCGTTCAAGCTTGACTTTTTTCATGAGTACGAAAACTATTTTTTTTTGCGTTTGATAACTGCTTCAGGTACCAAAGAAGTTACTGGCAAATAGTTTCTGCTTTTTAAGTAAGATATAAAATCAAAAATTTACTCATGAACAAATAGAAAAATATTTGTTCATTATGTAATATGAACAAATGAAAACGATATTGATAGAAAAACACAAAAAATATATGGGGACCAAAAGGTCCTATTAGTGCCAAAGGGTTAACAACCTGGTGCATGTCTCTGTGAATAAGGGTGCTCAATACTCATCTATTCGTAATTCTTCCTATCCACAATCGACATCAAAAGTTGCTTCCATACGGCGAGTTTCGTCGGTAATTATTAAACCACTTTAAAAAATCCTATTAAAAACTCGCCGGTCTGTTTTTGTGAATAACTCCGTAAAAAATGATTATACGGAGATTTAAAAGAATCGTTGGAAGCCTCATCAAATTCTGCGTCAATTGGGCCCTATGTGAATTGTTTTCGATGAATATGGGCTGAAAAGGCATGCGAGAGATATAGCGAGAATTTCCATTTTTGTCGAATTCTCGTTTCTCAACTTAGTCTTGCAGCAACTCTCAGCAAAGTGATGGTGGAAAAAATATTTTAGTACCTATAATTCCCCTTTTGAATAAGACCAAGAAAAGGGGAAAATATTCAATGGTCCTTTACAAATCTCCGTATCTTCATTTTTTGCGGAGTTAGTCACAAAAATAGATTGGCGAGTTTTTAATAGGATTTGTTAAGTTGTCTGATAATTTCCGCCGGTATTGTATAAATGCAAGTTTGACTCTTGGAATAGCGTTGAAAATTAACTTGAATTTCAGGCGAACGAATAATCCGTATAGTAGACCTGGTGGTCGGTACAATTTAAAAAAGGTGAACGTTCCTTAGAAAATTTTACCAAAAAAATATCTGAACCTCGAGTTGCTACTTGGTGGTTGGTGCAATTTTAAAATGGTTAACTCCCACGAGAAAGTGGCAAACAATACACCTGAACCATAGCTGATGGATAAAATCAACTCACATAACTTATAAAAGTTCACTATTGTGAAGATTTTTTTCAACTAAATCATATAAAAAATTGCTCTGTCGAATTTTTCCTTTTTCGTTATTCTTGTTATTATTATAAATAATTTATTAATCAATTACTTCAAATTTAATAATCCAATTATTATAAAAATTCCCTTTGCCTAAGAATTTAGGCAAATGTTTAAACTTTTAAATACACCTCTCGGTTATATTCAATTAATAAATAATAATTAATAGTCTCCTCTTATATATTCTGTATTAAATCCTGATACTAATTCTGATTCTCCTTCAGCTAAATCAAAGGGAGTTCGATTTAATTCTGCAACTATTCTTACTAAAAATATTAATATTATTGGATATATATATATATATATATATATATATATATATATAATAAAATTAATATAATATTGATAATTAATTAAGTTTATTAAATTAAATCTTTCAATAAATAATAAATTTTTTGAAAAACACCTAACTTTCACCCGACACACAATACTAATTGCTGGAAAATTTAGAACTTGTCATAATGTTATATTTATTTCTGCTGCAGAGAAGCAGAATCCGCTAAAAGTGTTACAATATATTCTCATGTTTAGAGTGGCTTAACCGTGGCTCGCGGACATTAGCCATCCTTGAACCATTCTTTATCGAAGACTTTATCCTAGCCACGACCAAGTCTTGAGCCATGCAGCTTATTTTCACGCGGGTTATAACGGGGGCCCGAATGATATTACATCGTTAGTTCTGATATTGAGTTCGCTGACTTGCTGAAAACATCTCCCGCATTTTCCCACTGGAATGAGCAAGGAAAAATTGAATGATATTAAAATGTTGCATCGTTACTTAAGTCCTAAAGGACATATCTTTTTTAATGGTTTAGTAGAAAAACGTCGATTAAAAAGTCATCTAAAACTGTTTTAGAAAAAGGGTGCGGAAAATAAAAAAAGATTTTGTAAAAATAATGTATGTGATAGATGGTCAAGAAAATTCCTGCAAAGAAAGCTTTTACGAAAAAAAACTGTTTGCAAAGAAACTTCTTCGAAAAGCTGTAAAAACATAATGATGAGATAAGTGTGCACATTTCAGCAATAAAAACTGTGATAGGATTTACGTGCTATTTGTGAAATGGAGTTAATGAGCATTTAAATAAGGATAAACCATCCATCACATTATATCAAATGTAATATGAATAATGGTGTAGGCTTTTACTGCAATAGAAGTGGATTCTACCAAAATTACAATTATTAAAGCTGTTGAAGTCTGTAATATTTGAAATCTATGTTACTCGGGAAAACTCTGCAAGTGATTATATCTATATTTATAATAGATGTTATGATACGGGATTGGAGATTAATCGGCTCTTAATTTGCTTCAGTCTTTCAGCAAGCCAGTCTGACGGTTGCACGAGAGCGCGTCACATAACAGCGCTTATTGTTATTCATTCTTACTTGTATTTTGGTGCCTCTTATTTCACTTAATATTATTAATAAAATTTTTGTGTTTTTTTTTAAACTGTAGTTTTTCATTGGAAAAATCTCAACAGGTTATGGGCCTAGAACGAATGGCTGAGTGAAAAAAAGTGTACTGTGTGAAGTGACATTAAAATGGAAGCGACAAATCAGAAAGTGGAAAAACTGCGTGACAAGAACATTCGGCATCAATGGCGTTTTATCATATGAATATTGCTGAAACAAAATGATGATCTGCTGGATGTGTGTGAAGGTATTTTTATTCATTCTGAGAGAGGAGTAGCAGGCTATGAGGCGGGTCTGGAAATATTTCAAAAGGCAGAAGAAGCTGCCCGAAAGTTGATTGTCGCGACAGTTGAAAAGAAACCGTTGGATCTTCTTCTACTTTGTGCAGTCGCAATCGTTTCGCGGCCCGGATGAGTGTTTTTTGAATAGTGCTATCAATTAACCCTCTCCCTGAGGAACGACTGGAACTTCTTTTCATTTATGTCTCTATTAAACGAGACTAGTTTTTGTGTAAAACTGGGTACAATCTTTGCTAATGTACAAAATTTCGTCTCATTTTCCTAATTTCTAATCCTTGCAAATAATTTCTCTCGATGTCCCATTTCGTGCCTCGTAATTTGTTATTATTAATTCTCTAGCTGCCCTTTCCTGATCTTAATACTCACGAAATTAAAGTGCAGGATCCATTTGAGTGAATTCTATTAATTCCTAGGATACCAGTACTTTCCATCCTGAGCTAATAAATTAATTTAATCATATGACGTATTGTTTTACAATGATTGGAATTCCATTGAATAAGCATCCGAATAAGAACGAGTAGAAAATTTGATATAGTTTTCTGAATCTGGCCAAACACTCATGAGTGAATCAATTTAAACTTTCGCCCTTCTCATTAGTGCCGCACTGTCTAAAGTTAATTTGAATGTCACAAACTGTGTTGCTTGAGATCCCGAATGGTGAGGAGTTGAAAAGGTGTTCTTTCGTGCCGCTCAAAATTGAATAACCGCAATCTTTCACGAAATGGGCAACAACACAGAAGGATGAACATACTATAAATTTCATTACTTTCAAAAAATGTATTAAGTCGCCTTTCCATTGAGCTTGAATTAAGCGCGTCCTAGCGTCCTAGCGTCGTAGCCTTACTTTTCAAGAAATGAATCATCGTAAGATGGGCTAATATTGTAAGAACTGTTTGAAACTTTGATATACACACGAACAATACCTTAGCGATGACGAAAAACTTAAGAAAAAACTAAAAATCGCCTATTGTTCAATAATATTCAATTGCAGATTGTGACAGATCGCTAGTTTTGAAATAAAACTAACCAACCAGAATTTACTGCTCTCGTGTGAACACTATGTATATAAAAATAAAATAATTCTAATAATAGAATTATATAAAAGATTACTTAACCTCAAATGTTTTTATAACATGCTGAATTGGATTAAAACGTTGCATGCCGTTGAAAATAGGTTGACAAATACTTTGAAAATCACAACCACGTTTAGAACTCATGATATACCAATATACGATTGTATACTTTGAAAAAATGTAATCCTCTATTTCTTGTTGCAGAATTAAGTTCAGGGTTCGAGTGTTCGCCTAATGGCGAGCCTATTCCTGGTGTTCCTCGTAGCAGACCTTCTCTTTTTCCTGGTATCAGAGATTCTCCAGAAAGGACTTTTCCTCTTGCCAGGCCTGATTATTCTGCCAATTCTCGACCTCACGTCGAGCATCCTCTTCGTGTCAGGTCCAGGTATCCTCCTGCCAGGCAATTTAAAAATTGTTGAGCATAGAAAAAGAACAATTTTTTAATACATAGCAGCGTTTGACTGTTGATTAGAAATGAGTAATTTCATATCAAATGTTCAAAACAAATCAAATTGCAGATGAATTTTTTGAAATGAAAGCCTTGAGTCGTTAGATTTTTGAAAGCTAACGAATTGATTGATTGATTCTCAATTTTTTTTTGCTGTTTAACAGCATTTCATTCAAGAGCGTTCGACTAAAAAGTGTTAAAATCTTTCATTTCATACATTAGATTTTATCACTTTTAATTAGGAAATTTTGCGCTTCATGAGCTCAAATTTCTGAACTTCAATGACCATGATGACTTCTTGGAACCCGAAAAAAGACGGGAATTTCTTTCCTCGATAAAAGCGGCGATTCTGATTTTGTTAAAGCGCTATAGTATTTCCAACTCTCATGTCAAATGTATGTGTTATTCTTTCGATTACCTCTAACAGGGACTGCTTATTTATCTATTGCAAAATTAAGTACAAATTTTCTTCCTTACCATTATTTTATTTTAGTTACCCTAAGAAATTTATACAAACAATTTTTTACATAATTATAGAATCTTCGTTTCGAACTTTTCTCGCATATATGCGTCTTAAAAAAAATAGCGTCAAACTAATATGTAGAATTTTGATGCTATAGGAAATGGTGCCTTCGGTGGGTCGATTATTCCGACCGTAAGTTGCTCTAAGTACACGATAAACTTGTTTCACAGAACGATGATTTTCGTAATCCAGCCCCACAATTTGGAGACGCTGTGCTGATCGATCTTGTGTTGGTGAACAATTTTTGTTGTATCTTGTGTTCTTTGTCCAGGAACGTTAATTTTTCAAATTCTATTTTTTATGATTAAATAGAAATTTACTCATCCTATCAAAAAGGGATTCATAACCAATTTTTCGAATTTTTTTGTGAACATCTTTTGTCTATTCATTTTATTTTGTATATTTCGTTGTACATCCAAACATTTTAATTATTCTGAAATGCTTTTTTGCTATCTAAACAGAAATTACGCATCCTATCAGAAAATGATTTATAAAAAATTTGTTGATCGTTTTTGGGTGATCAACTTTTTTCTGTCCATTTTCTTTCGTATTTCGTGTCGTTTTTAGAAAATTTCCTATATTTTTTTTAAATCTTATTTTTGACGATTGAAACAAAAACCACATATCCTATCTGTGATCGTGCCTACAGGTTACAGAGAGAGATACAGACAGTCGAAGTCAAATTTTACATGAAACTAATATCTTCTCATTAGGATAAAAATGAAAAATTCTAGACCCTAATTCCAATTTCAGAAAATATTGTTTACAAGAAACACGTTTGCCGTAAACTTAGCTCATCCTTAGGCTTTAAGGTACTTGCCATTCTAAGAATCAGTTATTTGCATAAAGTGGTTTCTCTATGATTTTAAAAATCAAACTTATATTGATGATGATATCATTTAAAATGAAAAACATAATTTTTAATGAACAAATTTTAATTAATAATTCGATTCAGAGGAGGAGGTTATCATTCCCGGAACCAGATGTACGTATACAACAAAACTGTCCTGACGTCAAATCATATGACATTTTAATCTGAATCTTCAATTTATTTTCACAAAATGATCCGAGTTTCTGGATGTAAAATAATATTATCAATACATTACACTAGGGTGGATCGAAATAATAAGAATTTGAAAATCGGAAATGGAATTAATGTGGAGAAGTAGCGTGTTAGGACCCTGAAGGAGTGAAATACGGAACACATTTATGATTACACTTGAATAATTCTGCATATCATCTGGAATGTTTCGAAAATTATATAAAACTGTTCAGTTATCGGTTATGTCCGCTACTCTGGAATTTCTTCATTAACTTTATGGAACTTATCTTTTAATTTTTTTGTGTTTTTCTCAAAAAGCATTTTTTTGAAGTTCCAACGTCAAAAATTTCCAGTCAAATCATTTTTTAACCTAAAGGGATCAAACATCATCAAAATCCTGGGATCAAAATTCCAGGAATTTATTTGACTATATAACTATATGTAACTCCAAGCCGGCCACAAGTTTGAGAAAAAAAAACATAATAACGCGTTAACGATTAGATAAGTGGTGAAATCAGTTTTAATTAAATTTGTATCCAAACATTTTTCCTTAAAACTGACTCTTATCAAAAGTAAATATCTCAGACGTATAGGCTTGAAGCCTTTGATTAAAGAGATCAAAACTGTAGTATAGATTATATAAACCAATGAATCGCTGGAACAGTTATTAGTTACATCGATAATTAAATTCTTCATCCATATCCATACATTAATCTGTTTTTCCTCAAATTAGAAAAGATGAGGATTGTCTATACTCTGGTCTTGTCCTTGCCGGTTATCCTCATTTCTATTGGTGAATATAATAATATAATATATATATATCTATAAGTTTCAGAGATTTTTTTTTATTTTTACTGAAATCAGGATTTCTACGATATAATCTGCCCGCACGGAGAAAAATGAGCCTGCTAATGTTGAAGAATTTCCAGTTAAAATAGTTGTAGCATAGCTTTTCTGTGAAGTTCCGTCAACTTTATAGAAAATATATACTGTCCCTATACTTCAACTGAAAGTCCTGTAATTGTAGCACAGTTTTTTCTGCCTTTAGAGAAATTTTTCGCGAGCTCAACACTTTGCACGTCAAAATTCAGACGTGCAGAGATGGTACCTCAAACTGTGCACGTCATACAGAAATATAAAATAAAGTACACACACTAAACGTGGGTGATTATCAATAAGTATTAAGAGATGTCAGTTAATTTTTATAAGAACATGTTATATTCAAGTGATAATATCGGAATATAATCAAAACATGAAAATTGGTCTGTATGTGACAAGGATAATAGGTAGAAAGTAAGAAATAAAAATTTGATAGACAAATATGGTCATATTAGATATTTATTGGTTTTGTATGAAGATAGTTATGATGTATAGCCTCTTCGAATATTATTTTCCAAAACAATATTTCCACGACATTACTATTCCGCAATAAGATTTTCATCATGCATTTTGGAAAAGTGCTGGAGATTACAAGTCACAGAATATTATGCTCAGTGGATGGATTAAGAGGAAGTCTCCAACTGAAGAAACTCCGGTCAACATTATTTCATGGGAGTATTTTTTCATCTCGTATCTATTCGCGTTACTGTTTGTCAGAAGTTTTTGTACACTTCATTAAAAACAGGAAAAGGAAGATTCGTTAGTATTCAGAAGGAACTTACAAATAATAAATCATCACTGGGTAACTGGAACGCACATAATAATCGCGTCGTAAGTTTACCTGGTGAGTTAGAACAAATTATTCAGGAACACTGCTCATCAATGCCAAATTATGAATCACCTTGCTTTCGAGAATTTACTAAGTTACTATATTTTGATAATTCCTATTTATCTGTGTGTGAATCAAACTATTTGTTCATTGAATATCATACTGCCAAAACTGGTGACTCAAATCCAGCATTGAAAGAGTCAACGTATCTTAAATACTTCAACCACAGTTTGAACTTTGGGTTTTCGAAACCACATAATGATGTGTGTAACTTTTGTTTTAAAGATGAAAATAGCGCAGGAAACAATCTGGAACTGAAAATTCATAAAAAAGTGTTGAAAGTTATGGAAGTTTAAAAAAAGGCATGCTGTCAGAAAATAATTTGTCGTGCCTCGAACTTGATTTAGGACAGAATTTGGCCCCACCAAAAATTCCAGTTTCCGACCAATTTTACCGAAGGATTATTCGGCTGCACATTTTCAATGTGCGCGTTCTTGATAAGCATAAACACAGTTACATGTATTTCTTCATGGAAGGTAACTTTAAAAAAGGTACGAAAACTGTGTGCAATCTTATTTTCGATGCCATACGACGAGAAGCGAAATTCTGTTTGAGATTCGTAGCCATTCTGATTGTTCTTGCGATCAGTACTTCGGTTTGTACGTTCGGAAAAAGAAGAACATTAGAAAAAATCTGCACATTAGAGACGCTGTAAAAATCATCTATTTTCCGAACGGACACGTTAATGTTTTTAATTCTCACAATGGGAACCCAAATAATATCACATCGTCAGTTCTGATATTGAGTTCGATGACTTGCTGAAAACACCTCCCGCACTTTCCCACTGGAATGAGCAAGGAAAAATTGGATGATATTAAAATGTTAAAGTCTGTAATATTTGAAATCTATATTACTTAGCAAACCTCTGCAAGTAATTACATCCATATTTATAATAGAAATTATATTATGGGAGTGGGAATGAAACGGATCATAATGAAGTTGATTTTTTTGGCAAGTTAAGCGAACAGTCGCACGAGAGCGTCTTAGATAACAGCGCTTATTGGTGCTCATTCACACTCGTATTTTGGTGTCTCTTATTTCACATAATATTATTAACAAACGGATTGTGCTTTCTGTTGGAGGAAACTTAATCAGAGATACAATATACGCAGAAAGAGATTAAGTTTAGTTCAGAAAAAGAAATACACTCCGTTTCGACACTTTACTTTATTCTGCAAGATTAACTGAAATGCTGTAAGAGACGGCCAAACACAGACTAACTTGAGGGATGGCAACAGGCCCCTTAGACCTTGAATCAGCTGAGACTGATCGGTTATAGAACCCTTTCCAGTTTTCCGAAAAACGTTACAATATATATAGATATATGAATGAACATGAGTGTCGCAAATAGAGTTGTAATTCCAACACTTTCGTTGAAACTGTGGTTTCTTATTGAAAGATCCTTAACAAAAGCATTTGGCGGAAAATAATAATTAAAAAATTAAATGTATGAACTGAAAGTTCAACTACTGTTATTTATTAAATTATTGTCGTCCTAGAGAGCGTTTGACTTGAGCGTAGGTGGTATATTTGTGTTATAAATAATGACAACGATAAAAGTGTTTGATTATTTAATGATAAAAGTATTTAATTTAAAACCGTATAAATCATAGTGTCATTTCAATATTTCGCAGGAAGGGGAGAGCGCCGTTTAAGCAGATCATTTTTAAAAAATCAATGAAAATTGAGTTCTGGGAAGTGAAACAGCTAGCCCGCTGCTTGATGGTGATCAGTGCTCGCGGAGCTATTGGTGGCGGAATTACATGCTTTATTATAAAATGCATACTTCCTCTAGTTTTCAAAAAATCGATCGAAAAATTTCAACAAATCTTCCTTCAATAGTAAGCCAAAAATGTCTCACTGAAAAATGTAATCCTCTGTTTGTTGTTGCAGAATTGAGTTCAGAGTTCGAGTGCTTGCCTAATGGCGAGCCAATTCCTGGCGTTCCTCGTAGCAGACTTTCTCTTTTTCCTGAAAGACTTTCTCCAGAAAAAATTCTTCCTTTTGTCAGGCCTCATTCTTCTGCCAGTTCTCCTCCGTCTGCCGAGCGCCCTTTTCGTGCCAGGTCCAGGTCTCCTCCTGCCAGGCATCCTTTTCCTACCATACTCGGATTCAAGCTTGAAGAACTGAGATTTATTCGACTTGTTCCGAACAGCAATCAGGACCAGATATTTGAACTTCGAAGATACTCTTTTCCTCCCGATACACCAGTTCAATCAAGATCAAGAAATAATATCCTTGAGCCTATTCCAACCAGAGAACAAATTGTATTGTCAACGTCCAATGGTGACGTTTCTGCAATATTGGGAAAATTGAGCAGATATACGATTTTGCGTGGAATATATACACCTCACACAGCGCCTCTTATTTATAGGAGCGGAAAACGAGCGAAGGTAAACATACATAGTGGCGCGGTTGAAGAATTGACCCCAGATGAAATCGCGGAATGTCCATTAGGCAACAAAAACCCCATTAGGAAGAATTTTAGAGTATTTCATGTGTGAAGCACATTTTTTCACACCGTTATTCGATTTGAAAAAATTCATCGCGCGCTATGCGCGTGTCTGTCAGATCTCGCGATTTGCACTCGGTCTTTAAGCTCCCCCACGTTTATGTATCGACATATTAAAATTAGATGTCAAAACGTTTATGAATATAAGTTTGTAATTCTTAAATCCCTTTTCAGGTTTGAGTGTGGCAATTCAAAATAAGTTTCATTCAATCTTTTTTTCAAATGTTAGAGTCAGTTGTTAACTTTATCAATCATGGCATCATTCAGTTTACAATGCGTCAATAATTGATGATACAGAACGATTCTGAATCTGTTTGATAACAAAACATTTTTAGCAAATATAAAATCGTAATTCAAATATTGCTGTCCAAATGTTTATATATATATATATATATATATATATATATATATATACACACAATATATTACTGATATATTATGTATTTATGTAATAATATTATAATATATGTATATGTGTAATTCATATGTTAAAAGCTGACTGACGATATAATTTCAATTCTTAAAATTGTAAAATACTTTGTTGTCTAGGAACTTTTTTTCAGCACGACATATACCTTAACAAGAATATTGTGTTTTAGATCTAATACTGATATTAATGATAAATTAGATCCAGAAGAGAGGGTTATCATTCTCTAAATCTGATGTACGTATACAATAAAAATTCGCTGACGTCAAATTATATGAAATTTCAACCTTAATCTCTTATTTATTTTCGCAAAATGATCTGAGTTTCTCGATATAAAATGTTATTGATAATACAATACACTAAGCTGGGTGAAAAGAACAAAATTTCGAATTAGTTTCATAAACTTTATAGAACTAATTTTTTTCTTGTAGATATTTTTTCTCGAAGAGCGGTTTTTCGAAGTTCCAACTGCAAAAATTCCCTGCCGACTCATTTTTTTCAACCTAAAGGGCTCATCTTAGGATTAGAATGCCTGGAATTTATTCGGCTATTTGGCCCTACACGTGACTTCATACAGACCAGAAGTTTGAGAGAACACACATAATATTTTCAAAGGTTTAAAAAGACCGTTATAGCAGACACTATATGAATTTGCCTTGTAAAAATCAGCTTTACCTAACGCGTAAAAGACTAGATAAATGGTGAAATCAGTTTCAATTGTATTTGTAACCAAAAATTTTTCGTTGAAACTGATTTTTATCAAATGTAAATATTTCAGAAGTATAGGTTCCATGCTTTTAATCTAAGAGATAAGAACAAAAGTACAGATCACATAAGCTAATGAATCACTGAAATAGTCATTAGTTACATCGTTAATAAAATTCTCTCTCAATATCAATACATTAAGCAGTTTTTCCTCAAATTAGAAAATATGAGGATTTGCTGTACTCTGGGTCTTATCCTTGGCCGTTATCCTCATTTCTATTGGCGAATATGATAATATAATATACATCTATAATTTTTAGAACATTTTCCTAAATCTTTAATTAAATCAGAACTTTTGTGATTTTGTCTGCCGGGAGCAATTTTGTACGAGCTTAACTGGGCACACCATTAGTAAATATAAAATGAAGTATACACAGTACATGTTGTTTTAAAAAGGTCTACCATTTTTCTAGAAACAATTCATAGATGCATAGTTTTTGTTTTAATTCTGAAAAATGTTATAGAAACTCCTATTTTCTATTTAAACTATGCAACAACAATAAAAGAGAAAAAGGAAAATTCTTGATTTAAAAAAAACGTTCATATATACTCTGCACAATTACTATAGCTAACATTTTTTACTGGACGCGCAATTATTTTTCAGTAATAAAAACAAGGGAATAAAAATCAAAATGTTCCAACCATATGAATAATTTTAATAATATACACTTATTGAAATTATGCAATTTCAATATAGCTGCCAATAGAAATGAATGACAAATGAGGAACAAATATTAATGTAATCATGAGAAATAAAATTTTTACTTCATTTTGCTATATTTGAATGAGCAGTGTGCGACCGAGACAAAGAAATTTATGTAATATACATTTACTCGCGATCCCAATGGAGGGTCCTTGTGCCAAGGGTTTCTGCTGAATATGGTTACAATTATTAATGAGCAGTCGCGGAAAATTGTCCAGGGATGGTCCCAAAGGAATAATCTCCAAGCGGAGGCGTAACAACTGTGTCAAAAACTGAATGGCACCTGGTTTAAGTGTCTTAAACAGTGACTCTGGAATGACGGGCGACCTCTTAGAGTATGCAGCCTTATCCTTGCATGAAGGGCTCTACAAGGACGAAAATACCCTTCCTTAGCTGCCTGTGAAAACAGCAATGACCCCATGAAACCACCAAGAAGTTGTAGGTGCTGTTCAAAACTATCGAACGCGCAGAGCACCCGACAATGGGTCTGCAAACAGTGCTGATCACCTTAGAGCTCGGGGGGCTGGAAATAAAATAGATGGAAACACGACGACGAACCGGAAAAATACCAACATTGAGTGGAAAAGTCAACCCAAGAATGACTTGCTAGACTACTACGATGCTAACATTATCCCTGCTCAAGCCGGCTTTATAGCGCGCATGCACATTCTGTGGTACCAGATACACCGAGATCTTCAGCACGTTTCGATTCAGTCATTGCGAAATCAACGTGCCTCTCTCTTGGAAAATGGATATGTATGTGAAGTGCTTCCCCAACCGCTGCTGCATTATAATAAAATATATGTGTTTTCGGACAGTTGCGGAGGTCAAATTGAAAATTATTTAATGGTTTCTTTCTATGACTGCTAGCTAAAAGTTTTTACCGATTGAAATACAGCATCTGTATCTGGTTCGTGGCGATTCTTATTGTTCTTGCGATCAGAATTTCATATGTACAGTCGAAAAAAGAAGAAGATAGAAATGATAGAAACAGAAATTCGAAGTAGTTGGGAAGTTACAGCAGTAAGAATTTAAGGTGTTTGGAACGCGCGGCCAACCGCTCGCACAGTGGGGAAAAAGTACATTTTTTGGTTCAAAATACGATTTCTGCTGAATCTGAGGACCGATTTAGATATTTTCTTTTCAATTGAGAAATTTCCTGAAAGAATTGTCGATGCCGATTTTTGAAAAAGATCTCAAGTTTTTTATAAATAAACAAATATATGGTAAAAAAATGACAATTTTTTTAGTTTAGTCTTCTGGCTTCTTAGAAATAGAGTAAAAAGTTTCGTAATCAACTCAATTTGATAGTGCAACATTACTAGAAGATTATCCAATAGCGAGCAATAAGCAACAACATTTTTCAATAAACAAATAATTTGTTAAAAGTTCATTTTCGCGATTTTCATTATTTTCATATTATTTTTCCTCATCTTGTAAGTAATTCATCGCATAATATCACTATGATGGAAAAATTTCGTATCTGAAAAATAACTAACAATAATATAAACAAATTTCATTTTAAAATGTGCACTTTAAGTGTGTTTTGAAGAAAAACACCGTTTTTTCGGTCTGTACTTATAATTAGCTAACTCGAGGCAGTTTTAATACAAGAGATAACTGAACTATAATATTTATAATTGTTATAAAAAAATTTTATAACAAATTAAAAAGGCCGGGAAGAAGTCTTTTTTCAATATCAATTAAGTAAAAAATTCCTCAATTGCCTCAATTTTCCAGTGCAACGATACTGAATGTTAATTCAATAGTGAAAATTAAACAAAAAAATTTGTTAATAGAAAAATTATTTGTTAGAAGTTGATTTTCTCACATTTTTATCATTTTTATGTTATTCTTTCTTGTGACTAATTCATCTCATAACAAATGAAAGTCGGGACACTCATGAGTCTGATGAAAGTTTTTCTCCGAGAGTTGATAAGCTAAATCACATACATTATGGTACGCGGCTTCACCCAGACATTAAGACATTATTTCATCTTCCTGTACTAAATGCTTATGATTATTCTTATTCATCTTTTAACAATCGTGAACTCATATCATTTTATACTATTACATAGGTCCTACTAATTGAAATTGCGTTAAAGTTTAATGGTTGCTGATCTTCATGTTAGTTTTGTGGCGTAACAAATGACAGTCTCATTCATCTGAAGTTAGGCAAAGAAAATAACGCATGCTTTTGTTTAGGGATCGTCCATATATTACGTAAGACGTTTTTCTTTTGTTTATATCGTTGTGTCTTTCTCAACTTCACAGCAATTTTATTCTCATCTTGATTTAAACAAAAGAAAAACGTCTAACGTAATATATGGACGATCCCTTATCTGATTATTTTTCATTCTCATATATTCTGAGCCATTTAGTTTCTAGTATTTTTCATTCTTTCTGTGTATGTATACATATAATTTAGAACTGAATTCTATTACAGTGCCGAATAAGATTCTAAGTGATATGTTAATCGCAAGTACTAGTAAAGACGTAAGAATTCTTTTAGAGCTCTCTCGGGAGAAGAGGATGTGTGAATTGTGTGGAAAGGGGGATGCAAGAGTGGAGCATTGGTTGGAGGAGTGCGTTGAGGTGGAAAGAAGTGAGATAAGCATGGAGGCATTGATGCATGAAAAGGGGGGAAAAAGGGCAGTAGCATGGGTGAAGGGAGTGTTGGGTAAGATGGAGATGAAGAGAAGGAAGGAGGAAGAGGAGTGGAGAAGGAAAGATTGTAAATAGGAGAGAAAGTAGATATAAGTAAGATGTAAATATTGTAAATAGTAGATAAGTAATAGGTATTAGCTGCGAAAACAGAGGTCGGCAAGCGAGGCAGTGCGAAAAAGTAGGGACATGCGAGCGAGGCGAAGCGAGGAAGGCAAGGCGATAAGAGCGTGCGGATTAGAAATAAGGAATGGATGGATGTTAGTTTTTAAGGGTTAGTTTTAAGAAAATTCTGTACAAAATGGACGTGTAAGCAAGTTAATTTTTTAAGGCTAGCAGGATGAAAAATAAACGTTTATCTATCTATCTATCTAAGAATTCTTTTAGATTACCTTCGCACGGCTAACTTGATAGATAATAAGCAAGTCAATTTGACACGAGAAATCTTGTTGCGGCACTTCATTCTGTCTTTTGAAAAAAGATGGAAGAGTTCGTTCTATAATGCAGATAAATTTTCTAAACTTAACAGTTCCGAGTTCGTGTGTCTGCCTGGTGTTTCTCCTAGCAGACCTCCTCTTTTTCCTCACAGGCTTTCTCCAGAAAGAACTCTTCCTCTTGCCAGACCTGACTCTTCTGCCAAGTATCCACCTCGCGGCGAGCCTTCTCTTCGTGTCAACCGCATCCAGTCTCTGGATAACAAGGTATGAGATAGTGAGATAATAGGAATTCAAACGTCTGGTAATTTGGTACATGGTCTGAGACCAAAATAATGTACATTGTTAGAAGTAAGTTCATGAAAATGTTAGTGAAGCTTTCTACACTACGGTTAGTGAAAAACTCATTGAAATTTCATGTAACACTGAAATTTAAATAGCCTTATTGAAATTTCAATGTAAGTTTTGAAACTATTTTCAAAGATAGTGCATTGAATTTTTTGTAAATGTTCATGAATATCCTATGGATATTCGATGTATATCACATACAAAACGTCTAAATTTAGTTTCATGAATTATTTTTAAATTTCGTTCATATTTTCATTTAGGTTTATTAAATGTAATAAAAAATGTTATATAACGACTAGCGTTATATATAAAATAGGCAGAGGCAGAGGTGCAGGGCAACCACGCCTCGATGAGACGCATATAGTTGCCCGCACAGCCCATAAAAAGGAATGAGTGCGTTTGATCCCGGGTCCGCCACTGGACTCATCAATATGGCAATGTGGACGGACCCTGCCACAGACGCTCTGGGCAGGAAGGGACTCGACACCGTATTTGCAGGCGCAAGCCCTCGCTTTGATTGCGAGAAGACTTGCGCCATCAAGCGGTAGCCGCCTAGCGGTGAGAGCCCACACTTACTTCGTTTTCAAAGCATGTTTATAAAATTTACGTAAACCACAGTGAAATTTATTCAGCCACCAATAATATTTTATGTACAAGCGATTGAAACAGGTTTCAGAGTTAACTTTATGAAATTTCAATAACTTTTGCTTCAAAATTAATTTTCGTGTTACTGAAAATTAATGAACTTGGCCTTAAATTAATTTTCAAAATCAAATTTATGAAATTTCAGTGACATAAGTCATTGAAAACTGACTGAAATTTCAGGAAATTTCTAACAGTGTAGTAACCCAGAAAAACCAATTCTTTCTATAAATGCTTTAAACCGTATTTCTCGATTTTCCAACAAAAACCAAAAGTGGATATATGCCCTTTCGAAAGCAAACTCCTCACTTACAGTTGATTAACCCGAAACGCTTTTTATTAAAATTTTACATTTCAAGTGCTTTCAATTCTTCGGTGTTCGAAGCTTTAAAACTGCATTTTTAAATTCTTTCAATTCAAAATTCACGCCTCAAAATATAGACTTGAAATAAAAAATTTTCTAGGTAAAAAATTTTAGAATTGAGCATTGTAAACTGATTGATTTCATGATTGAGAAAGCTAAAACCTGAACTCAACATTCGAAAAAAAGATTGAATCAAACTTATTCCAAATTGCATTGTATCATGTTATATGAATTTTGTGATACTGCAAGTGATCGGATAAATTTTTCTCCTCCAAATTTGTAAAAGTCGGAGTCAAAAAGAAATTCACGGTGAATTCCTAGTTTTTGTAGGTCTCAAAAAGTTTCCGGTCTTTTCCCGGTCTCCCAGTGCAGCGACCACCCTGAGAAGGGAATAAAAATTACAAAATTGCAGTTTCCAATGCCTCTACCTGTAATTTTAAAAGCACTATGCATAAGCATGGGGGCAGCATAAGGACCAAGCGCAGAGCGCGAGATCTGACAGACACGCCCATAGCACGCAATTAGTATGTGGTCAATTCTTCAACCGCGCCGCTATATATGTTTACTTTCGCCCGTTTTCTGCCCTCACAAAAAAAGTTTTCGGTAGTAGGTTTATATATTCCACTTAAAATGTGATGTCTGTTTAATTTTTTTAATTTTGCAAAGACGTCACCATTTTCTGTTGATCATACAATTTGTTCTTCGGTTGGAATAGACTCAGGGACGCTATTCATTGTTCTCAATCAGACTGGTGTATCACGAGGAAAAGCGTATCTTCGAAGTTCACATATACAGTCCTCATTGCTGTTAGGAACAAGTCGATTAAATTTGAGTTCTTCAAGCTGAAATCCAAGTATGCGAGAAAAAGGATGTCTGGCAGGAGAAGACCAGGACCTTGCACGCTGTCCAGTTCATGCACCGCAGTGCTTCATGATAGCACTCAGTATCTTTAAATTAATTCCCTTGAATCTTTCAAAGACTACATTTTATTCGGATTGTTCTGGAAATTATATTAAACTCTTTATATCAACGTTTTTGTAAAATTATATTAATTTGGATATTTCGGTTTTTAAGAACGCTGTTTTGCGTGGCTGAAACGTATTTAAAGAATTATTCAGAATTATGTTTTCCTAGCAACTCATTGCTACTGATTGAATTAACAAATTAGTATAGCTAAGCAGATAAGTAGAATATCCTTACTTATTGATTGAGTTATAAAAATATAACCATTTCATTTAGTAGAAAGTGAAAAATTACTAATTAGACAGTCAGAAGCTATGATACTAATTACATTAGTAAAATTTCTAATAATTCGAATTCAGAGAGCAAACCGGCCAGAAGGGCCATTTTTATACGCCCACATTTGGATTTCAATGAAATAGCGGACATTTTTCTTGAAATATGCTTTTCGAGTTATCAATTCGAAAGTTTCAGATTTGTGATTTTCAGTATTTCCAATGTGCCGCTTGGACTAATAGTGAAAATTCCACTCAAATTATTAAAAAACCCTATTTCTCACAAGATTCATTTTTCTTCTAATCAACCTTCCTAGCTTTTATATAATCAATGTAAAATGCTATGGATTTTAACTATCTTCATACAAAACCAATCAATATTTTCTAGAATCAAATTGATCTATCATTTCCCATTTCTTACTGTCTAGACAGTGTTCACACAAGTCCTAAGATATTATTATTATATTTACCGATGGAAATGAGGATAATGGCCAAGGATAAGACCACAGTATGGAAAATCCTCATCTTTCCTGATTTGAGGAGAAAATGAATAATGTATTGGTTCAGGCTTTTCCTAAAACTCACTGAATCAGGATTTTAACGAAAAATTGAGATGGTATACGAGAATATCTTCAAAAAGGGTGAAAAACATGCCGAAGCGTTTAATAAAACCCACAAAATAACTTAATTTAATTAAGGCGATCAGGTTTTTCCAAAATCATTAAATAAATCTGATGAGGATAACAAAATTCTAGCGAAATTTTCACACACCAGGGACCTTTGCTCTCTGGGACTCTAGGGAATTAGAAGAAAAGGGTATGTACCATACTCAACATTCAAAAAAGTATAATGAAAAAAGAAACCAACCTTAATTAGTTTCAACGAAATATCTTTCAAATCACGAGAAATTAAATAATAAGTCGCAATTATCAATGAAGGAAAGAAATTTCGAAAGGTAAATACTCTGGATGAATAATACTAGAGTGTATGTATGATGTATATTTCTGATATCATTGATTGTATATTTAATCAATCAATTAGAATCCAGCATTCTCGGAGAAAAAAAGTTTTTCTTGGCGCACACTGCATACTCCCTAAAACTAAATTAAATCTGAAGCATAATTTTTGTTGTTGAATTAAGTTAAATGTGAATAAATAATTGTGTGCTACAGGAAATCACAACTAAATAGGAAGTTGGGAACAGCAACGCTGTAATGTAATCGAAGTCTTGTCGCATCGGTCTAACATTTATTCTTTTGTCTACCCTCGGAGTGTTTTAGATAGTAGTATGATTTTAAAATCACTGTCGAATTTTCCGTAATGCGTTGAGGTATAAATTTTCAAACAAATCTAATTAATTCCAAGAGAATCTAATGAACTCTAGTGTGTTAGTGTGACATAACCTAGAAAGTGTACGCTGCATGATCGGATATGCTTGTTTCAAATTGTGATTTTCTAGTTATCTGATGGATGATTTTTGAAGTTGAGGTATTAATTTGCAGTGAGGTTTTTCTTTTCTCTTTTTAATCAGTGCTATCTATAATCTTGTGCCTAGTAGATTAGAAGCACATGTTGCGCGCGGGTAGGGGAAAGTTGCCTAAGACGAGCCCCCTTCCATATTTTCCAAAAATTTTCGATTTTAAGGAACTTTAGAAGCAAAAGCGATTATTGGCATCATAGTTTGATGTTTTATTTACAAAGTTCACACACTTAAAAGTTCAAAAAATGTTTAAAAGGCAATGAACTTCGATGTTGAAAAAAATATGTATTTGTCTCGTCTTAGGCAACCCGGTATCCTAAGACGGGCCCCTTTTTAAAATAAAAAAAGCTATGTAATTAAACATTAGATATTGATGAATTTTATTCGCAGCGTATTGTTTAAACATAATGTTTACGTTTATGACATATTAGTTACGTAAAATACCTTATAAAGCGTAAAATAAGCGTCAAATAAGGTCTAACAGAAAATAAGTGTAAAAGAAGTTCAAGGACTAAATATTTATGAAAAGTTATAAAATTTTGAATATTATTCATCTCAGATCCAGAATTTACTGATATAAATCGAAAAAGCGACATAGTTTAAAAAATTTCTTATTCATGATGTAAAAGCAAGAAAGAGGTTAGGTCATTACCATTGAGACCATCGGAAACTCACAAGGAAAGCAGATTTACCTTTTACCTACAGTTCTCTAGCCTAACCGGGGCCCGTTTTAGGAATTTCGCATGATCACAATTTTTTAAATATTTTAATCAAATAGCATAAGAATTAATAAAACGTAAGTATCAGTTGCAAAGTTTACAAAATTATCTATCAAACAAAAACATAACTTACTCCTTCAAATCATTAGAAGTTATTGAATTACAACTTCTAAAACAGGTGAAAGTTCGTTCTCTAACGTACGAAAATAATTTTTCCTTTCTGCTTTTGTTAATTTACTTCCAGTGCAGGAAAAAACACCTTCAAAATAACCAGAATTTTGCTGAACACGTATTCGCATGCGTAAGTGATGACTATATTGCTTTTGCACAAAAATATTCATGGTGTCCCGTCTTAGGAGGGGGTTCGTCTTAGGCAACTTTCCCCTACTCTGTGCTTAAGTGTATGTATGGGTGTATATTAGCCTTCCTTTATCAGTGAGAGTGCGCAAGTGCTTTGCTGGAGAGCCCACCATGGCAAACAATAACAATAACATCAAGAAAGATGAACGTCTTTGTCATGGATGTGGAGGTACAATTGCAACTGAAGCGACATCCTGTAAAAGATGTGGTGTCTTCTACCACCCTGGTTGTACGAATCAAGGAAGAAGTCTCCCTACAGGTGTATTTACCAAATGCTGTGGAACACGAGCAAAGTCACAGACACCAACTCCATTAACTAAAGAAGACATAGCGGCCATGTTACAAAATAATAATAATATTTTGAGCAAGAGTATCAAAGATGAGATTACTAATGAGATCAAAGATCATATCACGTCTCAATTAACTGAAGCTAAAGCTGATCTGACGAAGGAAATAAATCATTTGAATGCAACAATCGAGAACACCATCCAAGATGTAGCTAAGCTTTCTTCTAGACTTGATTCTGCTGAAACAGCAATCAACGAACTTCAAGAAAATCGTGATCAACAAACGAGGGAATCATCTTCCACAATATCACAAGATACAGGTAACAATATTATTTTAAGTTCTATAAAAGAACTAAAAGAAAGAGAGTGGAGAAAGAAAAATATAATAATCTTTGGTTACACGGACCCTCCCACTCAAGTGAATAATATCACAGATTCTTCAGATTCAAGTATGCCCAATAATAATGATAAAATAAACACTATAGCTGCGGACATTCTATCTAATTTAATAGAAGTCACCCCTTCTATCAAAATATCTTATCGCGTTGGTAAACGTTCACAGATACCAAACAGACCGAGGCCTTTGAAAGTAGAACTGCATTCGGAGGAAGCTGCAACGGAATACATGAGGAAATTCTCCATTTTACAGAAAACGAACTTACTGCCAATCAAATTGCAAGGTCTACAAATACGAGCAGATATGACAAAACCACAGCAGCAGGAACTGAAAGATACATTGGAGGTACTGAAAGAACGGAAGCGGAATGGGGAGGCAGATTTGCATCTAGCTTGGTATCAAGGTCAACCAATAATAACAAAGCATACGAGAGCCAAGGTGTCACCATCGACCAAGTAATGTCATCGCCCGAGGTTAATGATTCAGCCAGTTTATTCAATAAGATTTCTAATCAGAATAATAGTTTCAGTATTTATTACCAAAATACTCGCGGCTTAAATACTAAGGTAAGGCAAGTAAAAACTTTCTCTGAGTGATATTCATACGATATTATTGCATTAACAGAAACGTGGCTTAAGCCTCACATTTGTTCATCAGAATATTTTACTGACCAGAATTTCACTTGCTACAGGCATGACCGTGAGTACGGAATAGGGGGTGGTGTGTTAGTAGCAATTAATAACAAATTCAAATCACATGAAGTTAGTGTAAATACTATTGTAAATTACGTACACCAAATAAATATTGTGGCAGTTAAGGTCTATACAAATAGTACTTGTTTTATAGTAGTCGATATATACACACCGCCTAACTTGAAGATTAGTTTATTTTCGGATTTTTTACAAATAGTAGAAGACTGCTTCTTACTCTTTAATGCTCCACTCCTAATTTTAGGTGATTTTAACACCAGAAATTTTTGCCCGTTCCAGAATGGTTTATTATACGATATGAAACCATCTCTATTTAACTCTATAATTGTCAATCTGGAACTTACGCAAGTTAATAATATTGTTAATAAGGATGGTTTCTGTCTTGATCTTGTTTTTTCGAGTCTCTACCACTGTGAAGTCAATTGTACTGACCCTATGGTTAGTGAGGATCCATATCATCCAGCATTAAGTATTAACATTGTTATTTCTAAATTGAAATCTCAGAATAGCTTCCGTTTCACAGGCTCGACCAATGTAAGATATAATTATAGGAAAGCCGACATAGATAAAGTGTCAACTAAGATGAGAGAGTCAAATTGGACTGATTTGTACAATTGTACTGACGTGGAAGAAGCGTGCGATTCTTTATATACTAATCTATTCCAAGCAATAGAACAAACGGTTCCCAAGTTCACTTCTCATGAACAAATAAGTCAATTTCCTGCTTGGTATTCAAAGGAATTAATGGGTAAAATTAAATATAAAGAGAAACTAAGAAGAAAAACCAAGAATGTAGCTTCTGGACTGTTGTTAGATAATTTTTCGTCAATAAGATCGGAAGTAAAGAGGTTGATTACAAGAGATTTTAATGCATTTAATTCTGATTCGGAAGAAGCGCTACAAAAAGAGCCTAAAAAATTTTGGACATACATAGGTCGCATGAGAAGTGAAACAAGGCTCCCGGGCATTATGCACTATAACGGAATTACACTATCTAAGCCAACTGAGATTGTAAATAATTTTGCAGACTACTTTAGGAGTGTTTATGTTCCCGCTAGGCAGTCCAGTCTTCCTACCACAACATCTTTATTAAAGGGTCAAATGGGCCTTAAACTTAAGCTTGACTTTTCTGATATAAGACTTGCAATTAATTCTTTACCAGACAAACTAACTTCTGGTACTGATTTGATACCCAGTTTTCTTATCAGATCATGCGCAGATTCCTTAGCAAATCCACTCTGTTTTATTTTCAATCTAGTTCTTGATAAAGGGATTTACCCTAAAATTTGGAAACAAGCTAAAATCTGCCCAGTTCATAAATCTGGTAATAAAGAAGATTTAAAAAACTATCGTCCTATAGCAATCATAAATAACTTCTCTAAAATTCTAGAATCATGTCTAGCGGGCTTCATATCATCCTCGATTAGACCTTTTTTATCAGAACGTCAACATGGTTTTGTACCCGGTCGCTCCACGGTCACGAACCTAACAATTTTTACGCAGTTCATTGCTAATGCATTCAATTCAGGGAATCAGGTAGATGTCGTATATCTCGACATAGCCAAATGCTTCGATAAACTGGACCACCACACATTGTTTCAGAGGCTTCAATCGACCGACCTTCCAGGTAATCTGATATCACTGCTGCAGAATTTTCTGATAAATAGGGAACATTTCGTTCAATTTTCAGGATGTCGTTCAAAAGCATTCACTCCTACGTCGGTTGTACCTCAAGGTTCGAATCTTGGACCAACATTGTTTACAATATTTTTTAATGATGTAGATAAATCTGCGGATTTGAACAAAATTCTTTTTGCAGATGACAGCAAAGTTTATATTGTGGTCTCTTGTATAAGAGATTGTGTAGCGCTACAGGTCGGTCTATTGAAGTTTCTGCAATGGTGTACAGGAATGGGGTTGAATATGAATATTGAAAAATGTCAAGTTATGTCATTCTCGAGGTGTTTGACTCCGATCTACTTCACATATCAACTTGATGGTATAACATTAAAAAGGGTTTACTTAACAAAAGATCTTGGCATTATCTACGACCCAAAACTAAAATTCCATTCGCACATCAGTTATATTGCAAAATCAGCGAACCAAATGCTAGGTTTTATTTTGCGCTCCTGCAAACATATGGACAATACGAAGTCTCTCACGACATTGTACTTTGCTTTTGTACGTTCTAAATTAGAATATGCAGCTGTTGTTTGGAGACCTTATACTCAGCAAGCAAAGGATGCCCTAGAAAAAATCCAAAAACGATTTCTGAAGTTCTTATCTTATAAGAAAGATGGGCTTTATCCTCCAAGAGGGTGCGAATATGCGAAATTGTGCGAAAGATTTGATTTTCTAACTATAGAAGAACGACATCTCATGTTATCTTTAGCCTTCGCTTTTAAAGTTGTTAGGGGGACGATTGAGTGCCCAGAATTACTTTCAATCATTCCTTTTAATGTTCCTCGTGAAAATGCTAGAGAATCTAAATTATTTTATCTACCAGCTACCTCAAACTCTACTTTATATAATTCCCCGATCTACAGACTATGTAGAAATGTTAATTCGCTGAACTCCGCTACGATAGATTTTTACTTATTTGACATGTCTTTTAGTGCGCTTATGCATAGTGCTCATTCCTTTATTATTACATCAAGAACTAGCATTTAATTGCGATTGTAATTGGCTGAATCTTTAAATTCAAGCCTGCCGCCTATAATTACTACAAATTTAATTTAATTTAAGTTTAGAAGGACTGGTCAACGGCGATACCACGCAGAAAACACCAGTTCCCGTTAGATCACTGAAGTTAAGCAGTGTTGGGCGCGGTTAGTACTTGGATGGGTGACCGTTCGGGGAATACTGCGTGTTGTTGACCCGTCGTGGGTGTGGTGGACCCACACTGGTAGTATTTATCCACCTAGAAACACTACCCGAATCGGGTAGTGAGGCAATGAACTTTCGAGTTCGAAATGCTAATCAATTTTTTTTTTTTTTTTTAGAAGGGCTGTATTAGACCTAAGATAAGACTCTATAAATATTGTACACAACCCTGTAATTGGTTTTTAAACTGTTGGATAGTCTCAATAAAGAATCAAATTAGGTAAACAAAAAAAATGACAAAAATTCTTTTTTACATTCATTACATAAGACCTGAAAGGCAATACATTAGTTCTCATGCATGTAATACATGTTTTGTAAGGCACATATGTTTACTACTTGTAAATATAAACATGAGAAATGTATATATTATGAAAAAAACTACAAAAAAGTTTCGAATAAAAAAATTAGGCCTGTTTCTTTTATATAATTATGGCGTTGGATTGTGCGTATAGAAATGCTTTTTCTGGGCCCCAAAATAAAGATCATGTTCCTTAACTAGCGTTCTTCAACTAACGGTTGTGGTTTGTCCATCAAAAATTCTAATGAAAAATATATAGTTCCAGAAATCCCAACGAAATTAAGGGGAATTTTCCCGGTTTTTTCAATTATCTCTGTAAATTCAAGATATTTTTCCTTAAAACTATGCTTAGCATAAAAAAAGTACTAGAAATAATGTGGCTACGTTGGCACAAAATCAAACTCGTGTTTTGTCAGTTTTATGTCGAAAGCAACGATTAGGAACATAACAAAAGTTTGGTTACGTTTCTTCTCGTCTTCTTCTTTTTAGTTAAACATATTTTTGACATTCTGTCTTTGTATCCTCATTAATATTCAAATAATGAGTATTACAATTTACAAAATTATTGTTATCAAGGTCTTTCGATGAAAAATTGCGGGCAAATTTTTCAAAACGAATAACGCTGTGAAGGATTGCAGTTCACACCCGAAATACTCTGAAATTCCTTGCGACTGAGTTCTTGATGCCTAACGGACATTCCGCGATTTCGTTTGGGGTCAATTCTTCAACTGCGCCGCTGTTGATGTTTATTTTCGCCCGTTTTCCGCGCCGATAAGTAGCAGAAAGTTTAACAGGTTTATATATTCCACGCAAAATCGAGTGTCCGTCTAATTTTTCAAATATTGCAAAGACGTCACCATTGGAAGTTAATACAATTTGTTCTCCGGCTGGAATGGGCACAAGGTCACTATTCATTGCTCTTAATTGAATTGGTTTATCGGGCGGAAAAGAGTATCTTTGAAGTTCGAATATCCGGTCTGGATTGTTGTTGGGACTTAGTCGAATAAATCTGAGTTCTTCAAGTTTAAATCCAAATATGTAATAAAGAGGATGCCTGGCAGGACGAGATCTGGACCTGCCACGAAGAGAAGGCTCGCCAGGTGGAGGAGACCTGGACCTTCCACGAAGAGGAGGTTCAGCAGTGGGAGCAGAACTGCCAGAAGAATGAGACGTGGCAAGAGGAGGATTTCTTTCTGAAGATTGTCTTTCAGCCGCAAGAGGAGGTTGGCTACGAGGAATACCAGGAATTGGCTCGCCATTAGGCAAGCACTCGAACTCTGAGCTTAATTCTGCAACAAGAAATAGAGGATTACATTTTTTTAAAGTATACAATCATATATTGGTTTTACTTTCGTTTCCAATTAATTTTTTCCTCTGATATGGATAAAATTAAGTAAATTGTTGATTATAAAACAGAGCGGTAGGGTGATGTTTCTTGTTTTCTTACTTTCATTAATCACATCCAATTCTTGGGTAGGATTGTTGACGACGTAGGGGACCCCCAATTGTAAATTTTAGTTTTGGTTCTTACTTTTGTGAATTAATTAATTTTTCCAGCAGGAATATGCCCCTTTTCATCTATTTTAAGAAAATCTACTATTAAATATTCGCCACCAGCCTGGACTAATGATGAAAATCCCACTCAAATTAATAAAAAGCCCTGTTTCTCACATTATTCATTTTTATTTCAATTCACTTTTTGTACCCTTTACCTGTACCGCGTGTACATTATTTTGTATTTACAAATATGACGTGCACAGTTAGAGGTACCATCTGTGCACGTCTGAGTTTTAATGTGCCCACTTGAGTTCTCACAAAATTTCGCCCGCAGATAAAATGGCAAAAATTATGATTTGCTTAAAAAAATTTTCTTAAAATTAAAGATATATTATATTATTATATTCACCAATATAAATGAGGATAACGACCAAGGATAAGACCAAAGTATAGACAATCCTCATCTTTTCTGATCTGAGGAAAAACTGATTAATATATTGATATTGATGAAGAATTTTATTAACGATCTAACTAATGACTGTTTCAGTGGTTCATTAGCTTATTAAATCTGTTCTTATCTCTTAGATTGAAGACGTCACGTGTATACTCCTGAGATATTTACATTTGATAAGAGTCAGTTTCAAGGAAAAAAATTTGCTTACTTTAATTAAAACTGATATTACCATTGATGTCCTCTCTTATTTTTTGGGGGAGCTGAATTTTAAAAGAAAAATGTATATAGGTTTTACTTTAACGGTACTTTTGAAACTATGAAAATATTATGATTTTTCTCTTAAACTTCTTGCCGGTACACAGTGGGCTGAGAGACCACCAAAAGTGGCCAAAAGTCAACTTCACAGTTAGTAATGGAAGAATTATTTTTTAGTATATTTTAACTAGTCCTCTTAATTCTAAAGCGTTATGAATAGAAGAAATGTTTCTTTTTTTTTTGTTACTATTTTTTGAAGAAAATCGTTCAAAAACTCGTTCATAATGTTTCGAACCAAAACCTTACAATTATTGCTGCTTATCAGAGTGGTCATAAATAATTACGTCATAGAAAATAAATCCAAATTTTAGCTCGGTTTTGAATCCACTCACTTTGTACTCATGCCTTTAAGGAATTCACAGTAATAGACAATTTTTGTTGTATTCAAACGCTGCATAATTCACATTCATAAAATCGAAGCTTTTATTACTTTTTAATGGGATAATTTTGAATTAAATGCTGTTAAATTGCAAAACTTTAAAGCCCAAACTTTTATTCATTGAACAGCTCGAACATTTCTAGTTGAAACATATAAATTTACACTTTTTTATCATTTTTCAATGCTATAAATTGAAGAATGAATCAATCAATTCGTTAGCTTTCAAAAATTGAACGAAACAAGGCTTTCTATTTCGAACAATTAAACTTCAGTTTGTTTAGTTTTGAATATTTGGTTTGAAATTGCTCATTTTTAATGAACAGACAAAGAGTCAAATAGTCGAACCATATTTTATTAGGATTTTAGAAATAAAAACGTTTTTTTATTGAACAGATTCAAAATCGTTTTGCAAAATCAACTATTATTTAATTTATAATTCATGGATTACAGTTCAATCTGAAAAAAACATGACCATGAAATGTAAAAGTTCTTGAATGAAAATTTTAGAATAACGTATTGTAAAATGAATGATTTCATAATTGAAAAAGCTAACAATTGAATATATGATATGAATTTTGTAACATTTCAAGTGATTGGGTAGATTTTTCTTCTAAAAGTTTGTGAAATTCGCAGTAAAAAAAATGCACCGTCAATTCCCAGTTTTTACTGGCCTCTAAAAATTTCCGGTCATTTGCCGGTTTTCCATTCCAACGAGTTAGTATCTGTAAATATTAAAAAGTGGGATGTTATTCTGTAATATCCAAGATTTTCAACTGAAATATCTAAAATATTACATGTATGATTATGTTAAAAACGGCTGTAAATATTTGGTAAGTTTTCTTATTTCTGATCATTATAAGGAGGTCCAATTTTCCCCTTTGAACATCTACACTTGAACATTCAGTTTTCTCCGTAAAGGGGATTAAAAATGACAAAATTACAGTTCTCAATGTTTTGACCTTTATTGTTAAAAGATCTATGCATAAACGTGGAGGAGCGAAAAAACCAAGCGCAAAGCGCAAGTTCCAACAAATACACCTATACCGCGCGATTAATTATTTCAAATTGAATAACGGTGAAAAGAGTTGTAGTTCACACACGAAATACTCTAAAATTCTTTGATATGGAGTGCTTGTTGCTTAATGGACATTCCTCTATTTCTTCTGGGGTCAATTCTTCAACTGCGCCGCTGTGGATGTTTATTTTTGCCCGTTTTCCGCCTTTATACATAAGAGACCCGGCAATAGGTTTATATATTCCACGCAAAATCGTATGTTTGCTCAATTTTCCCAGTATTGCAAAGACGTCACCTTTGAACGTTGATAATACAATTTGTTCTTCGATTGGCATGGGCTCAAGGACATACTTCCTTGTTCTCAATCGAATTGGTTTATCGGGCGGAAAAGCGTATCTTCGAAGTTCGAATACCTGGTCCTGATTGCTGTTGGGAACAAGTCGAATAAATCTAAGTTCTGTAATGTTAAACCCAAGTATGACAGAAAAAGGATGCCTGGCAGGAGCAGACCTAGACCTGGCTCGAAGAGAAGGCTCGCCAGGTGGAGGTGACCTGGACCTGGCAGGAAGAGGAGGCTCGGCAGAAGGAGTTGAACTGGCAGAAGAATGATGCCTGGCAAGAGGAAGATTCCTTTTTGGAGAATATCTATCAGAAAAAGAAGGTCTGCTGCGAGGAACACCAGAAATAGGTTCGCCATTAGGCAAGCACTCGAACTCTGAGCTTAATACTGCAACAAGAAATAGAGGATTACATTTTTTTAAGTACACAATAGTATGTTGGTATACCTGAATTTAATTCAATTTTTTGGTGATTAGGGTGAAAGATGTCACACGGCCATGAGTGTATGAGAGAAGGGGTGAATCCTGTGGGTTATTGGATTATCGTAAGGGGGGTTGGTCGAACAAAAATGCGCACTTAATCATTGTCGGCATGGATATTGTAATCTCCTCCTTTTGTTAAAGCAAAACTTTCATTATCTGCACTGCGCCGCTTGGACTAACGATGAATATCCCACCTAAATTATTCAAAAACCTTATTTCTCACATTAAACCGATCATAGCATAGATAAGCATAGATTTTCTTTGAAGATTGACGACCAGAAAAATCAGTGAGCTTTACGGAGAAGCTATGCTATCCCTGTTTTATCTGAAAATTCTATAACTTCAGCAGACTCATTTTGCTGCGCGCGAGCAACTTACATCATACAAATTCTGATTTGAATGAAGATAAGAAAAATGCCTTGAAAATTACAATATTATATTCTTATATTCACCAATATGAATGAGGATAACGGCCAAGGACAAGACCAGAGTATAGACAACCTTCATCTTTTCAAAATTGAGGAAAAGCTGTTTAATATATTGATATTGATGCAGAATTTGAATACCGCTGTTACTAATGACTATTCCGGTGATTCATTAGCTTATATAATCTGTGCTACAGTTTTTATCTCTTTAATTTAAATCGTCAAGCCTATACGTCTGAGATATGTACATTTGATAAGAGTGAGTTTCAAGGAAAAATTTTTAATTACAAATTTAATTAAAACTGATTTCACCATTACATGTTTCTTGAACTTTCAAAAGAATTGAAGGATTGAATTGTGATTGGGCATACTTTTCTTGGGCCCGAAAAGAAAGATCAAGTTTCATCCAGACTAGCATTCTTTGACGAACGGATGTAGTTTGACTTATCAAACATTCTAATAAATAAATCAAATTGTGCTTTGTCAGCGTTTTATTTCGAAAAACAACGAAAAGGAACGTAACGAAAGTTTTGTTACATTTCTTTTCGGCCTTTTCTATATAAAACACAATTGCCACATACTTTTGACATTCTTTCTTCGTAGCCTCGTTATGTTTTGATACTTTTTATCAACTGATAAGTAAACATACGGAACTGTCACTCGCCGATTTTGATGAAACTTTGCAAATTTGTAGAACTGGGGGAAATAATCGACACGCATTATTTTATATCGGCTGAGAAACATCTCAATAGAACTGGTATACAAACGCTCTCAATTTTTCAGTGTTCGAGTCTCTCAAACTTCATTTTTAAGTTCATCGAATTATAAATTCTTGCTTGAAATGAAGACCATTTGAAAAAAATATTAAAGCGAACTTATTTCATTGCATGACGTAATATGAATTTTGTGATATTTAGAGTTATTGGATAGATTTGTCCCGTAAAAATTGGTAAAATTCACGTTCGAAAAGAAATTCACTTTCAATTCCCTGTTTTTGCCGGTCCAAAAAAATTTTTCGTCATTTCCCAGTTTCCTAATCCAACGAACACCCTGAAAAAGGAATTACAAATTACAAATTTATAGTTATCCAGGTTTGGACCTTTAATTTTAATAGGTCTATGTATAAACGTGGGGGAGCTTACACAGAAAAAACTTAGGGTAAATAGTGTTGCAGGTAATTTCGTATTTTTACCTGTTCGTATTGGTAAAACACAAATATTACCCTCGATGGGCAGAAATTATCTTTTGTTCTCATGAAAGTTGTCTGCACCGTCTTGAAAATTGGAAAGCCACTAGCTTTGAATCGCCCAAGTGAAGTTAGCTGATGGTTGGTGTAACAGGCAAATCGGATAAGTGCGGCTTCATAAAGGCTTTTTTGCCGAATCGTTAGAACTGTCAAAAATTCCCCACAAGCGTGGGTAAAACCAGAAAAATACCGAGACGTCAGGTAAAGTTTACCCACATAGGGTAATTTTTGTTGCAGGTAATCTTCACCCCGAAATCCGGGTAAAGTTTACACTTTGTTTTTTCTGTGTAAAGACCGAGTGCAAATCGCGAGATCTGGCAGACGCGAGCATAGTGACCTGACACGAAGAAAAGGCTCTCCGCGAGGTGGAGACTTAGCAAAAGAATCAGGCCTGGCAAGACGAAGAGTTCTTTCTGAAGAAAGTCTGTCAAGAAGAAGAGAAGGTCTGCTACAAAGAACACCAGGAATAGGTTTGCCATTAGGCAAACACTCGAACTCTGAACTTAATTCTGTAATAAGTTTAGATTCACAGATATTATAAATCAAAGCCTTGAAATAAACTTCTTTAGACTGAAGATCTTGATACAATCTGGTTTTGAAGCGGAAAAGTTCTTCGTACCTCTGAGTACTTTTTTCAGTTGTTCGGCAGTGATTGATGGACAGTCCTCCTCAGATGTTATGAGGTCGCAAAACTCCTTGAAGCGGATGATATTGTCAGTATCTTCTTGCAACTCTAGTGTTTTCGGGATCTTGTACACCTCTCTCCGAAAAGTCTCTAACTCGTTGGGCTTGGGTGGATTTTTGACAGAAATAGGAAGATCGCTGAAGAGCTGCAATGGGTCAGCGAGAAACTGATGATTCTCCCTCATCCATCTCTCCCTCTTCTGTATTCTTCTTCCGTCGGATAACCCCTTATTTTGTCAACAATATGCTGCTTGATTGTCAGTAGTTTTGACTAGTTCAGCGTGTGATTGTAGATCCTCAGTACTTGGGCGAACTTTCTAACCCTTTCCGGGAACGGTCTATCAGATGTTATGTAGTCAATCACACACTGAATACAAGACGCATTCTGTCTTGTCCATCCAATCTTCTTCTTCAGTTAATGCAAGCGTCTTTTGGTCTTTTGATCCACAGTTGGTTTAAGCCCTTGATTTGAATCAGCCAAAGTTCTCGCAGCACAATAAACTGAGCAATCGATGTTCTGGAGATCGGAATCCCCCGAGATATCCTCACGAAGGAAGGCATTCACGTCAGCCAGATCTTGAGGCTTAGGAGGATCCTGCATGTCAATGTTCCTCTTTGTCCTGAAATCGCTATCATATCTCTGAAGGTGCCTGCTTTCCGCAATTGGTCTTCATGTATGCAATGAAAAATGCGATTCGCGAAGTCATTGTCCATGCAAGGTCGTAGGACTAACCGATAATCATAATGTAATTCCAGAAAGTTTAGATGGCTCACGATTTATGAAACGTGCCCACAAGCTTAAGGTATTTAAGATTTAAGCCGGTTAACAGAATGGAAACAAAGTATTATTTTTCATCAGGTTCATAAAGCAAGTGTGCTATTACGATCAGGAATCTGCAAGACATAAGGCCAAACTTAGAGTATTTTGTGAAACAAGGTAAACATAGGCATTAAAACTAAAGCTGGAAATGAAAGGAAAAACTGAAAATGTATTATATTCGAATATGTTCAATGAAGTGCGGGATTACCCAGGAATTATCTTGTTCCAGAATAATTCCGGAGTAGTGAACCACTTAATTGTTTCTTCTTCTCTCTATAATTGTCCCTAATTTATTCAGGGCGTGATAAAATTCACTATAAAATAACTTCGATAGTTATTTTCAAGAACTCTTCATTAAAGACATACAGAATCATTCATGTCGAAATGATTTTGGGGTAGGGATTAAAATATTGTCCATCGTAACCCAAAAATAAGGGCGGTGAAAATACCGAGACACATGCCGATGCTTTCTTCAATGTTTATTTACTTCTCCTACCCTTAAATAAATCCTGTACTGTAATCAAGTGTAATTTAATTAAATGAATAAGTAAATTTGAATTGACAAATTTGAAAGTAAGTGAATTAAAGAGTATCCAAACGCAACTTCTGTGCATAGGGAAAGAAAATAGAAGCAGAATGGTTCCATTGTCCTAAAATGTATAGCCCGTACCTTTGAATCCTTCTATGTTATGTATATGCAGCGACCGGTATTGGACAGGGCGAAAATCTGTACAGGATCACTCCCCTTACCAGCAGTGCCAGAATCTACTACGAGAAGAAAATACTCATGCGAAGGAGTTTTAGTGTCTGGAGACTCACCATTTTCATGGACGTTCACAAATATCAGTTAAAGCTCTTTCACAGGTTCTTAATATTGAAAATTATGAACTCGTACGTAACAGACATATGTTGTAAGCGAAAATTTGCGAAAGAAGTAGATGCTTTTTTCTCGAACAGCGCATTTTTCGAATTTTCAACTTCAAAAATGCCCCGCCGACTTATTTTTCAAACTACAGGGTTCATGTTTGGATTAAAATGCCGGAAATTTATTTGGCTACACGAACCTATACGCAACTCTGTAGCGCCTACGAGGGCCTTTTTTCATACGCCCACATTTAAAACTGAACGAAATAGCACAATTTTTCTTAAAATCAAAAATTCTCATCCAAGCAAAAAATACGCTAGAAACACAAATACTGCAGGCAACAAAGTTGTTTCTCTTAAAAATGTGTGCAAAGAGTCTTTTTATCGCTTTTCAATATTGGCTAAAAATTGGTGGTTATTATAAAACAAAAACAGTAATTTTCGAAATTCAACTGGAACTTCTCAATGATAATTATAAATTACCAACATGTACTGTGTGTACTTCATTTTATATTTTCGGACGATGTGCCCAATTAAGCTCGTAGAAAATTGCTCCCGGCAGAAGAAATCAAAAAAGTTCTGATTTGAGTGAAGATTTGAAAAAATGTTTTAAAAATCATAGATATATACATATTATATTATTATATTCACCAATAGAAATGAGGATAACGGCCAAGGATAAGACCTAGAGTACAGACAATTCTCATATTTTCTAATTTGAGGAAAACAGATTAATGTATTAATATTGAGGAAGAATTTCATTAACGATGTAACTATTGACTGTTCCAGTGATTTGTTGGTTTATATAATCTGTACTCTTGTTCTTATGTCTTAGATTGAAAGCATCAAGCCTATACTTCTGAGATATTTACATTTGATAAAAATCAGTTTCAAGGAAAAAAATTTGGTTACAAATTCAATTGAAACTGATTTCACCATTTATCTAGTCTTTTGCGCGTTAGGTGAAGCCGATTTTCAAAAGGCAAATTCATATAGTGTCTGCTATAACGGTCTTTTTAAACCTTTGAAAATATTATGTGTGTTCTCTCAAACTTCTCACCTGTATGAAGTCACGTATAGGGTCATATAGCCGAATAAATTCCAGGCATTTTAATCCTAAGATCAGCCCTTCAGGTTGAAAAATGTTGTTCTTTCACCCAGTCTAGTGTAGTATATTATGAATAACATTTTATATCAACAAACTCAGATCATTTTGTGAAAATAAAATAGAGATTGAAATTGCATATAATTTGACGTCAGCGCAGTTTTATTGTATACGTACATCCGATTTCAAGAATGACCATCCCCTCGTCTGAATATAAGTTATCATTAATATCAGTATTACATCTGAAACACAATATTTCTGTTAAGCTATTTTTCGTGCTAAAAATAAAGTTTTTGAAAAACAAATTATTATGCAATTTTAAGAACTGAAATGATATTGTCAGTCATCTTTTGACATATCGTTGATCTTTGATGAATCAATTGTGATAATATACAAGTTTAGATTTTTGCACTCAGAAAAAAAAAATGAAATTTGACAATTTACTTCCAGTAAAGCACGCACCATTAACTAATACAGTAAAAAACATCTCTAATCATCCTCTCAGCAGTGAAATGATTTCAGCCTTATCTAAAGGACATAATTTTTCAATCGCTCCCTCTAAAATACCAATAGAAGAAATCATCAGTAATTTGGAATCCACAATATATACCCTTCCACCCGAAAAAAGCGAATGACATACGGCGTAGGACAGCCAACATTTCACGCGAAGCCAAGCTTCCCTCCTCAAACTTAACAAAACAAGAAAAAACAGCTATTAAAGAACTCAATCATAATAAAGACATCATAATATTACCCGCAGACAAAGGCAACACAGCAGCAATAATGAAATAATAATAATCCAAAACTTTACGGACTCCCAAAAAATTCACAAAAACAACATCCCACTCAGACCGAGTGTCACCGCAATGAACTCACCAACTTACAACCTAGCACGCTTTCTCGCCAAAAAACTTGAGCCTTCCACAGGACACTCTATCACACACGTCCAAAAATCTTTTGACTTTATCAGAAAATACAACAGATTCACATTCAACCCCAAGACATCCTTGTAAGTTTCGACGTAGTATCTCTCTTTACAAAAGTACCAATCTCTGATACAATCGATATTATTAAATCCTTTACGAACATCCCCTCCAATCTCACACCTTTAATAGAACACTGTCTCACTAATACCTATTTCTCTTTCAATAACCAATTCTACGAACAAACCTCAGGAGCAGCAATGGGATCTCCAATCTCACCTGTAATAGCCAACATCTTTATGGAAAATCTAGAAACTAAAATCTTCAACAAATCCAAGCTTAATCCGGAATTTTGGTGCCGTTACGCTGACGACACTTTTGTCATCTGGAGACATGGACTAGACGAACTAAACAAATTTTTCGATTTCATCAATCAAATACACCCTTACATCCAGTTCACTATGGAAATTGAACAAAACGGAAAATTACCTTTCTTTGACGTACTAGTTTATACAAGATTTGATGACACATTAGGACAGGGAGTTTACAGAAAACACACGCATACAAACAGATACCTATATGCCTCCTCCCACCACCACCCATCTGAAAAGCAGTCATCAACTCCCTTGTATACAGAGCTGTCGCCATAACAGATGAAGATAACTCACAAAAGGGATTACAAAATGTTAAACAAATCCTAATATAAAACGATTACACAAACAAACAAATTATTGAAGCAGTAAAAAAATACACTCAAGAAAACAAGTCAACACAACCTACTAAAGAAAGAGAGAGCGAAGAATGACACTGTGCCAGTATAAGTCTTTCCATGATGAAATGGTATTCAATACTAGGGAGATTTTTCATAGTGTTTTCATTCTTTATAAGAATATATGTCTCTCTGCCCGTAGTTTGTAGGCATACAAACTCTTAAAATATTTATGAAATTGGATTGTGCTTGGGTTGAATTCATGAAAATGGATTTAACAGTGGTTGTTCACGTCTTTCTTTATTTTTATGAAAAGCACATCAATATACGATTCGTAAGGTCGTGAATTCTGAACAGTAATTTGGAGGCGCGTAACTAGTAACTATGTTGTAAGTAAAGGATACTTCTTATTTTTCGCATAAAAGGATCTCTGTTTATCAATCAGAATTTTTTTATAACAATGCATCGCTTTCATTCAGCTTTGGCTTACATTGTATTTTGAAGTTCTACTAATAGCTTTTAATAAACCGACATTATTGGACTGCAACAAGTACTCGTAAGACATTGAACATGTGAATTCCCCGAAGTTAAATTGCGTTCTGATGGAATGTTTTTCTTTCTAGTTCGGTATTCCGAAGAAACCGGAAGATTTTACTACACACCGGGACCCTTCTCAAAACACCCAAAAGCTAGGACATGTCCCAAAGTCGCGGAAAGCCTGGTCACCCTATGCTTGGGCATATGTTTACAGGGCCCAAAAAGAAAGTTTCATCAGACCAGCATTCTTCGACTAATGGTTCTGGTTCGACTCATCAAGAATTGCAATGAAAAAACAAAGGTTCAAAAAATTCCAACGATACTCAGGGAAATTTTCTGATTTTTGTCAATCATCTCTGTGAATTCAAGATATTTTCTCTCAAAACTATGCTCAGCATAAAAAAGTACTGGGAAATAATGTGGCAACGGAGGCACAATATAAAAATTGTGTTTCGCTTCGTCCTTTCCTTTCAACATAAAACACAATCGTCACATATTTTTGAAATTCTGTTATCGTAGACTCATCAAGATTTGATAGTTTTCCATACTAAGCTCACCTTGTAGACAAATTGTTTCAAATATCCAGAAATAATTAACAAAGATTACAAAATTTTCAATAATTTCTTTCGGATCCATGCAAAATTTACATTTTAAGCCGAAGCACACACTATCGAATAAAATGCTGTTAAACTGCAAACATTTGAAGATTGTGCATTTATAAATTGAATTGTTCAAATATTTCTACTCTAGAAATACAAATATGATTATAATATATAATTACAATCGCATCGATGAAAAATGGAATATTTCAGACTAGAAAAATATTTTATTAGGATTTTATATTTGCTAAATACGCTATATTATTAATCATATTCAGAATCGTTCTGTAAAATCAATTATTTACGCATTGTAAACTAAATGATTTCCTGATTGAGAAAGCTAAAAACTAAATTCAACATTTGAAGAAAAGATTTAATCAAACTCATTTTAAATTGCATTGCATCATTTCATATGAAATTTGTGACATTTAAAGTGATTCGTTAGATTTTTCCCGTGGAAATTTGGGCAATTCGCGATCAAAAAGAAATTCACTTTCCATTCCCTGTTTTTGCCGGCCTATACAAATTTTAGGTCATTTCCCGGTTTCCCAATTCAGTGTCCCCTGAAAAGGGAATTACAAATTACAAATTTATAGTTATGAAGGTTTTGACCTTCAATTTTGATAGGCCTATGCATAAACGTGGGGGAGCTTAAAGACCGAGCGCGAATCGCGAGATCTGACAGACATGCGCATAATGCGTGACGATTTTTTTCGAATCGAATAACGGTGTGAAGAAATGTGCTTCACACACGAAATACTCTAAAATTCTTCCTAACGGGGTTTTGGTTGCCTAATGGACATTCTGAGATTTCATCTGGGGTCAATTCTTCAACCGCTCCGCTGTATATGTTTACCTTCGCTCGTTTTCCGCTCCTATAAATAAGAGGATCGATACGAGGTGTATATATTCCACGCAAAATCGTATGTCTGGTCAATTTTTGCACTATTGCAAAGACGTCACCATTAGGCGTTGATAATACAATTTGTTCTCCGGTTGGAATGGGCTCAAGATCACCAACACTTGATCTGAATCGAACTGGTGTATCGGGAGAAAAAGAGTATCTTCGAAGTTCGAATATCCGGTCCTGATTGCTGTTCGGAACAAGTCGAATAAATACGAGTTCTTCAAGTTTAAATCCAAATATGGAAGAAAAAGGATGCCTGGCAGGAGGAGATCTAGACCTGGCACGAAGAGGATGCTCGGCAGGAGCAGGAGAACTGGCAGAAGAATGGGGCATGGCAAGAGTTCTTTCATGAGATTGTCTTTCAGCCGCAAGAGGAGGTTGGCTACGAGGAAAGCCAGGAATAGGCTCGCCATTAGGCAAACAATCGAACTCTGAGCTTAATTCTGCAACAAGAAATAGAAGATTACATTTTTTTAAGTTCACAATAATACAAGAATCTGAATTATGAGGGAGGAAGTGAGGGGACTAAGGAGCAGATGGAAGGTATGAGGAAGGACTTGAGAATGAGAGATGAGAGATGGGAAAAGGAGGTGAATGAGCTGAGGGAGAGAGTGGAAGGGTTAGAGAGGGGAAGGAAAGAGAAGGATGATAAAATAAAATAGATGGAAGAGGAGATCAGGTTGTGGAAGGAAAGACCGGAAAAGAGACTTGAGAAGGTGGAGGGCAGGACGGAAATGGAAGTAGGAGACGGGAGTGGGGGGGAGTGAGATTAAAGGTGTTTTGGAGAGGGTAGAGAATATGATAGAATATAAAGTAGGAGAGCGTAGGAATGAAAAGGAGGAGAGGGTGGGCAGGGAAAGGATAAGGGCAATCGAGTTGAGAATGGAGAGAAAAGAAAAAGCAGACAGGAGAAATAATATCGTGATAAGAGGGTTGAAGCTGAAGAGTGGAGAAGAAAGGGAGGGCGTGTAAGAGATGCTACAGAGCATAGGGTGGGTTAAAGGCAGGGTAGGGAAAATTAAGTTGAAGGGGAGGAAGGAGAAGGAAGTGGCGGTTGTGGAGCTGGAGAGCTGGGAAGAAAAGTTGGGGGTAATGCGAAATAAGAACATGATACAGGATGAGGGAGTATTCATCGATCACGATTTGACGAGAAAGGAAAGGGATGTGCAGAGAATGATGTACGACAGGCCTAGAAAGGAGAGGAGAGAAGGGACATTGGCGAAGGTAGGATTTGGAAAATAAGAGTAGACGGGAAGATGTGGGTGTGGGACGAGGAGAAAGAGGTGTTGAAGGAAGTGCAGAGGGATTTGTTACGTAAGAAGTAGGGGATGGGGGTAATGCAGGGTAGAGAAGTAGTGAAGGTGCTTTACTGGAACGTAGAAGGGGTAAAGAAGAAGGACGAGGAGTTTTGACGGTATATCCAGGAATATGATGTTGTGAGACTGGTAGAGACGTGGGTAGAAAGAAAGGAATGGGATAGAATAGAGCCAAAGCTGCTAAGGGGGAATAGGTGGAGACTCTAGGAGGCGGTCAGAGTGAAGAAGAACGGAAGGGCCAGTGGGGGAATTATAACCGGGGTTAGAGATGGATTAGAGGAAAAAGTTCATGGAGAGGAAAAGGGGGAGGGAGTGCAAATGAGGGAAATAAAAATAGGAGAGATAACGTGTAAGTTTGTGACAGTTTACAATAAGGATGGGACGGAAGGAATTAAAGAAAGGGTGGAAGACCTGCTGGGCGAAAGAGAGGAGGGTATGGTGGTACTGGGTGGGGACTTTAATGCGAGGATGGGCAGCGAAGGAGGACTTTACAGGGAAGGGGAGAGCTTCGAAAGGAAATGAAGGATAAGATAATAAATAAGGAGGGGGAGATTCTAAGGGACTGGATGCAGGATAGAGGCTGGGCGGTGGCTAATGGTATGGGAACTGGGGACGAAGAGAGAGAATACGCATATGTAAGTAAGGTGGCGGTATCGGTGATAGACTATGTGGTTATGAATATTCAAGGATGGGAGGAGACGGAAAAATTCGCAGTAGAGGGGAGGGTGGAATCAGACCATCAGCCATTAGGTCTGTGGATAAGAGGTGAAGGTGGCGAAAGACAAGGCGGGGAAGAAGTCTTGATAGGGGAGAGGGTGTCCTGGATGAGGGAGGCGATAGAGAAGTATCAGGAGCAGCTAAGAAAGGTACGCTTCGGAGTCGGTGGAAGAGATATGGGAGGATCTGAAAGAGAAGGTGAAAGGGTGTGAAAGGAAGCACAAGAAATGGAAAGAGGGTAATGCGAGAAGGGAGGAGTACGTAGAAATGAGGAAAGGGTTCAGATTGATGTGTAAGAAGAAAGAACAGGAAAAGGAGAAAGATCTGAAAGAGGAGTTAGCAAATGTTAAGACAGAGGGGGACGTCTGGAAGATAAGAAGGGGAAGAACGGGGGATGCAGAGATGGAGGAGTTGAATGACGAGGAGATAGAGAAACAGATAAGGAAGTTAAAAAGGGCAAAAGCAGCAGGGCTGGACGGGGTGAAGCAGCATGGCTGTTTAGTACACAAGAGGATAGGAAGAGACTGAAGGAGGTAGTGAAGAAAGTATGGAGGGGCGAGGGATTCTCAGCAGGGTGGAGAGAAGGCTTAATAGTGACACTGTATAATAAAGGGGATAGAGATAGACAGGAAAATTATAGCGGGATTACGCTAATGAATACGGCGTATAAAGTATACGCGATGTTGGTGGCAGAAAAACTGCGGAAGGATGTCGAGGGGAAAGGAATATTGCCGGAGACGCAGGCGGGACTTAGTGTGGGTGTTTGGTTTTCGGCTCGTCTTCAATCGAGGGCGCCACTTGAGGGACGTCGAGGTCCCTCTCGTCGACTGTTGCGCGTCTACTCCCCCAGTTATTCTTCCCACTTCGCCCCGAACGGACGTATGTCGGCGCGTATGTGGCTGCGCGGTGGCCACATAGTGTATTCACTCAATGTAGTTACTCGTCGTGTATCACCCAACGCGGACGTGCGGTTGACCGGTTCAGATGATGTAGTGTAGTTGGTTGTAGTGTGGTGAAGCCAATAAAGTAGTGACCTCAACAATGTTTGGCGCCCATTGTTTCTTGTGTTCTCCAGCCACCCCCTCCCTCCAGCAAATAGAAACATTGGTCCTTCGAGCTGGATGCAGCTACGACAGGGAGGTGATCGTGGCGTCGGGGGAGGCAGAAGCCAGGAGTCATCGGGTGTCGTCAGCGAGAGTCGAGCCCGCAGCTTTCCGACTACAAGCCCGACGCGCTGCCGCCTGAGCAGCTCGGCTAGCCGACAGTGGAAGCGGAGGCCAGGATCCATCAAGCGTAAGTCGACGGCAGTCGTCTTCATGTAAGTGCATCTTCATTACGCATCTTCATTACGAAGAATCTCCCACTCGCGGTCGAGAGCATCACTCATATCGCTGGAGAGGCGGTCGAATCTGTTTTACGCACGGATCTCGGCCTCTCTCCCGAACAATCTCCCACTCACGGTCGAGAGCATCACTCA